>VWZZ01009026.1:0-12491 GCA_013399095.1 Psophia crepitans | reverse complement strand
TTTAATCTGTGGGCAAGTGTTTCCCACACCCTGAACACGCTGTACTGCTGCTCCTGTACCAGGACCTTCTCAATTCATGACGGCCCTTGACCTAAGGTTTCCCTTACGGAAGCATTTCTATAAATCAGAAGAGGAAAACTTCCACAAATCATCCATCCCCAATCACACTGTGGTACATGACAGAGACTTCTCCCAGCCAAAGGCATGGAAGTAAAGGACCTGCTACAATTTCCTCAATTAATCAAGTGTAGAGTCCTAGTAGCAAATCTTGTTAAACATGTCTGTCTTAATGGCTAACTGAAGTCACCCAGGGGATGACTGTAACTGTTGCTCACAGGCATATTCTTTCCTTAATACCTCTGACTTCCAGACTCCAACCCAAAGACATTATTTCTCTAATAAATCTTATACAGAAAAAGCAGACAACTGCTGCAAAAGCATTTGGCGCTCTAGGTACTTGGTGGTGATATTTGAAAGGGTATAAACACTCATTCACATCTTCTGGCTAAGCTATTTACAGTGGCTCCAAGTGCCAAAAAGATGCAGGTATGACTATTGAAACAGATTCCTGCGGCTTCTTGCTGAGCTGACATTGATTTTGGGTAACTGAGCTTTCACAACAGCATCCATCAGCTGTGACAAGACCTATCACAGCGAGGGCAGTGGCAGTGCAGTGAGGAGGAAGTCCAGGCCCCGTGCAGACCCTGCACCCCACAGGCATTGTCAGAGATGCAGAAACAGATTGCTGCATGGACTCAGTCATGGTAGCGTGAAGGTAACTTCTCATAGTTTGGCTCATTTCTCTGCCTGCACAGGTATAGGTGTGCATTTTTATAGCTGCTATCACAACATGATGGTTGCACCACTTGAAATACCCTCCCAAAAATAGTACAGCAACACCTTTAGAGAAATAAAGCTGCTTTCTGAAGTTACAGTATCTATAGAAAGGCTGAAAAACTTTCCACACCTTAGCAGAAGGCGCATCTGCTATGTAAGTAGCACTGCATAGAGAAAGTTGTTACTGAATTACTGTAATGTTGAGTCAAAAGCACTGCATCAGGCTGTGATCCCATCATCCATACGCTGCAGCAAGGAAGATCATCTACATGATCTGCACTCTGCCCTTTTTTTTAAACTGCATCTTTAAGTAGCATTACCAAGTCACCAATCACCTTGTGGACTTACAGTCAAAACAGACTATAACCAGTCTTCCTGCTTTCCTACAAGAAAAAGGGTTCACTATGTCCCAGAATGCTTGCTTTACATCAAAATGATCTAATGCCTGAGAACTGATACCATGTTTGGGGCAAAGAACTTTAATCCCCAACTTTGAAATATTCTCATTCTATCAAATCTTGGCAAGCTCATCCTATGAATTACCCTACCCCATAGCCACTGATCTACTACCTGCAGGCCTGTCAGACCCATTGTCACCATACAGCTGTGACTTCTGCCACTTGGTGCAGAAATACTGTCATCATGAAAAAGATAACGGCTCAGCAACAGCAGCAAAATACCACAAGCAAGAGGGGACCCTGAGCACACATTGTCCTGTGTTTCTGCCTTAAACCTGACATAAGCTCTCAGATGCTGAGCATGCCATTCCTGATCTTGGGAGCCCCCTGTTCAGAAATATGTTGAAATATTTATGTCCTCTCTCTGTTTCCTGTGTGAAGCTGTGGGGTGTGTGCAGGGGCTGGCAGTGGGGCAGGCACTCACTGGCCCCCAGTAGAAATCCTTCTGCTGCCCCACATCACAGAAACCTTTCAAAGGAGGGGACACTGGCAAAGGTCAATTTTGCAGAGTACCTCCCCAAAAGTATGTCAGGACTCAGCGTGGCTCAGCAGAGCCTGGCTCCTTGCAAAGGAGCTGCAGTGTTGTTGCCAAACAGGGGGACATAGTCTGAGTCATCACCACACATCTCTTGCAGATAACAGGCTTGATACACTTCATTACTATCAAGAGCTCCAGCCTGGCTGCCAGGATTTGCAACTGAAAAATGTAAATACAATTTCCCCATCTAGTGGTCCAGCAGAGTAAAAATGCCACTTTTTCTCCTGCAGCTGATGGGGGAGTTAGAACTGGCAGGAACATCTCCCAACTAGGTGCTCATCAATCCACAGCTCTGCCCATCCCTGCGGTGGGCAACAAGCAGGGGAAGAACAGGGATAAACCCTACAGCAGGCTGAAGATCTGTTAAAAAAAAAAAACAACAACAAACCAACTTTGAAAAAGCAGACAAAGTAAACAAGCAAAGTTGCTTTGTGTGCTCCAAAGAAAAAGGTGTATAAAGAAGCACATTCCTTAGGCTGATGCAGGACTAAGCCCAGTGCATTTTGAAATAGTCAAGAAACCAGTCTCCTGAAATATCAGAATTACCTTGGAAACTCTGACAAGCCATTAGCTGTGACAGCAACGAAAGAACTTCCTAGAGCTGAATACCCACTGAATACAGGCCTGACAGCCACTGTTATTGGAGTAGCACACAAAAATAATAAACTAAATCCCTCTGGTGAGGTGGTTTTCAGCTGCAGTGAATTACATGTTTCCATAGGCCAATCATTGCCATGATTCTCCTCACTGTGATGGGATTAAAGCAATGCAGGTGATGGAGCAGCAGTGCCTAGCCTCTCTTTACTCCTTCACTGCCAGCTGGACTTCTCAGAGGTTTTCAAGGAGTGAAGGAAGGGGCAAGAACAAAAGCAGCCCCCATTCAAGGTGGCATTGGAGGAGCAGTGCCCAGGCACCTCCCTTACTCCCTACCCACCATGACGATATGGGGTGGTAGCAGCCACCCTTGCAGTGCTTCCCTACACATTTTCTTTGCAGCAATGAAGGTGAGAAGTTGACCTTTGGCACTACTGAAGAAGCAGAAATACCTCACAGTGCAGCCCCAAGCAGCAAGACCCCAGCCCCAGCTTGCCTCCAGTTGCTCTCCTTTTCCTGATGCCTCGTCTTCACAGCACTGAAGCTAAACCCCATGCCAAAGATGTGCCATCTCTTTCCAGTCTAACCCCAAACTACACTCCGCTCTCTCTGTTTTCCACTTTGAGTAATTACCTAAATGTGGTTTGAAATGGATACTCTGTGACATTCATGATTAAAGATACTTGTGGCCAAGAGAACTTAATATCGCAAGTAACGCAACCAAACTCCCTTGATGCAAAACAAACACGCAGCCCGAACTGATCCCATTGGTATGCAGGATTTCTGACCTGTTCAGTTCTCTTTTACAGAGTAGTGAGAGATGTATTTTTGCTTGACCCATTACAATTCAGAAACTTTTTCCTTTCTGTCATTTTACGTCAGCAGTAGAGAAATGGTTTCCTACTTCCCATTTTGTTTTATGGATTTTCCATAGAGAGCATCCAGTGTGTGGAAGAATGATACACACCCACTTCTGCTATATATATAAAAAAAAAAATCCACTTCTTTTAAACACAGTGCAACTTATCTGTTCCATGAGGCTTATATGCAGCATTTGGTCTGTTCACAAAACATTAAAAAAATAAAAATTCATAGCTTTATAGAGAATGAGATACTCCCATAAATACCAGATTTCATTTTAAGAGAGAAAGTCTAGTTAAAATCACAAGAGGAAAGAAAAAGACAGAAATTGGCCATCTGGCTCCTATCTATTCAGTGCTTTTATTTAGGGCTTCTCTCGACTACTCACATTAACATAACAGAGAGCATTTCTTCATAACAGCCTTTGGTTCAAACTGGCCATAGCTGGGAAATAGTTTGATACCTCAACTTAAGCCATACAAAATATTTTGCTGGCAACTTTAACAAGGGAAAATCCCCTTGGGGTGATCTGGTCTGCACAGCCAGAGAGAGAAACTGCTTCTGGCATGCGATTTCAGATGACTTCGGGCTTGGAAAATGTGAGACAGGCATGAGACATCAGAGGTGGGGAGAAATGGGCATCAAAGGGGAAAAATTTTCCTGGCCAGCACATGCTCCCCTGAGCTGATCCTTATCCCCATGATCAGCTGTGCTCATTCCTCACAGGGAGAACTTGGATAGAAAGAAAGGGAGTGTTGCCAGGTATCCGAGAGGAAAAGCACAGCTAAATCTACATCCATTTTGTTGTAGCTGTAGAGAGAACAAAACAAGCCTTTTCAGGTTTTATTATTTATTGTTGGAAACAGCAGAGGCTGGGGACTTGGGGAGTGCAAGGATGTGGTGGTGAACTTCAAGTACAGGAAGCTAATGATGTTGTTTGTTTGCTTTTTTTTTAAAAAAAGGAAATTTAATTGCATAAACACCACGTAAGGGCATAAGAGAAACAAAACAGAAGGAGTTTCTACACATTCAGGGGAAATAGCACAGCAGGCTCCACTGGGGAAAGCCCGGGACCAGCTGAAGCAGCACCCAGATAAGCACACATGCAAATGCAGGGTACTGGCAACCCCCACCATTCACCAGTCTGGAAGATGCCATGAGAAAAGGGAGTTTCCATTCCACTCGGCTTTCAGGGACTCCCAGATTTTGTCTCTGTATAATTCCTGGCAACCCAATACTCATTGTCCATCTTACCAGCAGGAGGTGGGTAGATATGCTCCCCTGGTCAGTGATCTGACAGCCTGGATACTGGATCACACTGGGTGGTTTGCACATTTTAAGTACAAGGTAGGTCTGAGTTCCTCCCAGTGTTTTCCTGTTTTAGTGCTGTCAGATGAAGCTTTGTATGATGCTTTTCTGGAAAGTACTGTCAAAAGGCCATCACCTTACACCTCTGAGGGGCAAGCAATGAAATCCTGGTGGTTTCAAAGAGGAGGCTTTCTTTCCTCCTTCCCATAAACAGATGAGTAATTGTCTCTCAAACACGCAGTTGCATTCAGAAGACCCAAACCACACTCTCCACAGAACATAAACAACTTACAGAGCAGCCTGAAAACTTTCCCACACTGAGGTTGTCACCTTCTCCCCTCCCTTTAGGAGGATCACTCTGAGACCAGGACAGTAATCTGGTTTTCTGGCTCTCTCCCTTTTCACTCCTTCATTCAGTGTTAACAAAACACGACTGTGTGCCAAACACAGCGCAACATCTGTGGAGAGGAGATGCATCTGGGATGGACGAAAGCAGGAGCTGCAACTCATTTCCCACAGGCCATCTCAGAGGGCAACGCTCCCCCCGGGCCACTGAGCCCGGCCAAACCTCTGCTGCAGGCACAGGGCAGAGCATCTCAGCAGCTGGATTGTGCAGACAATGCCATGAACACCTCAGGTGACCTACAAATACCAATACTGACCACCAGCAAGCAAACAGGGGTGGGGGAGGGAGGGGGGGAAAGACTCTCACAGCAAAGATCAGCATGCCAGATGAAGCCATGCCCACAGCGCTGTGGATAAGCCACCACCGACTGATGGCACTGACATCTGGCAGCATTGCTCAGTCCAAACACCTCCTGGCCCCTCTCTTTGCTTTTCAGTTTGTCCTCCAAGAAGCTGAGCAGTCACTCAGTGCTAAGGGTTGCAGAGATAACTATCTCTCTAGAACCAAAATGTCACAGAAGAGAGGCACAAGAAAGCCTGGGCTGGAGTCTTTCGCAACAGGAAAGAGGTCGTTACAGCAGTAATTTACTGTGGTAGGTTTTGCAGTGTGATTGCAACATATCATTACACCAGTTTTATCCTTTTCCATTTGGCAGATGCAGATTCCTTCCCCCTGTTTCTTATAGAGCACAAGCCAACATGGCTGCATTTCAAATGGTTTAAAACTCTGCCAATGGCAATAAAAAAAACCCCAAACCGGAAAAGTTCTCACAATTGCATTAACTTACCCAAAACTAATAGATACTTATACACACATATAAGTAAAAAGTACACGCAGTTCAGCCAACTAGAAAGGGTGGCGCCAGAAAAATCGTGGGATTGGTCTCCTCTCCACGTAGGTAAAACAAACAAAAGATAGGTTAAGTAGGAGCCTGAAATGAGACGGGTTGTGCAGGTCTCCAGACAGATAAACTCTTACTTGATAGCCGCCTGCCTTAAATGCGCTAGGTACTTTCCAGGCACAAAGAGAGACCATGTGCCCTCTTTGTACTTTAAAACGTGGACTCAAAAGTCACAGACCACAGGGACAGCAGAGGATCAATGTTATATCTGTACCAGGGGGAGGGAGCATTCAGGAAAGAAAATATTTTCTTGTGATGCTTCTCCCCCCACCCCCAGGATCACCTTTGCTTTTCCTGCAGATCATTAGAGTACAGCGGTAGAAAGCACATAGCGGTTCATTATAAGCCTTTGTTTGGGAGGCTAAAATGAGCATTTTTGTAGCTGATCCCTTTATTTACACCAATGGCAATAAGAACTAGCTCCTATTAAGTCACCAAAGCAGGGGTGGGGCAAAGTTGAGGAGAAAGAGAAGCTCTTTCAGTCTCGAGGGAGTTTCACATCTCTGCTGCAGTGGGACTGAAAACCTCTGTGAGAACCTGAAGCCATGAATGGAAAAAAAGAGCTGGGAGGGAAACAAGACTGTCACAGCCTCCATGAGCAGCATGATGAGGGTGGGATTTCTTATATGCAATTTTATAGTTCTTCTAAAGCATTTGTTTTCCTTTGTTTTAACTTTGGAAGGACATGGCACAATGATTCCTCTGATGCTGGAGCCATTACTGGTCATGTCCAGCTGCTTTTTCCAAGGAACTTTATTGCCAGTCATCATGTCCTTGCAGAAACTGCTGTTTCTTAACGAACTGCAACTCAGGAGCTGGCAGCACACAGCACAGAGAGCAAGAAGGTGAGAAACACAGGTCAAGGTAGAGAAGCGCATCCCTCCGCAGGCTTGGCAAAACAGGGGTCTTCACAACAAGATTACAGACCCACCACCTACAAGATCCTCTGTTGTTTGTGCAACAAATGCAGGAGGAAAGGCATTTTCTTTCCTTGCTATGTTTTCTGGAGCCAGCAGGCAATGGGGGCAATATATGGGCATATCCCAGATAAAGAACAGTGCACTGGATGGCATGAAAGTCTAAGTGATCGGGGAAGAGAAAGTGGTATCAGCTCAGATTAGCTCTCATTTAACAGATTATTCCTGAGATTTTCAGAGGATGATAAAATAGGAAAATATATTACTTCCTTAATTAAAAGGAAAACAAATTGCTGCAGGGTACTGAGCTTATCTTTCTGAGGAGCTGTCTGCAATTCAACTGAACCAATGTCATTCTTAGAAGTATTTATATACTCTGAGAAGGAATTTCATTTAAAAAGATATTAAAGAAAATATGTGACAGTTGCAATCATTCTTCAGCTTGGACCTAAGTAATTAGCAATTAAAATATAGTGATAATTCTGTATTTGTGTTCTAGATTTGAAACTTTGGTTGAGCTCTAATGCAATCAAGAAACTGTAGTTTCTAAAATATCTTGTTTACAGCTTGCATTCATAGTTGTACTAGACTTGGGGATGCGGGGAAGAAGAGAGGCTCAGAGAAGCCGTCACTAATCTTTCTTCCAATTAAATTCTTGTTTATTATTTTAGTAGTGCGGTATAAGTATCCATGAGCAATGAAACAATTTATATTTTCTCATGTAAGAACGCAAAGCTTAGAAAAAATATTTTCATTAAAAAGGGACTTCGGTATCTTGTCAGAACAATAAACACATTCTTTTAAAGGTCAGCTATTACACTTTCCATGAAAAAGAGAATAATCTTATTAATCCTAAGTGACTTCTTCAAATGAAACAATAAATGACTTATTTCTTTCCATCTTCCTGCATATATTATCAGCAAAGCATTAATGAAAAGCAATTCCAGTGAAAAATCCTCTGAGGGTTTTTTAAATGTGGATCAGCTCAGCACAGAATAGCAAATGCATCTGTGTGGTCAACGGAGTGAACAAATTTGCAGGAAACAAATCTGCTGAGTGAGTGTCTCATCAGTAAAAGCGGAAAATCTTGTATGTTGTATAATATTTCTGTATGAAGTACATTTGAATATGACTGCTTCTATATGGAGATAGACCCCTCATTCAATCATGAAAAACTGTTTTACAGTTCATTTTGCTGCTTAAATTTCATAAAGCAAACAATGAACTCCCTCATGCTCTCTGCACTGTGGTGGGCCCCACTTTTCAGGCACCTGGTTGGCTGCTCTTGGGCATGAATCCCAGAAGGAGTTCCTTGAGGAGACATATTTCACCCTCCCAGCAGTTTGGGTTAGCAAAAGTGAGGTCCAATGTGGCCGGGGGGGTCGGAAGTGAATTTCACTCTCTGTGTAATAATCCAGAAAAGGAAGACAGAGATTTACCATGTTTTGATTGATTTCCTATAAAATTCTCAATTTTTTGAATATAAGAGACTCTTCTGCAATAGCTTCTGCTCTGGTCAACAATCCAAACATAATTTAAATATTCATTTCCATATTATAACTGCAAAACCTATATATTTATTTTTAAAATTAAATAAATGGTGATAGTCACAAGGGAGATTAAGAGGTTTTTATACCAGAAGGTTCTTTTCTGATTATTTAAGAGAAATTAATTTTAAACACTATGCAGGTGTGGATGAAAGCTCATGAAGACCTAATCCTTCAGAAATTAAACTTCTATGAAATCAGTTTACTGTTCTTATTAAATAACTGTTTCAGATATAATTCTCTAACTGCAGCCAAGCCTACTAATGTCAAGAGAAAACTGAACAAACAGAAGGAGCTGTGAATATCTACTCTAGATAAGTAATGCCTATAAAGCAAAAATTCTTTCAAGAAAATCTACAAATACCACCAACATTGCAAACTATAGATCACCTCAACCATACAAAATCCTAACCAGTGCTAGATCTCCACTGAATTAAGTAAGTCCTTGATATACAGGAAGTGAAATTTCCTAACACTAAAACCCCCCTACACAAACGGTTTAAAGAAAATACCAACAGAAAGCTTTGGAGAAAATTCAGAGCAAAACCTTTACCCTAGAAACTAGGCTGGACCCAAAACAAGATAGCATGTTTTAAAATAGGCATGCACACACACACTCACAAACACCAGATGATTAAATTGGGAAGTGAAAGGGATGGATAATGCACTTCACTTAACATGATAGCAGTAGGAGGATCCTTTACGTGAAACAAGAGACATCTTACAAGGAAAACCCTACTGCTTGGTCATCAAGGAGGAAAACTTCTTTCGACATATTCATTAGTGGCACTGAGCAGACATTTTCAGACAAGTTTCCATAACAACGTTACCAATTCTTTCCTAAAAATGTAGTAGCTCATTTGGAGCCTATCACAGCTAATTTGGAGCCCATCCCTGGGTGAGCACCACTGGAGCTGTTTCCTCCTGCTTTTGAACTTAAAATGCAGTTTCCATCAGTATGTGAGAAAATGACTCAGGAATTTTGCTTCAGCCATTTTATGGGCCATGGCCATTTGGTGTGGGGGGACATAACACGTAGGCAAAGTTAAACAATTCAAGGGAATAGCTCCTTGGAAGGAGTTAAATGCAAAGTGAGTCTGTGATAAGCTAATAGATAGTGAAAGAATGTGCGCCCTGAAAGTATCAAACCAATGGGGACAGGGACAGGAACTTGGGCAACTGAAAAAGGGGGGTGGGAAAGGGTATAGATACCTGAAACTTTTGTACTCGGGGTGTGCTTCCTTTGAGGCGCACCCGACTCAGCTGACTCGTTTGTTTTTAATACATTTTTTAATCTTTGCTTCAAAGACTTTGTCCTCTTTACATTTAATCTGTGGGCAAGTGTTTCTCACAAGTACAAAGTCCCTGCTCTTTTCTCATTTAGCTGCTCAAAATTGTAAAAACTGTATTCCCACCACCCTGAAAAACCCCAAGTGACATCTGCTTGAACCATTCCAAATGATTTGGCATCTTCAGCAAACTTTGTCACTCACTAGTCACCTATTTTCCCATGTAGCTTTAAGTTAATTTAACAGTGGATGGCTCTGGATTCTCCATGGACACCTTCTTCCCATGTGATGACTGGCCATTTGTTCCTCCCTTTGTTCTGCTTCATCTATTTTTGCATAAAAAATAATTCTTATCCTACAACAGCTTAGTATCTACAGGAACACTTGATGAAACACTTAGAACTTTTCTACGTGTCCAAAGACACTGTATGAAGTAGGTTGTTTTGTTCTTGACAACACCTTAAAAAACCTGATAGTTTGATGAGTTTGACTTCTCATGGTAGAAGTGTAATGCCTGTAGGATTTGTTTCTTTTTGTTACAGCATTCCACTTCTACCAAGCTTTTGACAGATCTTTTATCCCTACATTCTGATTTAAACCTGCCATTTTCATGCACTGTAGTTAGGGGTTTTTTTTTGCTTTTTTAGATCTGCAACATTTGTGTATAAAATGCATCTACATTTGTTTCTTGTCTGGTTTTATGTGCTGTGATTATCAGGGGCTATATATCTGTAATATTCTTTGTTATTCCTTCACCAATATTACAATACTCTATCATTTTTATTCCTGGATTACAGGATTTTCATTATTTCATCTGCTTGTCATGTGTCACCCAGATTTATGCAGTCTTCCATGCACAACGGCTTTTCCAGTTTGGAAAAAAAAAAAAAAAGAAAAAAAGGCAGCATATAAACCTTGGTGATGTATAATAGCACCAGAGTTACTATAACCGACCAGGCTTGGCTCAGGTGAAGCCCATCTTTCCTGTATACATTTACTCCAAAAGCTGTCCCACTTCCTAGGAAATGTAAACTGTATCCTAGCGCTACCTTTCCAACTAGCTATCCCCCTTTACTTCTTAGTTTTGGCTTTGCAGTTAGGCACATCCTGAGTATCTCTGAGAGTGCACCCTTGGCGTAAAGGTCCAGCTATCAATATCACCCGTACACCCAGCACTTCTCTCCCCTCCACCTCAGCTGCACGATTTCCACAGATGGAAATGAAAACACAATCAAACCCTTAGATGTTTTCACAGATGAGGTTTAAAAAAAAAAAGAAAAAGAATAGATGAAACCTCCCTGATCTAGGAAGCTGCTGGCATAGCAACAGCAGCAGAGAGGAAAATCAGAGCAGAATATTTTTTGGCAGTAAATCATTATTTTCAAGGAGTCTAAAGGTAAGCCTTCCCTGCTTAGTAGGCTCCTTAACAGAGAGCTGCCTGTGAGGAAGGAGAAAAACAGGTTGTTTGGCAATTTGGAACTAAAAATTTCCAAAGCCTCACACAAGGAGTAGATTTTCAACAGATGATGTGGCATCTTCTTCATTACTGAGCATGAAATGCTAATTGAAAATAAGGTCAAGGTGACTCACGTCTTGATGATCAAACAACATATGTTTGTTGAAGGAAAATATCGCCGAACAAGCTTGATTGTATTTTTTTAATAGAAACCGAAAAAGTTAAAGACTAAAGAAATGAATTGGAGACAATTTAATGTTTACAGATTTCAGTAAGAAATCTGATATACTGCTGTTTGATATCCTGAGGGAAGCCATTAATTGAGTTGGCTTGCTCTGAAATGCAGTTAAATTGATATAAAGCAGGCCACAGAGCTTCAGAAAAAAAAGTGTAATTGTCAACCAGAATCCTCCCAGCGTCTACCAGAGCTTTGACAGAGCAAGGTTACATCCTTCTGACTTAGCACAAGGGACCTGAAAAGCCAAATTGGGAAAAGCTTCTGTTTTCAAGTAGAGATGGAGCTGAATACACAAGGAACTGCAGAAAATGAGAGAGACACTGATATGGCAGAGCTAACGAAGCAAGGTTTGTGCGGGACATTGCCTACACTATTGTGTCTGGGAAACAGGGAATCTAACTGGTACTCTGTCAACCTTCAAAAACAGTGACAGCAAAGACACTCTGGCTGTGACAGCAGAGAGAAAATTACATCCCAGGGCAGAGTGACACTGTAGCCAAGTAACTCAGAAACTGGGCAGCTACTGTTGCCTTATTTTAACGATTTGTGTATTCAAGGCCTAACACTTTCTTTAGTCCATGCATGCATATCTCTGAAAAATGGATTTATGAGTTTGAGCCCATGTGGCTGTCATTGAACTTGCAGTCTGCAGTCAGGTTGCCAATATTTGGTTGTCTGTCAAAAAACACCCTGCAGCCCACAAGGCATATAATTGGAGAACAAATGGGTGAAGTCAGCTCTTTGTACTAGCCCCAAACATCTGGAGGCTGAGTCAGTGCCTGAGCTGGACATGGATTGGCAAGTCCGTGAGAACAGGTTTCCTATCAGTCACAGAACTGTTTCGTACGCAACTTTGGGCTAGTTTCCATAATTCAGTGAAAGGGTCTTTCTGAAAAGGGCAGCATTTCTGCTCTGTGCACGCATTACAGTAAGCATTTTTCACTTTGCAGTTGAAGAAGAAACGAAATGAGTTACAAAACTGCCTGAGGGGACAAACACAAAAGCAAAGTTCACCCTCCTGGGAGGGTTTTCCCCAACAGCCCCTGCCAGCAACGAGGAGGAAGGCAAAGCAGCTCCTCCAGGCAGTCACAGCCTGGCTGGCAGCCACCAAGGCTGTGGCCATGAATAGAATAGAATAGAA
>VWZZ01008986.1:0-10340 GCA_013399095.1 Psophia crepitans | reverse complement strand
AACCTTAGTAATTCTATTATTCTATAATTTTCTCCATACAAGTCTTACTAGGGAATAAAACCTTGAGGGCTTTTGGTTGCTTTCCTTCTGTCACAGACAACCATGCTATATACTCTTCTCATGTGTCACTTAAGTCCTGCCTTGCCATAGAAAGTCTGTTGAAATATTTTTTCTAGAGCATTAGAAGTTTTCTCAATTATAAAAGGTATTTGTAAGTAAATATTTCAGAAAAGGCTTCTGGACTTTTGAGTCTCATCCTGATTGCAAACTTACGTTATTGTTTGTTGAGATATTCATAGCAGAATTAGTCAAAATCAGCTTCATCTATTATTTAGGTATTGATGGGACCCAAGTTTCTATCCTGTGTTTTAGTGGGTCGGGTGAAGATCTAGAGCTTTTTGTTACAGAGGCTGAGAGGGGCAGAAAAAATTATGGTGCACTTACAGTGCATTGTCAGGAGTACAGAAATGATTTCCTGGATGAGGAGAATCAATTACATTGTCTGAAGATCCACACTGAATGACAGTGATTCCTCCAAGTACACAAAACTATGCAATTATCATTAATAATGTATGTGATTAAACATTTTGCAATTGATCACACAGGACCAGTCTTAAGGCCTTTATTACTTTAACAAACTCCCAGTTTAAATTTGTCTTTACAAATACTAACACAGTTTTGTGCATAGCTGGTCTGTGTAATCACCTGCTGCTTTGATCATTGTCCTGACCTGCTTTGCCTTTCATTCTTTTTGCTGCTATACCCACTGGATATGTCACCTTAAACTAATTTCCAAACTCTGAAGAGGTGGTAGTGTATCAGAGTTTATATTTGGAGTTTCCAGCATCATTCAGTAGAAGCTAGATGTAAAGCACAAAAGAGGCTGTATGTGCATTCTGTGAAGTGATGAGACGTAATTTGACCAGAAAATACTTGCAATTAAATGACCAGCGAGTGAATCCAAAGAAATCTTATGCAGTTTCAGAAAGTGTAACTGTCCCATCTGAAGTGTCTGAAGATGTAAACTGGACACCTTTTCCCCTACAGCAAAACAACAAGACAATTGATGTATTAGCTGCTGCAAAACCTGATGTAATTTACTTCCTGAAAAGAAAATTTCAGAGCAGTGTTTAAAGCTTCCTATTTTAAAATATTTTCAGTAACTTTGCTTTTGATATAAGTGTGAATCCACTTTCACTGAAAACCAAAAATGCTTACTTGGACATCATTGCTTTTATCTTCTAGTAGGGTTGACATTTTGAGAATCCCCCTGATCAGTTATGTTATTGTAGGCCCATTGGTCAACACATGATGCATTACAGTCGGTCTTCTTTGGGAGAGGAGAACCTTACTTGAATACCTCTAGACAAGATGTATAGCTTACCAGGCAGTCTGACCTTTCAGAAAGAATGGGATCATAAAGCAGTAATTTTGTAAATTCCAAACATAATTTTAGTATTTCCAAATGTAAATGTTTCAGTGTAATGTTCCTCCTTTTAGCAGAACATCAATATTCCAGAAAAATGCTGAATTTCAGTTGCAGTTAGAATGCCCTCAGTTAGCCTTATCAGTGTAAATCCTGATGTTGGCTACCATAGCTCATGTTAATGTAGCTGACGATAACTGATGTGTGTTGGGTGGTGCTCATGTAATTAGTTCTGCCAGCTGAAGGTAATGATGGGTCCTGGCATAGGGTGGGAAGGGTAACCAGCATACACAGCAGATTTGGGAATAGAACTCATGAACAAAGGTCTATCTCCATGTCCTGGTGCATTGCTGTTGTTTCTTTTTCAATCTGTTGACTGTTACAACTAAATTTTTCTTTTAGTTGTTTTTGGGAGGGGTATTGTCTTGGAGTGATTAATGTTTTTCAAACATGGTGTATTTAATGTGAGTACCATGTTTATGCACCTCTTGCTAGTGAGGAATTTAATCAAAATCAGCAAGTGTTTAGCATTCCACTGTTTCATAAATTTTTTGGCAGCAATTCAGAGCTCTTACAGTGCAACTGGGAAAATTGAAGGTGTTCAAGGACTAAGCAAAGAGTAAGGATAACATAGCTAGCAGTCTCCTTGAACCTCCAGAGAAAAAACATATAGGAAAAAGCCATGCAGATATTGGGTAAATGCAATTCTGTTCTGAATTACATTCTAGAATAAATAACCCACATCCACTTCATGGTGTTTCTAGTTTGGTGTGACCACAGCTTCATCTAGATATTTAAAATTCTGATACTATTTTTAACTAGGTTTAATCTTTAAATTGGCTATGTAAGCAGATTGAATGTACCAGTTATATTTTTACAAGAGGGATTATTTTACAGCTTAAAATCTTTGAGATAAAACTTCATCACAGGTACTGTGATTACTTCATTAAGAATACTAAAATGACTTAAAAATCTTAATATCCTTTTGCTATAAAATTGCTATTAAAATCAGATTTGTATTTTTTTTTCTGGAAACTTAATGTAACTAGACAATGTTACAATAGCTAGTTTCTATTTTCACTTTTCTGCTTTTTTAGTGAAACATGCTATCAGGTTGATTCTTCATATTTTCAGGATATCATCTAAGAACAATAAAATTGTGAAAGGAAGAGCCAATATGGTAGCTGAGGTCATGACTTTATGCAATACTTTCATTTGAACAATCAGAATTTATGCTACATTTTAAGGAGCTTCTTGAATTATTATAAGGTTTGTAATTTAAATTAGCTTATCCCTGAATTTTCATCCAAAATTATACAATGTCTTAAATTACATGAAAAGTTAATAAGGAATCCACTTTGCACAAGTAAAACCTCTAGGTAAAGTACTGTGATTTGTAAAGTACTTATAATAAGCAATATATTACACCAATAAAATACTTAAATGAAAATGTATTTCCTTTATGTAATTCATCAGAGATTTTGCAGTCTACTTCTCTTCACAGCATACATTTACTAATGGGAGAGGAAGTTCTGTTTGTTATTTTGCCACGATTTAATGGGTACTTTGGAGGCATGCTTTTACTTGGTCATGTTTTAGTTAACAAATTGTTCAAAGCTACAGGTGAATCACAGATCAGGCGATCCTTCCTAAAATCCACTGTCATTTATGTGTCTATTCCTGTTGTGATCATATTCCTCCCACACAATACTGTGTTCCCTTTAGGAGTGCTGTCCATCTCATACACATTTCCTTTTTGTTGCCCGTTTGGGTTCTACAACCCTTCTTGCCTTTTAAGTATTTTTTTTTTTTCCCTTCTCACTTAAATTTCTGTTTCTGCCTAGAATGATATGCACTTCTCAGTCCTCAGGAATACATTTCTCTTCTGCCCTTCAAGTATTGTCGCCCAACCTCTTAACTTGGTGCTGAGTGCTTTAGTCTTGGTACTCCAGTGTGCTTAAGCAGGTGCTCAACTTTAAGCAGTTAAACTATTAAAATTTAAACACATGCTCTTTACAATTCAGAATGGATGATAGCTTTAGTATTTTCCTCAATGGGAGGATAAAAGCCTGAATATGAGGGTTTATAAATTTCATTAAATCTTTAGTCAATATTGAGCACATATATATAACATGTATGTGCTGAAGTGCTTTCCTAGGTAGAGGAGTTTTACCCTGATCTTCAGTTCTTTCCAACAAGAAACATATTTTTGTTTTTCTAATTACCTGCAGTAACTGACCAGGAAAAGATATAGTGCTTTTACAGATAATTAGGAGAGGGTGTTATATTAGTTCACCTCTCTATTTTCTCATTATGCAGGCATCTATTAATCATTCTCAGATTCTGTAGACAAGATTTTCCTGCTGAGTATATACAAGTGTAACCTGTACTTACACAGAACTGTCAGCTAAGCTTTATTTATAACATTATTTTGTTGTTGAATGGCGAAGTGCTCTTGTTAAAGTGAGTGTGTGTATGTATTTACTTATCTGTCTCTTTCAGTGATGGAAGAGAGCCTTTGAAAAAGAGAGATCAAAGCTGTAAAACTAAATATTTAAAATAGTTTTATTACATATTATTTTATGTACACTGTATGTAGACAATTATTACTTTTTTTTCCTACCCCCCAATTTTTGGAATAGTCTGCTTTACTTCCCTGAAAATATTTGTTTGTGGACTGCAGAAAAATCTAAATAAGTTGGTACTATTGTGATAAAATTCATAAAAAATGTAAGTTGCAGAATCCTCTAAAAATATTTCTGCTTGATTTGCTTTGAAAAGCTTGCTTGTCTGAGTAGAATGACTGAAAAATGGTATTGTACAGAAAAAAACCTGCTATGAATGCCTAAAATTTTTGAAGTTATTTTTGAATAGATTGATTCATATTCAGATTAGCTTCCTGCCAGATGGAGGGAATTTACAGTAAACCAGTTTTTGGCAGGAGAGAAATAAAAAGCGAACAACAGCTGCTTATTTATAAAAGTTGCCCTACTCTTTCTTTATATTGGTGAGGCACATATTACCTATCCAAAGAAAGTTTTATTACCAATAAATTGTGGAATCTTAAAGCTTATGGGGATGAGATGGTGTCTGTGTTTACAAAGAGGTTGACAACAGACCATGTTTATACAGTGTAAGCAGCACCTTTCCGTAATACAGCCGCCGATGTTCAGCATCTATGTAGCTATTGAGTTTCTGTTCCAAGAAGTGGGTCTTGGTGAAGGGAAAGCCTTACGGTTGCCAAAAGTTATTTTTGGCTGTGATCTTTCAGACATGTTGATGTAAGCAAATGCATCAAAGTCGAACATTCCACATTCACGAAGAAGGAAGGCTCATGTTTACACAAAATCTGAATAGACTCTTTTTGACCTATAGAAAGCATAGGTCTATAGTTCTATTAATATTTCTGTTCATAGTTTTATACATTGCTTCATAAATGGGATATTGGAATGCTCAGATATTAGGTCAATATATTTGGCTGCTGCTTTGTAATGACTTTAGCACGATGGGTGTGCCTGAGTTTTTAATCAGCAGTTTATACCATTGGCTCTTCCATTCCAAATGTACATTAAAAGAGAAAGCTCAGGCCCTCTTGGTGTCACTGATGTTCAAAGTACTGGCTCAAAACTGCTGAAGTCAGAGGTTAGATGACTAAAGTGGTGGTTAACATCATAGTTCTGGTATGAATAGCTAACCCAACAATCCTTCAGTAATTGCAATTCAAGATTAACGGTAGCTGGAAGCTACAGGCAATGAGAGAGCACAGTCATATGATAATTCACGCGCCTAACTTCATTTACCAAAATTGTCATGCTGTTCTTGTCTACCAAAACATCTTTAAGTAGAAACAGAGGTAGGACAGTAACTTCATTCCGCTTTATTGAGTTTAGGAATAAAAGATATACTTGGAATGTCAGTAACATATTTGCTAAAAAAAGTTAAAAAAGCTAATTGTCTCTTATTTCTATTGTTCTTTTCAGGAATGTTTTTCAGAATCCTGTCATTTGGATTGGCAAATCCTGCCAACCTGCATCCTTTCCATCAAGGTCACTACTAGGAAACTGCCCTTGATGATGCATAGCATGAGTCTAATCCTCACTGCATATCTAGTCTCCTACGGACAGCCAAGATGTATAGGCAATATATTTTACTACTCCAATTAATGTAGGTGGATAGAGTAGAGAAGCTTTTGGGCATACCAGTATTCCACCAAGAGCTAAAGGTGTGTTAATAATCTAACTAGCTTAGCAGCTGGCACCTGCAGATCCTCTTCACTCAAAGGTTAGGATCCTCTTCACTCAAAGGTTACTTATAGAGAGCTGCTTCTGTATTCATAATTTCTTTCTGTTGCCTAGAATGGCTTTAAAGACTCCAGGGAAATCCTTGTTCTCCTAAAGGAAGGAGCTAAAAAACTCACTCCCTTCCTACTGAATCTTTGCTTTCAGTATTTTAAAAGATATTTAGAATATTTCTAGAAATGGTGAGCATCCTTTTCTTTGTTTTCTGTGATTTGTACAGTAGTTCAGAAGGTTGTATTGCTTCCTTTCTTCCTCATCTTTCTTGGTTTATGTATCCATTGTGTTTTAAACATATATCACATTCAGAGCTATTGGCTTAAAACATTTCTTTCTGCTTACAGGTGTTTTAGAACACAATGTTAGAACTTTATAAATTTCATCTGAAGTGTTATGCATGTAAGTTTCTTAATAGATTCACAACTTCCATTTCTTTGAGATTTTCATAGAATGTAAACACCTATGACAGATTTAAGAGTGAAATTTTTTATCATCCTCTTATTTGGGAAATTCTATCATCACCTAGATTACAGATAGAATCTATCTATCATCTAGAATACCAAATATATTGATGGCCCCCAATTAAGAATGGAATAACGTCAGATATTTTATCACCAAATCTACCAGGTGATATTCTTTCTTCCTATTTTTCAGACATCTATTGTAAAAGGAACTTAAAATTAGCACCGTCTTGTCCTTGGTCAAAAAAATGCTAAGGTAAGAATCTCGATGGTGATAGCCAGAAATGGATGATGAATGAAGCCTGAAGTAATAGAGTTATTAAATTATATTTTCTCATTGCTGAATGTATATGTGTAATACTTAATATGCTTCTTGGTTATTAGTCAAAATGTACTAATGTAATCTGAAAATTACACTGTGAAAAATGCATATTTTCAAATAACTCCTATATTATATTAGTGGTTAATATGCAGAAATTGGAGGTGTTTTATAAAATGACTGTATTTTGGCAACTAATTTGGAACTTAAAGTGAATTAAAATGAAAAGATTAGGCCATGAATTAATATTAAACTTTTTCTGTAAAACATAACTCTGTTAAGAAAGCAGCATTATACAATAATCCTGTAGTACAAAATTCAGTGGATTTAAATACGTAGAACACCATAGGGTTGCAGCAAGAAAAGACCATGACTCTCAGAGATGAAGTACAAAAGTTCTGTTAACTCCCAGTACTGAAAGAAAGTGATAAATGAGTAGAAAATGAAATTGCTTGTTACTTTGTTCTTAAAACAAATTGCTCAGCATATTAAGACCCTGTGTCTTGTAAATACTTAGACATCTGCTGAACAGGGGTGTTCCACGTGATGCTTATTGGATGCTGTAGAGGAGTGGAGCTAAATAGAGAGTCTAGTTTGCAGAGTCATGCCATCTGAAAGAGAACCTATTGTGCAATGTTTCCTTATAGATTTAAAGCCTAGTCCTGAAGATCCACACATGCAGGACTCACATCAACTCTTTGGGAAAATCTGCATTCTTTTTGAGAAGTTATTGGAAACTATTTTAAATATGTAGGTTTTAAGGCACAACAGAAAGAGCTAGACAATGTTTTTCTCTTCCATCGTGTGTTACATCTTCAATCACCTCAAGACATCAATATTATTCACATTTTATGATGGTGAAATGGAGATAGTCAAATGACTACCCTAGAGCACCCACTAGACCTAAAGAAGATCTAAGAAGAGAGTCTGTGTCTTTTGACTTTTCAATGTGGAGTTTTTTTTTCCAGGGCCTATTGTCTTTCCTGTTTCCCAGCCAGGTCCTGAACTGCTCTATACCCCTTTGCTTACAAATATGTCTTGAAACAATACTTGCACTTCAATATTACAGGGGATTGTTTTCATCACTCTTAGAGACAAGAGAGTCTCCCAGGGGCTATGACCAAGTAGCCAGCGCAATCAGGTTCCTAAATATATTTTCACTCTAACAGCATTTACTTCTGATCAAAAAACAAAAGGAGAGAAATCCAGGGACCTTCCAGGTGATAGGAATAATAATTGCGTGTGTTTCTGAACATAAGTTTTTTGATGAAGAGCAAGACACTCTAGGCTGTGCAATAATTTGTTAATATTCTATCAGGGAACATAAGTTGCTGACCTTGAATATCTTAGTGATTGTATTCAAGGAAATTAAAATTAGTTTTTATAAATATTAAAAGACAATAATTAGATAAAATATAATTTAATGCTTGGATGAATTCTAAAAATTAATTAGAAGTTCCTGATGGCATAAAATGTCAATTGTTTTTCACGAATGTGCTTTTTTGTACACGTTAAGAAATGTAACATATACATTGCATACAGTAACTCAGATCTTCCTTCAGCAAAATGCTGGAGCACAGTGGCACTTAAACTAAGAGAAAATTCACTGACATCAGGACAATTATTTTCCTAAAAGATCTGTAGAATTTCTTTACTGTAAACTTATTTACAGCAGCAGGAGTAAGTGACAAGATTCTGCAGTTAAGTTTACAACCCTCCTGCATTCTAACTTCTGTTTCACATGTTATTTGCTTTTTCAGACTCTCTCTCCAAACTTGGTAGAGAAATAATGAGTAAAACCAAGGCATTTTGGAGCATGATGAAAATGAAAGAAAGCAAACTGCTTTTTCTGGGTTTTAACAAAAAGGTTGTATTTTTGAATGGCTGATGAACCAAGTTGCTGGGGATTGTTTAGTAAACTCTGGGAAGTCCATTTCTTTTGTCCATTATTGACATGAGTTGGCTAGACTCAGTTATGAAGCTCTGCAATTTTTTTCTCAGTGTCTGCAGTAGTATTTTATTAAATATTTTATAAGATAACTGAAGGAACAGTTTGAACCCTGATCTTTCATGACATATTTGCTTACTCTCTGAAGTGTCCTGGAGAAAATTTGACCATGGGGGACTGCAAATAGATTCTTGCATATTTGAGTAAATCTGCTTTGAAGGAGGTCTGAAAACATGCGGAGGTAGTCAGTGGGCAGCCATGTGTTTTTTTTTTTTATAGGGGAGAGGAGCACTTGATGGGGGGGGGGGTTCTGCTATTGGGATAGGCAAGAAAATTGGAACTGAAGTTAAAATAGTTTTCTATTCAAAATACAGTTAAAAATATGTTATTTTTTTCTTATGAAATGAAAAATTCATGAAAAATTAAAATGTTTCATTTTAAAATGACCTAGCTCAGGGTTCAGCAGGGATGGTTTAATTAAAGGCAAAACTACTCAGTATTCCCTTGAAGTTTTCTTGGTTTTCTTTTAAACACTAAAAATCTGTGTCAAATTCACTGGTGTTACACAAGTAAAATTGTGGGAAAAACCCCCATATTTGTGCCTTATAATGGAAATGTATTGTAAAAATTGTAGTTAAGAAGTGGCATTTTTTTCTTTCCTACATTTTTGTTCTTATCCCAAAATGTTGAGAGAATAAGCATACCATAAATAGATGCATAAATATACAGAATCATAGAATTATTTACTTTGGAAAAGACCTGTAAGATCATCAAGTCCAACCGTTAACCCAGCACTGTCAAGTCCACTACTAAATCATGTCCCTCAGCACCACATCTTAAACGTGGGCTTTTAAATGTCTCCGGGGATGGTGACTTAAGCACTTCCCTGGGCAGCCTGTCCCAGTGCTTGAAAACCCTTTCAGCGAAGGCATTTTTCCTAATATTCAAGGCCATTTTCTCTTGTCCTATCGCTTGTTACTTGGGAGAAGAAACCTACATCCACCTGGCTACAACCTTCTTTCAGGTAGTTGTAGAGAGTGATAAGGTCTCCCCTCCAGCCTCCTTTTCTCTAGGTTAAACAAGCCCAGTTCCCTCAGCCGCTCCTCGTACAACTTGTGCTCCAGACCCTACACCTCTTTTGTTGCCCTTCTCTGGACACGCTCCAACACCTCAGTGTCCTGCTTGTAGTGACCAAAACTAAACACAATGAGGTGCGGCCTCACCAGTGCTGAGTACAGGGGAATGATGACTGCCCCAGTCCTGCTGGCCACGCTATTCCTGATACAAGCCAGGATGCTGTTGACCTCCTTGGTCACCTGGACACAGTTCTGGTTTGTGTTCAGCCAGATGTCAACCAGTACCCCAAGGTCCTTTTCCTCCAGGCAGCTTTCCAGCCACTCTTCCCCAAGCCGTAGTGTTGCCTGGGGTTGTTGTGACCCAAGTGCAGGACCTGGCAATATGGGATGTTTTTTAACAAGATTTCTTTGCAACGTATGTTATTTCACAACTTATATTTAAAATATGAATCAAATCAGCTGAGTTGTAGAAGCCGTAGAAAATTATTAAGTGGCAATAATAATAACAAAACATTATTTTGTCATTCCACAGCCCCAAAGTATACTATTATTTATTGACATCAATTGACTGAGCCTAGTAACAACAGCAGGGTGAATAGTGCAAAACACTTTTCATAAATATTTATGTGAATGTTAAATGAACATATTTCAGACATCTTTCTGTTGCTTTCTGAGTTTTCTTGCACTGAAAAATGTCTACCATGCTGGCTACATGAAAACAGTTAACTCCCTTCAAACATTTATTTAAAGATATTTATGAAAATAGTAACTTGCTTTTCAAAGAACTAGGCAAGTACTGGGGCCCATCCTCTTCA
>VWZZ01008978.1:0-14242 GCA_013399095.1 Psophia crepitans | reverse complement strand
AGGAGGAGGAAGAAGAGGAGGAGTTGGAGGGCAACATCTTTTGCCCTCCCGTACTGTATTACAGCCGCAAGCCTGCTGAGCCTCATCTGCCGCCAGCAGCAGCAGTGGCGGTAGGGAAATGGGAGCATGTCAAGGCCTGGAGACCACAGGAGCAGGACAAGGGCCAGAGCCCCCCACGTCCCAGCACTGGGCCTTCATTGCTGCACCCCACCAGCCCTCGACAACACAACACCCTGGGGCAGCTGCCGCTTCTCAGTGCCTTGCTGGCAGAGCTGTCGCTGCTCACCCGCAGCGCTGCGCCTGCTGCTGTCCACCCCCATCTGGCCTGGCTCTACCAGCCCCCCGAGGGTGGTGGCATGGCCTCACAGCCCCCCAGCCCCAACTCTGCCCTCAAGCCTGCAGAGGCACCTGTGAGGCCTGGCGGGAGCTGCGCAGCTGCCAGCCCGGGATTCAAGCATGGCTTGCAAGAGGCCACTTCACCAGGGTCTTCTCAGGCTGGGAAAGGACCTAAGAAGGCCATACCTCAGGGAGAGACAGGCTCTGAAAGGAACTGCAAAACTAAGGAAAACAGACCTCCTAGAAGGAAGCTGTTGTACGGGCTGACAAATACACTGAGGCTACGGCTACAGCGGACCAACCCCGATAAGTTGATAATTCATGAAAGGAGAGAGCAGTACAGAAAAAAACAAATGGAGATGCTCAAGGAGAGAACCTCTTTATCCAAAAGAAAGCTGCTCAGAAATGCTGGAGAACAGCATGTGGCTTCGTACAGGCATCGTAGCAAGGGAGACAGTTCAAAGCAGACTAATCAGTTTGATAAAACTGTTGTGACTTCGTTACAAAACAGTGCTCTCACAGAGCACGTTTCTGTGACAGGAGGTGTGTCTATTACAAGTCTATTGCAGAACGATGAAACTGCAAGCAAGGAACCTTCATGCAAAGTAACTGCAGCCCCCCTACTGGAAGAAACTGTGTTCAAGGAAAACAAGGAAGCTCACAAGGAAAAGTATGGGAAGGCCCAACTCCCAGCAGCTTTCCCACCAGAGGCTAATGCAAAGGGAAGTAATGAGGAAGCAATACACTTAATTCACCATAAAACCACCGGGCAAGATGATGCGTCTGTTGTAAGTGACCACAGACCAAGCCCCAGCAGGAGTGTTGAAAACAATTCTGAATTCATATACTCGGATGACTTTGTTGCTAGTCCTGAGAACACAGTTTATTCAGAGGATTTCACCAGTGTTGAGTGTATGGGCAGAGACTCAGAAGCTCTGGAGAGCAGTCCTGAACCTCTGTGGCTTGAAAGCCCAAAGCGAGGTTGGTCAGATGCAGAGCTGGAATCCAGCAGGTCCAGAACTTCAAAGACAAGTCAAAGAGCTGAAGGTACTTCAGATCTTTCGCCAGTTCCTTCAGTTTCATCTTCAGTCCAGCCTTTGAAGAGAAACTGTGACTTAAAAACCAGCAAGAGAACTAATGGTGAATCTGTTGATGCACTGAGTGATGCCTCCATTCAAGCAAGGTTACTAGATGAAGAGCAGGAAGCCCAGCAGATCAGTAAGGAAGAGAACAGGGATGATCAGCATATTAAACAGGCATCTACACTGAGAAGCAAACAAGTTAGCTCTGATACTGATCCGAATATAGGAAAGGGACAGACCTCTGCAGCAAAAAGCCAGTCAGTAACTCAAGTTAGCTCTTACTTGCCATCTAACATGTCTGATCTTGAACTTAGTGTCTTGGAAAACAGTATGTCAGACGATGAGGATGATTTTCTGGGGAAACTACGCGTTCCTAACCAATACAAAGACATCAGTGAACTTGTAATAAACAAGCTTCCAGGATACACAATGTAATTGC
Source organism: Psophia crepitans (assembly GCA_013399095.1). NCBI lineage: Eukaryota > Metazoa > Chordata > Aves > Gruiformes > Psophiidae > Psophia > Psophia crepitans. The sequence goes on along the minus strand of VWZZ01008978.1, from coordinate 12,385 downwards.
AAGTTTGGATTAAGATACAGTATTTAAACTTTGTAAGGCCTGTTAGATTTAGCTGCAGTATGTACAAGTTAATTTATCATGCACATGTAATACATTGGTGAATATACTTAAGAGGTTTGTAAAATAAACTACTATGTGAATCTCTAACGAGTTGCTCTTAAGTGGTACCTACAGCATTGACTTCAGTGCCAGTATCTTAATACAAAAATAGTCCAAATGACACAAAAAATAAAACTTATTTTCAGAAGCAGAAATGAAGATGGAAGCAGCAAATGCAGTCAGTACGCACAAAACTTGTCCAGAGCAGAAGTAATACTACAGAAACAGCAAGATACAGAATACATTCCTAACTGAACATTTACATTTTTATCCCTCATGAAAATAGTTCCACGCTTCATTGTTAATACAAATAGTTACTTAAAACATACAGTAACAGCACAGGCTTTTACCAGCTAATCTGTATAGTGACCTATTTGTTTCACTGTTCTATCAGTAAATACAGTGACCAGAACTAGATGAGCCCTTTTAGAGTCTCTGAGGTTGGTTTCTCATTTAAGTAATATTTTCACAATTTATTATAAAATAGCTTAAGAATTACTGGTGACAGTAAATCTATATAATCTAGGAGAGCTTTGAGAGGTTGATGGAAGTTACTTGACCTTGAAGACTAAGGGTGTGCAAAGAGTAGGGAAGAGCGCAGTAAATTTTCAATGCTTCACAACTCCCTGATTGCATTCTCTGACACTGGGGAAAGGGGGGGGGAGGGGGGGAGGTTGGGGGTGGCAGCACCCACAGTCCAGAGCCTCGGCACAAATGAGCATATTACATCATGATTTAAGGATTCAAGATAAGGAAGAATTTGCCACGTCCCCTTTTCCGTTCTGTTGGTTGAACTACCATTTGATTTCTGGTTTGGTTTTTATGACTTCCAGTTTGATCACTGAACGTCTTCTAAGTAAGTACTGCGTTTAGAGTCCATAGCCCTGTTACAAATTTCAGAGAAGTTATGTGACTCGAAGCTGAAGAGAGCTCAAAATTCCTGCCTTAGTTTTAGCTCTCTTTTGTCTCCTCTTTCTACCGTGAGTTGGTCGTCTCCTTTGCCAGCTTTGCATTCCTAGCTATCTCATCATTTAGGACATTTATCCTCAAGACTATTAAATGGCAGACTTACCAACTCCCCTTTTCCCTATAATTTACAATCTGACTTCTTTCCCCAACTTTTTTAATTCCTTACTGTAGATCTCCATGTACTTAGGTACTGCAAGAGTCTGTGTTTACATTTTAACATCTTGGATGGATTTTTTGTTTCCATCCTACTACGTGTTTATTTTGTAGGAATGACAGTACCTCTCCTATTTAAAGTACTAACATCTGTGAGGATTATTCAAGTATCTGCTGTTGACTTCTCAGAACACCACCACCACTAGTATTTTTAATCTAAAGGTAAGCAGCTGAAAATATCCATATATCAAAGGAATCTCTGGCCAGAGCAATGCTTAAGTGTTCTTTGGGTACCCTGTTTCATCAGCTCCAATTCTAGACAAAAAATATTTTTCTCTTTTTTCTTCTAATGCCGTGGACCTCCTTGTTACACATAGATTCAGGCTGTCATTTATACATGGCAGTAATTCTGATTTTACTGATGGAATAAGATCTAGCAGTTCACTGTCATTAAAATACAATGCTGCCCAACCATTTTCTGACTGTGTAGCTATTTAAGTGAGTTGTTAACACTAAGCAGCCACAATTTGAAGATCATGACTTAAGAAAAGCTTATGTAAAAATAAAGTTTATTTTCAACCTGAAGGGCAAATTCCCAGACCTTTTTCTATCCCCTATTTCATTTTCACTTTTCAATTTCCGGAAGCAAATATGATAGGAACAATATTTCTTTTCTTTCTGTGTAAATAATGGAACTAATCTCTTTACAGCTAACTTTATTTGGGATAACATTTGTAATGTTTATTGTGTGATAGAGTTTATAATTTTAGCAGGAGAATGATGAAAATGACAGAAAATGTACACTAGGAAGACAAAAGGCCACATCACACAAGAACAGAACAGCAGCATCATGCTTACATGTTTTAGTTTGATTTTGTCTTTTCAAATATAGAGTCAAGGTGGTTATTGGATGGAGAGGTTGATAGTTTCTATCCTCTGGGATAATAATCTGTTCTGATATTAGCTGTGTTGCTGTGAGAGTAAATTAAGTTTTACTTAATATTCAAACAGCAACTCTTGGTCAACAAAAATGGGAAAGAACTTTGTGTTACTGATTTATCATTGAAAACTCATAAACCAATGTATTGGCAAGAAGTACCTGCTAATGACAGGAAGATTCTATATCTCAACTCAACAGAGCAGAACAGAGATATTTACAATTGGTATAAAGTATGAAAAAGAATTGCCAGCAACAAATTTCCTTTTGTACAAATCCTATAATAACCTACACTCAACTACTTAGATCAGCTAGACAATTTTGTCATCATAACTTGCATCCTATACCCCTGTCATCAAGTTGTTAACGTCAGAGGTTTAATAAAAGGTTTATCTACCTTAATGGAAGTATCACACCAATTTTTCATAAAGACATCATTTCTAGATTGTAAGGGCTAAATTACATGGATTATGTTTGTGCAGGGGACATGGCAATATGCTGGGAGAGGCAAATAATAGTAGCATATCCCCCACAGTTCTTGCACATTCTTCCCAAAAGCAGCGTAGACACTTCAGAATATGGGCTTGTTTTTCAGATACCCCATAAGCGTGCCAAGAAGCAGGACCATAGTGGTGGAGCAGAAGTGTCTGAGTGAAGTAGCAGGAGAAGGGAGTGGAGTTGGTGCTCTCTCTGGTAGCTCTGCAGTACTTTTCTGATTCAATCCTAAGAAATCCAGTGCATTGGAAAAGTACTTTCCTAGAAACGTCTCAACTCAAACTGTTCCCTAAGGACTGTTTCATAGTGAGAAAAAGAAAAGATAGGTGAAGAATCAAATCGTGTCCCACTGCACACCAAAACCTTGATTTAAAAACTCAGCTTTTTGAGCAAGAGTAGCTAATTTTTCCACATGCATTCAGTCCATGGTTCTTTGTCAGAGTTCCTGGAAAGATTATTAATGTGTACTCATTACAGTGTGAGCCTTTATCCACTGAGAGACAGACATAAAACCAAACTGGTTTCTTCCAGCCTCCCAGCCATCTGCTTGTAAGAGCTTTCAGTTGTTACTGAAGGTTGAGCAATCCCTGTAGACACGCAGGCTCTGTTACACATTTGTTATGTGCCTGACAGAGGGAATGGCTAGTCACAATGCAAAGCATCACAAACCCAAAATATGTACTAAAAGCTCCCTATTTCCTAATTTCCTGTAGCCCTCGGAGATTTCATATGTGATCATATTTTGTCTGAATTTGCTGTTGGTTTTGTTTTGGTCTCATGATTCACTCACTCTCAAAATTTCCTTGCTCCATGCTACTAAGCAGTAAACTGTAGTTACTTCAAATTAAAGTTTTACATTGTTGTTAATTACACTTTAAACTTTACTACAGTGAAATTAAAATCTGAGAAGTAATTACCTAAGTTTCTTATAGATCCTTGCTAAACAAAGCCATTTACCTTCTTACGTTTGACTTGCTACCCTAGCAACTGATGTTTCCTTTAAATCTGTGCAGTATTGTTGAACTAAGGTAGATGGGTGTTCAAAACCATAGTTTGATTGCTTAAGATAAGGGTGCTAAAATCAGGTCAAATAAAAGTAAACTTGATGTTTCACCACAAGACCCAAACCAGGAAATAAACTCTTGGATATACACATGAATTCTCAGAATTTATGACCCTAAACCAAGTTTTCTATGACTGTCTTTTGAACAGTTATTTCAGCATACTAATTATTAAAATAAGTTTAGATAGCCAGTACTATATAACTGATGGTGTGATGGGAAGAGCAGGATACCAAATACTGACAGTTTGGGACACTTTACCTCTTCTACTGTAACATTTTCCTGCTGTTAGGTAGTTCTGATCAGTCTTCTTACTTAGTCAGTGGCTAGGAACATTTTTAAGAAGTCCCAGCCAAGCATATTTCCTCCACTTTGTTTATTCCTCAGCTGTCAGGACTCTGATTAGATGACGCAGTTTCTTTTCTGTTTGTGATTTCTCTGATGATAGTTCTACTACCTATTTTAAAATTTCTAATCCTTTCATGATTTTGGAAGTCCTTTTCCTCAGTTTTCTGAAATTACATCCAGCCTTGGTAACTGCAATTAAATTTTTTGACTGAGTTACTAATTCTTACTACTTTCGTTTTTCAAGATCCCAGTATTTTATGATGCCTGCTGTTGTAATCATTTTGTTTCTCTTTGGGTAAGTGCTGCTCCGAGTTAAATGCTAGTCATTATTTGGAAATCTTTGAGACTTTGCTTTCCTTTTCTCAGCATTTGTCAACAGCATCTACTTTACTGCTTGCTCAGCTTCTGATTGTCTAGAACGAAGTCAAATTATTGAATCTTACATCCACATCCTTAAAAGGTTGTGTTGACTTCTACGTGCAGGATCGTCACCAGCTCCTGTGAAATGCAGCACCACTCATTCAGAGCTGAGAGTGACTGTCCAGGACTGTGAACATTTATTTGCCCGTGGTTATCAGACATCAGGTTTCTCTGCCTCTCCCATACCCTATCTTTAATCCTTTTCTAAAGTTTTGATTTCCAAACTGACCTTTCTTTTTTACATGACTGAGGCCATCTCTGTGAGAACAGATGCTGGCTTTAATTTAGCATGCATTTAGAGCTAATGGCAAGCACATCTGCTACAGCTAATGTTTGCTACCAGCTAGCTGCTTGCATTTTCCATCTTCCCTTTTAGTCAGTATACTGTTTGATTTTAATTTCAGTTGTGTTCACATTCAGATTCTTCCCTCATTTGAAATTCCTTGTATGCATGCAGTTCTGTTATGTTGAATTCACCCAGATGAGCTGCAGCTTCACTGCCTTTTTCTTGTTCGGCATTGACATTCACCTGTATTAAACTGTTTTTGGTTTGTTTTGGCTTTTATGATTTCACTTGTCTGAATTTTAGATGTCAATTGTAATGTAAACCTCCCCAGACTTTACCGAATTGCTTGCATTTTCCCAGAAGGGGAGTCAGTGTTCTCTTTTGGTGTCTAGAGGATGAATCTGAATGTCTCATGCTGGAGAAAACAGTATTAATCTTCAGTACTGCAGAGAATTCTGCAAGTGATTCACTTACCAATTGTTTAAAATAATATGGCTTGGTTGAGGACATTTTTAAATAACATCTGAGACACACATTACTCCTAACTAAATTAACATTTAAAGATCAATTCAGTTACACTTACTGAAAAAAACCCCAAAACATCAAACCCTAAAATGTTAGGTAAAAAAACTGTAGGTGTCTTATATATACTTATTCTAACCATAGACATTTTTCAAACATTTTGGGTGATAGCCTAGTAGATTTCCCTCATACATTGTAGTATCTGAGCTAAATCAGGTAAGAACTTGTTCTCTACGTATCCGTTAACAGAAGATAGCAGGTTTTCCAAAGGAAGTAAAGGTATTTACATGGTCAAATTCCCTGAAATTCCACAGGAATTAGTCACCTCAAAAAAAAGACGAAGAATGGAATCCCATGCAGAGGGCTCTAGCAGTATTATCTCTGGGAATGCAAAAATGTTTTCGAAAGAAGATAAGTCATGCTTCAACAAATATTTTCAGAGCCATTTGGACAGTTGAGTGGCGTGATTGAAAGAAACTCCCTTGGTGTTGAGGAAATTCCATTTCTTTTTCTCTTGTTTTTAACTATTGGCACATTCAGTATTTTTGCTGTTCCTTACGCTTATGTACTAAGAGTTCGTAACCTTTGACTCTCCCCTAAATTTCAGTGCCATCACATAGTTGTGCCTGTTATTCCTTACAGTATCTCCAGAACCTTATTTCAGCCCTCGCACCCCACCCCAAATCCCTGTTGTTTGTTTCACCTCGATGCCTTGCCTGTTCCAGCTTTTCCCCATCACAGATTTCCTGCCATCCCTACAACCCAGCTTGCCCATATTTATAATTCAAAAAAAATCTCCAAACACTTCTCAGACACCTTCTCTGGCTTGTGCTCATCTTTGATATAAAACTGAAGCTCTGCCCATTGTCTGCTGGGCTTTGCAGGGTTTATCCCCTTCCTGCTTCCATGCACCTTAGTTTCCTACTCTGTGTCCATTTCTATGTAACTCTAACTTCTTCCATTCTCAAAAAACAAACAAAAAACCATGGAAATTGCTGTACATCTTTGTTTCCTTCCTTCACATCAGTCCTGGTCTTTCTGCCAGTGGGTATCTGTATTGCTTAGAGTCCATGCCAGACACAGAATTCAGGACAGAAACCACCAGATCATGGTCTGACCTCTACATTGCAGTCCTTAACATTTCATCTGCTTACTCCTGACTGCTGGTGTCAACACCGGGATACGACTACGCTAATGATAATGTTAAATTTAATGGTATATGTAGTGAAAATTCTTCAGGAAACATGGTCAAGCCTCGCTAACATAGAACACAACATAAGGGAATCTCTGGTATAACATGGGATGCAGTTTTAATTTTCTTATCCATAACTCTAGCAAGACTTGGCAATAGAATGGTTGTATGTAAGAAAATCTGGTTTCTGATTCATAGCCATTGCTGTAATCTGAAACACAATTAGCAGCCTTTGGATTGTTGCAGGTCTGTCATCTCCTACTGCTCCTGTAATGCTACTTTACAGCCCTCTGAGCATTGTGCAGTTTTATTTGTAAAGTGGAATAGATGCATTGGGCTTCTTAAAAACAAGCATCTAATCGGTTGTTCAGGGTCCTTCAGCAGAAAGGCAAGGCCCCAGAAAGCAAGATACTTCAGTACATTCCCTATATACTCATATTTAGTAACAAAATATGGGAGCAGGTTCACCATTATCAAACCTTTTATCAACAGGAAATTTGGTTCATTTTCAATGACAGCAGCGGACTCGCTAACCCACTACTTCCATGGCATTCATCAGTGTTACACCACCACTTTTTAATTGCACCCTTTTTCCAAATGTTTAGCCGTTGATTAAATTCTGTCGAATTACACACATGCTGTGTGAATTTTGTTTGGGTAGGTACAGTCAAGGGCTGCATCAAGGAAAGCACTAATAGCAATAGAGTCCTAACTGAAATTTGCTTTCCATTTTTCTGAAACCTTATAGCAGTACAGGAGTCAGCCAAGACAAAGTCCCTTATCTGCTACTGGCATCACATTTATATGCCCGTGACTCATTATTCTGGACAAACTCAGAGAAGCTTGGTGCAAAGTCAGGGGCTAAGTTCCAAATGTTCCTCTGAAACTTCATTTGCTTCTTTTGAAGCCTTAAAATGGAACTTCCCCAACCTCTATGAGATTTCTAACAAACCAAAGAGAAAAAAAACCCTAATATTCTTGAAAGTGCCCTGTCTTCCTAAACACACACCAAACCTAGGCACAGGAAAGCTATGCAAGGAATGTTTACAGAAACCATTTGAGAAATATTTTGAAGCACTTTTGCATTTCACTTAACATCCCAAATAATTTGAGAACAGCTTCCTTCACTGTATTTATTACTTTTACTTCTGATCTCAATAGGAAGAGCTGTGAACATAGACATTTTGTTTTGGTTTGAGTTTAGTAATAGTGTAGATCCCAGCAGTCCTGCTTTTACTGGAGCCATCTCACACAGGCCTGCCAGCAGTTCCACAACTGGAGTAAATAACCAAAGTTATGGATCAGATGTACAGCGTAAAGCAGAATAAAGCTGTACTGATGCAATACTAACAACAGGAGTTTGCTCCCTGCTCCAGGTCAAAGAAAGTATGTCTTTGTGGGACGGCCCCACAGGCCTTGCATTTTGACCTACAGGACATTAAAATGAAGACAGAACAGAACAAGAAGGAGAGAGTAAGTTTTAGGGACAAATCCTTCTTGGAGGGACCCTAGTTTATTTGCTTCTCCCCTGGCTGACTTAAGCATCTCAACTAGTCTCTCAGTTACACCTTCCTGACTGTGCAAAGAAGAGTCTGTCTTTTAAGACACTCTGGATAAAAATTTCTTATATATCAGAAATGACATCTGGGGTTGGACTCTTAAAATAATAGCCCATCCCTGCACAAAACACCACAACTTGCAGACCCTTTCTTTTCAGTTTGGGAGTTGTTCTGGACAGAGTTAAAAATAAGCAGTACACCCAGAAACACACGCCCCACCAAACACACTTTGCCACCCCAATTCCTGACAACAGAGTAAAGCAAAAACGGAAGAAGCAAAGAGGAAGACCCTGCCACTTGAAGTTTAGAAATTGCTATAAAGCCACCAGTGGTGACAGTGATTACTTGTTCTCTCTTTTCGTCATCTTCCTGACAGCTGTTGGGGAACATCAACAAGACTTGTAGGCACATCTGGAGGGTAAGTGTAAAAATGCCTCTTCATGCAAATGAGTTGCTTAAATGCATCAGCTAGGAAACCTCCCGTCCTCCGTCCTGCAAGTGGTCAGGAAACCCCTCAGGCACCATATCATCTATTATTACACTCTGTTTTCCAAAAGCTGTCTTTGTGATTGGCTTCACTTCCTACGTCTAAGTAGGCAGCTGGTTCTGTCATTCAGTATCACGCTTATTACTCCTGAAGAGACGTAAACAGTTACGTCCATTTCTGCATGAAGGCTCCCTCTCGCCATTTACTCTGAGCAGGCCAGATTCCTGCTCTTACAAGAATCCCCTGCAGCAACTTTACCTCCTGCTGCTTCATTGTCCCACATGCAGCCACGGAACCAGCTCTGAGGAAATGGCCAAGCTCCCCCTTCTTCATGTGCAGGGCCAAAAGGGGAAAGACCTTCAAGGACACAGGCAGGCAGGGAAGCAGGGTCCAACCCATGGCTGTAGCTTTAATGGCTTCTGTGTTCATCCTTCTTTTCTGCCACGACTAGGCCTGCCCTGCTGCAAGGAGCGAGCCCGTGACACATACTTTTTCTAAGCACAGCACGGTGAGCCTGTTTTCCGGCCAAAAAGGTCCTAAGGAAGAGTTTGAGAAGCAAAGTGTGTTTATGCGCATCCTCACTGTATGTATCCTTTCTTGCCTTTCATAACCCTGAGATGGCCGGCAGATTTTCTCCATTTGTTTCTCCTGTTAGCATCTCCTACTCTAACTACTCAGTTTGGGTGTCCCATCCTGCATCCTGGGAGGCATTTGTCTCAGGGTAGGTGTTACTTACATTGCATATACTGATATGCTGAGACAGTGTGACTTGAATTACCTCCCCGGCTGGATCACAGCATTTACAATCCTGGAAATTTTGATTTTTTAATAGGAACCCACTAGATTATTATAGTTTAAAAGCTGCCAGGGTCTTATTGATGGTTTAAAACAACAAAAAACTCCCAACTTTAAGAACTGCCTGTGGAAGTTTATTACTTTACACTATTTAGTAAATACTGAAGCAATTCTTTTTAAGTTATTTAAACAATAAGATATGCATATTAAAAAATTGTGAAGTACATGTAGTAATTGTCCTGGTAAAGAGTGCAGACATCGTCTGCTTCTATCCAGCACAGAATATGTGGACATAACAATTAGGAACCATCTGGTGACCTGGCACTCGGTGGTACAGGAACGAAATTTCAATTAGATTTTATTATCAGAAAGTGTTAGTGACAGCTCCCACTTGAAACCCCAGAGCCAGTAAACTGTCCAAATAAAGAGAAGGATGTCACCCAGTTAATGGGTTGGATCACACTGCTTGATTACAAACTTTGTAAGTAATGTGCTCCCTTCCCGTCTTCTTGGGCACAAATTGCTTACGCAGTTGGATTTTTAAGAAGAACTGGCCATATGGCAAGTAAATTGGGAACCATACTGCAATTTACTGAGAACAGGGCAATACAATAGATGAGTCGATCATTTCCCAGGTTTGACAAGCCAGGACTGCATCTTGTGCAAGATAAAAAGAAAAGCCCAACTGAAAAACTGTATTCTAACAGTAAGGCTATGCCAGCTAGCACTGCAGCTGTGTGCGGGTTTACCTGGAGTCGTGAAACAAAACTCAGAAGTGTGAGAAAACTGCTGTCCTACCCCAACGCTCACCTTACTCTCAGACAGCGATTCAGGTGGTGGTCTCCAAGGTCCCAGAGGAAAACCAGCCCATCAGCAAGTTTCAAAAAAGAGAGATGACTAATGGGGTAGCAAGGGCGGACCCACAGTCTTTTAGCTGTGAAATATATTCCCATGCTAGATGAAAAAGCCCTAGATTTCCTGTCCTCTCTCAGCCATTGATAACTATTACTGCTGTGATTGTTTTCTTTAATATTTAGTATATAACACTACGGGTCTGTCAAAAAAATATCACTCACCTCATCCAAAAATGCTTCGTCTTTTCTACATTACAGTTGAATTATACTTCTAGTTCCATTAAAGAAATTGACTGCAGCTACTGACCCGTGAAAGTTATTACAGATCTCAATTTTTTTAGTCAAGAAAGCAATTTGTGATACAATCACAGCACCTGGAGAAGGTCTGGTTTGCTTCAACCGATCTCCAGTTGTCTAAACTAAAATCAAAATTTACAAATAAGAAAATTAAATCCAGATTGTGACCCACTACACTTTGAGTTCATTAAAGAACAATTCCACAGACCCACACTGCTGAAGACAGTTACGGTCTGGAGAATTTCTCCAGTGCACATTCACAAACACACGGCTACATCTGACTTTGCAACATTACTCATTAAAGTATCCATCACCTTAAGAAGGAAAGTAGAGGATTTCTATACACTTACAAAGTTTCAGCAATTTTCCTCTTTTAGCCAAGGTGACTGCGCAGACAGAAATCACTGCCATCGTCCAGACAACAAAACCTTTACATTAAAAGCCTTTACAAACAGCCTTTACATTAAACTTCATCGCACAAGTATAAAATTGGTTATTGTTTATGCTTTTGGGGCACTTTGTATTAAGTAATGTATTCTTCACTCGTAAAATTATTTCTCACAGGCCCTATGTTTAGTAAGGCAGCAAGCTTTGTACAAACAGACACTATTCTCAATGTTGAAAAACCCTAACATAAATTGACTCTACTCTCCAATTCAAGCAAACATCAGCAGCGTAATCCTGTTCTCAGAGTAAGCTCTGCTTGGAAAGTAAATGGCCAAAGTGCTCCCAGGGGCAGCAATTAGTATTTTAGCCAGTGGAATCATTTGGGGAGACTCTTGTAAATTTAATGAATTCCCCAGTAGTCAATCTATCATAGTCACTAATATGCTGGCTATACTGCTGCTGATAATGTTGCCAATACATTATAAGCCCTCATTTATTGCCTTAAATTTTAATTCAATGAATTCTGCATGTGAGCTCTTCTCAGATGGTGATACTTTGTGCTAATGCAATCATGGATGGGCCATTTGGGAGCATAACAAGACTGAACTCGGTACACTTGGCAGGACGTCACTGGGAAGGCAAGACATTTCTCACCCAAGCTTCTGTTCTTTATCTGTTAGCTCCCTAATACTTGTGCCTCTAAACTACAACGTAATTAGATCTATCCCTTCTGGGCTCCATTTTATGGATTAGAGGAAAGGACAGGGGAGAGGTCTGAGTGAAAACTCAGGCTCCCTAAGAATTCAGTCAGCTTTTAGACATGAATATGGAAGTGCTAAATTCAGCAGTGACATACAGATGATAGCGCTTAAAGGACTGAGGACTTCATCTAACCCATCCCCTTGCCCCTAAGCAAAAATCAACTTGTAACTACATCATTCCTGACAGATTTTTGTCTAGCTCATTTTTTAAAATACTCTGTAAGAGAGATTATGCATCTTCCCAAGGCAACATGTTCCAGTGGTTAATTATGCTGAATGTTTAAAGTTTTTCCCAGTGTCAAACCTCAGTGTCCCTTGATGCAATTTAAGTCCATTATTTCCCATCTTACACACTACAGACAAAGAGAGCTTTTCATCTTTAAGAGAGCTTTCTGTCTACTTAAGACTTGCCTTTCCTCTTGGTTTTTCTCTGGACTAAGCAACCACAGCTCTTTCAGCCCTCCCTCACAGGCCACTGGTCATTCTTGTTGCTTTCCAACTACAGCCGTACACATCTTCCGTGCAATACAGAACCCTGAGCTATACGCAGTCACTCCTGGGGAAGTTTCCCTAGGACCCAGTAGATAGGAAGAATGACCTCACACACCTTTCAGTGTCTTCCTGTTTACTGTTATCTCCAAGTGTAATACACATCCTTCCTCTTTTTAGCAGTTAGCTGTTAATGAAAATATTGAGTATGCTTAGAATCATAACACACCCTTACAATACCTCACTACTGCGTTGTTCTGGGTTTGGCTAGAGT
>VWZZ01008928.1:0-12941 GCA_013399095.1 Psophia crepitans | reverse complement strand
GTCCTCAGGCACCTCTCCTGTTCGCCATGACCTTTTAAAGATAAAAAGGTCACCCTTTGGCACTGCTTGGTTCCCAGCAAGCTTGCAGTTGTGGTAGTGCATGCAGCACCAAAGCAGCATCCTGTGTTCCCCGTCAAATTTGCAGCCTTGGGCTTTAAATAGTAACTAGATGCAAAGTTTATACTTAGTGGAGTTTTTCCTTTTCGCTGGAGGTTAGGAACTTCTTTCCTAGCGGTTCCTAGTATTTACAGCAGCAACAGGTAAAGGCTTTCAGGGCAAGATGTACACAAAACTAGATAATAGAAAATAGGGATTTGCATGCAAAGGTTATTGTGGAAAAAGAAACAAGCTGAGAGTTGATAACAAAGTAGAGGTTAAAATACATCAACAGAATGGGAAGATGAAGAAAGGCAAAGAATATTTAAACCTTTCATGTTTACAGTCTGGATCACTTCTGGGAGTCGTTGAGCCCCTGTTTCAGAAGAGTTCTGAAGCCGAGTATTAGGGATACTGATACACTGAGACAGTAAGGGAGTTCTGTGTTTCATTAGGTGACTGTAGAGCTCAAAGGAGTCTCTGTATTAATATATCTTGTGTCAAAGTCTGTGAATGGTGCGATAAATAATTTTACAGGAGGAGTCTGCAGAAATAGGCAGGTAGCAGAGGAAGATGCCTGAAAATTCTTGATCAGAGATTTCAGAATAACCATAAAACACTTCTTCAGGTTTTAACATACATGTATTTTGACTCAAAACCATTTGTTGTAGTAGTTTTACTACTTGCAGTGATGGCAAAAATACTATGGGGTAGAAATATTTCAGGATGTCTTGCCCAATTAATTCAGTCAAATCTTTTGAAATACACCTGCGGAATAAGAAATTTATTTGCTGGCTTTTAATTCTGTCCGTTTACATTCCACAGATTCAGCCATCTAGGGAACACTGGAATTAAAGGCAACATTGTTCTGTTCAGTTGCTAGTTATTAAGGACACACAAGCTGAAAAGGAGTTAGCAGAGTCTATGTTGTCTTTTATATGTCTCTGCTCAGATTGATTTATCTGATTGTGAAGTCACATACTAACACTTGTAAATTGAGACTCTTAAGCAATTGAGAAGGCACTAGTTTGTCCTCTTTCCAGAAAGTAATGCAGTAGCATATGCTCAGGAAGATGCTAAATCACAAATTACAGTAGGAATTATGATATGGTCTAATCCATGTGGTGAAGAGAGATTTGAATTTGTTCATATTTATAAATTGTCCCTTAATAGCACTAAAGTTGTGGTAATTATGTTAAAGAAGCAGTCCTGATCAGGAAGGTCACCTTAAGAAAAGGTTTTATGTCTTCTTCCTGAAGGAAGAAGGAATGGAAAACTGTTTTATGTCTTCTTCATCTTCCTAAAAGCTGTCTTTTTATGTGCGTACACTTCTGGATGAATTATCTCAAGGTGTAGCCAGGTGACATTAGCTTGAAAATCTAAAAATGTGTTGATATTTGTTGGAAGTAATAGCTTTCAGAGTTGCTTGCTGTTTCTGTCATTGGCAGATTTAAAGCAGAGGCCATGCTTTTTTCCCAGGCCCTGCCAGTATGTTTTTATTCACTTTTTACTTTTAGGGCCAGTCTTGTTTGCATCTCCAGCTCTCAGATACAGAGCATACTGATAAAGAAGATGGTAATTTCTCAGTTACAGCCCTGTGTTTCCTCTGCATCCTTCTAAGAATTTTTTGGAATATTAATTGTGGAAAACAATTTAAGATTATCATGAAGTATCTAGAATTGTGCATTCTAGAGATGCCAAAAGACACCAGGAAGTACTAGAAATAACCTCAAAGGTATCTTGTTATCAAGATATTTTTATTTTTTATTGGTCTGGAAAGGACTTGAGGATTTCTTAACTCATTATAGTTCTGTGTGAATAAACAGCCAAAACCACATGACTGTGATTCTCAAGGATTTTTGTTTATGTACATACTGAGGTGTGTCATCTCTACAGTGTAAATCCTAATTTTTAGAGTGTTTGCTTTTACAGAAGTTTTTATTTGCTCATCTGGCAGTTATATTTAGGGAAGGACTTTGCTTTGTGTTGGTTTTGCCGCATCCCCTGTAGAAGATTATGACCAGGTATTATACAGAGACATGAAAAATAATTGTTGAATAAGTTAATATACAGTTTGAGATCCCTGTGAAATTAACTTTCCTCACATTGGTTTGTAAGTGTGAGAATACTTTAGCTATTTCGATTCTATTGGGGGGGATTCTATTCTATTCTATTCTATTCTATTCTATTTATATTTCTATCATTTTTTCGTAATCTGAGAATATCCAATGATGTACCCTTGGTAGTCCCTTCAGGTGACTTGACTTTTAGAGTTATGCTGATTCTGTTGCGTTTATTTGATATTGGCACAACAAATATGTCTGCGTCATTGTATTTTCAGGATTATATTCCAGCATGCAAAATGATTCTTTAGGAGTATAGTGCTGGTACTCTCTAGCATCTTAGATTAATTTGAAATGTTTAGAACTGTGTAGGATTCTGATTTCCTCACATCTGCGTTGGCTGCAAGTTATTTGATCAGGAATTGATGTAAAGTATCTTATTCCATACCAAGTTGTGTACTAAATGGAAAGAACATGAAAGATCAACCGGAACATTCTTAATTGCAACATGTTCATTTTAACTAAGAATCCTTCTAGCAAAGAAGCTAATTCTATTGATGTTGTATTGACAGGTTTTGAAGCTTTTTAAATTATTACACAGAACCCGGCAAGAAGTTTTTAAAAATGATACCAGAGCCCTTGAAGGTGAGATACTTTCTTTCACACGGTGGATACTTACCTATCTTTCTGTCGAAGTTTCTTCTCTGAATACACAGAAAGAGAATTCTTAAGATAATCTTCCTTTAAATTATTCCTTTCCACATTTTGTAAGTAATCATTGTGAAAACTTGTGTGTCCATAACCACACATCTTTTAATTTGAAACCAAAAAATGGCCATATTTTGTAAAGAAAACATCTTTTTGGAACCTTGGTGATCTTCCAGGGATTTTTTTTTGCTTTTTTTTTTTTTCTTTCTCTCTCCAGTCAAATCATGTTTAACTGTACTAAGCATTTGAGTTGATTCTCTTTATGTACCGTTCCTCCTCCAAGGACAAATGCTGCTTTTTTAGTAAATCAATATTTAGCAGTGGCTTCTCTATTAGTTATTTTTAAAGCTCAGAATACTTGATAGGCAGTCATATTTTATTCCTTTACCAGTCAACGTAAAATACAACATCACTTGAATTCCATGGAAATATTCTATTAGAATAGTTCATGGCAAGTGCACCAGGAAGGTGCTCTAAAGGATTTAAGATTCTAAGCTTTGTAGCAGTGACAAAGACAAGATACAACTTTTTGTTCAGACTTTAGGTTTTTTGTTTACTTTATTTAGCTGCAAGACAAAAGATAAATGAAGAATTCAGAAATAACCAAGGTGAGACATCTGAAGAGAAGATAAATGAGGTACTTCTTGTTTTCATTTTTTTTCTACTTAGCATAAGAATACTTGCGTAGGAATTTTTTACTTAAAGGATCTCTAAACCAATGTGAGTACTTATTGAAACATTGTGAGTCAGACGAGTTCAAAAAGGCTTTTACATGGATCTTTGTTTATAACTATATTGATACCTCCATTGGTATTAATAGTATGTTATAGAATTTTGCACATATGAAAATTGCAGAAGGAGAAAGTGTCTTCTGGCAGTTCAACGTGCTTATTTTGAAGCTTATAATAAAATTGTGGAAAAAACGTCTGTGGAAAACATGTAAATGTACATATTTTATATACTTTGCTCATAATGTCTGTCTGAGCTGTGGTCACTAAGGTCTACCTGTCTTTGCTGTATAGACAAGCACAGAAAGATACAGAGAAATTAAATAATTTGCTCGATTACCGCAGACTTGAGAAGTTATTTTGATTCCTGATCACAAATAAGGCAGCATCTTTTGCGGAGGGCAAAAAGCAGACAAATGTTCATGACTATTGTAATACAGAAGTGTTAATTATACTGCTGGGTTTTTTTGCTTCTTTCCTCATGGTGAATTAAAAGGAGTAGAACATTCTGTTAACTCACTATGTAAGTTACCGTTGCTCGGTTGATATCTTAGCACTTTTTACTGAGTCATTTTTCTAAAATTTACTGAGGCCTGAAATGAAACTTCTGTATTTTTAGCTATTAACATCCATGCAGAGTAAATAATATAGTCCTTGTCATTCAGCCATTTAACAGACTTTATTTACATTGTGATTGGGCACTAGTTGGAAGAAAGTGCCACCATCTGTTCTTTGCAGAAGTAAGTCTAAACCTTTCCATCACACTGACCACTGGACAGTAACATAAATAGTTCTGAGCATTTAGTTAGGACTTCGTAGCATTTGTGGTTGTTAGCAGGCCCTATAGAAATACTTCTGTGTTTGTGTTCCCAATGTCTCATCTGTTAAATTTTGTGTTCTTTTTGTTATGATGTACAGCAAAAATACCTGCTGTGATTTTAAAACCTATTTTATAGGAATGGCAACCTACAAAATACACATATGTGACTTTTTAATATGGGTTAATTGATATCTTGAACAACACAGAAGTTATATTTATTATATATACATACATACATACTGAATTTATTTCTGACACAGGTATCATGCAAACAAGTGTTAGACTTCTCTTAATTGCTCAGCAAAACTAGGAAGGGTACTTCTAATTATCCTCTTAATGAAGGAAAGAATTATAGGCCTTTTGCCAAATATTAATGCCTCTGCTAATCTTTAAGTAGTGCCTTATTCTTGTACTGCTTTTCTGTGAAAACCTCAGTATTCCTAATTCTTGTCATGTTTTGCCCTTATTTTTGTCTCCTTATTTCAAGAGAAGGAATGTTAAAGAACCAGATTGCCCTTTCACTAGTGCTGGGCAAATGTTATTGAGGCATTGACCAATGTCTTTATTATTGGAAACTAATTACTTTATTAGTTTTCAATTTTGATTTGGTATATAGGTTTTATACTGCTGTATGTAACTGAGCAGAAGTTTCCTTCCTCTCATGTTATATGTCAAGGTAGCTTATATATCAACCTGTGAGTTATTCCAGGATCCCCAAATTAAAAGCTATGTACAGATAGTGCATATCTAACTGAATAATAGAACTGATTGGATTTATTATTTGAATAGAGGCCTAGTGGGGAAAATATCTTAAGGAGTAATTACATATAATTTAAATTACTCAGTTGTGGTTTTGTCTGTTTGTTTTTCCTTTTACTAGCTTCTGAAAATAGCTTCAGATGTTGAAGTGATTCTCAGAACTTCTGTTATTCAGGCAGTTCACACAGATTTCGACAAAATATGTGAGTAAATCTGCATGCTAAAAAGATGTTTAAAAATATTATAGTTCAGTAAATAAATACAAAACTTGATAACTAAGTAAAGGGATAGAGAGGGCAAAAGTCTATCTGTAATTTCCCTGCCCAAACCCTTAATTTCAGCCTGTTGACTAATGTCACTGCCTAGGACAGGTGGAGATTTCAAAGATACAAAGTTTCTACACAAATCCTTCAAAATAAGAAAACTGGTAGAAAAGAGGCAGTGGCTGCCTTTAATGCTCTCATTGAGAGAAGGAAATTATAACTTGGTACCTTAACTATTAGGAGTGACAACAATTAGGTAGCAAGTCAGCATGCATGTACTGGCTAGTCAGTCAGTGTATGTCTAAACGTAGTAGCCACAATATCTGTAGGTGCTTGCTCTACCAAGTAGGTAGAAGTTGCCTAAAGGACAATTAGCAAATGCAATACCTACGCTGTCTATAGAATAGCTTTTTCTTAGAGAATTGAGTGTGCTTTTCCAAAACATTGTTCTGACAATTTAAGTTTCAGATTATACCTTGGAATATTTGTGACACAATGACTGCCTAAATGCAAAGCCTATCAAATTCTGAAATTTTGGTTCCTAGTTTAGAAGTTCTTTTATCTTAAGTCAAATACAAGAGAATTGGTAGGTTCAGCGTACAACTCTGACAGAGGATAGGAGAAATCTTCAGCTGTCTGCATTGTTTCCTTTCACTTCTGTTTAGTGGTGCTTGTAAAGCTTTGTAACTATTACCCGTTTTAGATTTGGTAAAGCATTTAACTTTAGAACAGACATTATGATCAAGGCCAAAGATATGTCTAGACCAGTGTCAAGTCTTCCGCAGCGATCCTAAGCAGATGACAGTAGAAGAGTAGGAATAGAGCAATTGACTTTTCACATCTTTCAGCTGTTTATAGCTGGTAGCACTTCCTGAGTTAGGGATGTTTGTGTTGTAGTTATCCTCAGTGAGTTCTCTCTCATGAACCTGTTGCTGTCAACCTATGCAAACATCTTACATCCAAGAACCTTTGACAAATAATTTACTGGTTTTTATGAAGAATCACTTGCTGTAGTTTTGAATTTGGTCCTACTCCTCAATTACTATCCATTTTCACCAAGCTGCTCATGAGCTTTTCAGGCCCTTATTGCCCGTCCCTTTCCCCAGTCCACCCCTCTGTGGAACAGTTTCTTTGTGAAACAAGAGGCAAATGCCTGTGATCATTCTGTTGCTATTCTCTGTGCCCTTTTCAATTCTACTGTATCTCTGAAAATTATTAAGAACACTCTCAATTAGAGCTGGGTACTGTCATCAAGCTATGGACAAACAAGGCATTCCTACAGACAGTGGCACAGTGTTTTCTTTTTCATTCTTAAGAGTCATTCCTACTTCTAAATTTCATTTTTGGTTGCTGTGCATACCTGTATTTATTTATTTTTACAGAATTATCTTGTATTCATTAAATTAATCTGAATGGCCCTACTCAGTTTTGAATCTAACACTTCTTTGTGAAGTTAGTACTTTTTTTGACCTGCATGCATTGCATGTCTTTACATGTAATTTGTCTGTCATTTTACTGGTTACTCAGTCAAGTTTGTCCTGCAATTCTTCATAGTAAGCTTTTTTCTTACTCAGTATGGTATCATGAAGAAACAGTCTTTTCCAGGTTACTTACAAATATGTGGAACAGCACAGATGCTAACAAATATACCTGTAGAACTCCACTTTTGACCTCCCTCCATTGGGAGACCTGTTAGTTTATTATTCATTCCCTACGGTTTAAACCAGTGACTTATCCATGCAAGACCTTCTGTCATAGTAAAGCTGTTGTTTTCTTCCAAGTTTTCACAGATGGACTTTTGAGAATCTGAGCATGTTGTAGTATTTCCCCAATAGCTGATCAGGGGACCCAAGCAGGGACTGTAAGGCAGAACTTTCCCTTGCAAAAGCCACATGAATTTATGCTTGAATACTTACTTATATTCTAATACTGTGTGAGTGTGTAGGGACGGGATTAGGACAGCCAGAGCCCATGTGGAGTTGATCTTAGCATGGAATTTGAAGGACAGCAAGAACACCTTCTACAGGTGTATCAGCAGTAGAACAAAGAGGAGGGAAAGTGTGCGTCCACAGCTGAATAGGGAAGGGGACCTGGTAACAAAGGACACGGAAAAGACTTGAACTTCATACCTTCTTCACCTCAGTCTTTACTGCTAAAGTTTGCCTTCAGGAATCACTGGCCTCAGACCCCTGGGAATGTCTGGAGCAAGGATGACTTACTTTTGGCTGAGGAGGAGAAGGCTAGGGTACATTTGAACAGATTGGGCATATATAAATCCATGGGACCTGATGTGTTGCACCCATAGGTGGTGAGGGAGCTGGCTGCTGTCATTGCTAGGCCACTCTCAATCATCTTGGAAAGGCCATGGCAATTATGGGACTTCCATGAGGACTGGAAGAAAATGTCACTCCTCTTTTTAAGAACAGCAAAAGTGAGGATCTGGGAAACTGGTCATCCTCATCTTGATCCCTGGGAAAGGGGTTGAGCCAACCCTGGAAGCTGTTTCCAAATGTTCTGAGAACAGAATGGGGGCTAGGAGTAGTCAGCAAGGATTTATGAAGGGGAGATCTTCTCTGACCAATTTGATACCCTTTTACAGTGAAATTACTTGACCTGGCAGACAAGGAGAGAGTAGTGGTGATTGTCTGTTCTGACTATAGCAGAGCTTTAATGCTGTCTTCTTTAAAATCTCCATAAACAAAATTGATAGAATTCCCCCTGCCTAATTTTACAGACTTCTTAGAGAAATGGTGGCAATGAGGTTTGTGTGGAAGAAGGAGGTCTTCCGGAGTCTACTACTAGCCAGGAAAACTTTGTCCTGCAGCAAAAAGTCTGGAGTGCATCTGTACCCAGGGTGCATTTAACCTGCTTATGAATGTAAAGGATGTCATTATGCAGTATTTTGCCCGTTCTTTTTCTTTTTTTTTTTTTTTTCTCCCTGTGTCTGTTTTGGGTAGGTCTAAGCTTTGCTTCTCGCTCTGTTGTTGATCTTACTGCAGTAAGAACAAAACAGTAATTTGAAACAGCCATCACAATTTCAGACCTGTGTGTTTTGTGTGTGTTTGGAATATTTATTGACATGAGAAATACTTAGTCTTGGTAATGTAGCACATTACCAATTAAAAGATCAGTAAGGTTTAGAAAAGAAACCCAGAGCATCATGGTAGAAGTTCACAGAATAAGAATGAACAGTATTTAAAAATGTGTAGAATGGATAGGTATTCTTACTTGTCCTGGTATAATTAAAATGTAAAGAGCATTCAGTCAAGTTGGAATTTACATTCAAAGCTAATACCAAAAAAAATGCATTTTTACTTTACACAATAAGTAATTCTGAAAGGTCATGGCAATGAGAAATCTTTGTGGCCAGGGACAAGGTATTACTCAAAATGAAAAAAAGCAGAAGATCAAACTTGATGCTTAGCTTGATACTGTAGTAAGAGAGTAGGCTTCCAGTGTGTTTGCATCTTTCCTAAGAATCCAGCTTTGATTAGTCAGGCAGCCCTCTGAACTAGGCAATTCTGGTATAGCTCTTATTATACTGTTAATGTCACGGGTAGCACAGAGTATGCTGTTAGAAAATTTTGAAACCAGAAATTCAGAATTTCTAGGCCGTTCAGATAATTGTCATCATATTTTGATAGTAATTAATGCTAAGTAGCATGGCTGGTGCACTGTGTGAAATTGTACCTATAAATGGGTATGGTTACCACTACTGATCCATTTTGTTAACTGTCCCACCCTACGTTGTCATCCTTTCTTGTTTGGCTGGCTGACGCTAAAAAGAGGAAAAACATTGGAAGTGGGCCTTCAACCCACACTTGAATCTATAGCTAAGTGTTGTTGTGGTTTAACCCCATCCAGCAACTATGCCCCACCAGCTGTTTGCTCACTTCCCCCCAGGGGGATGGAAGAGAGAGAAGAGTAAATGTGAGGAAATTCGTGGGCTGAGATTTAATAGGTGAAGCAAAAGCCGCGCGCACAAGCAAAGCAAAACGAGGAATTCATTCCCCACTCCCCATGGCAGGCAGGGGTTCAGCCATGCCCAGGACAGCAGGGCTCCGTCATGCGTAATGGTGACTTGGGAAGACAAACGCCATCACGCTGAACATCCTCCCTTCCTCCTCCTTCTCCCAGCTTTTGTTGCTGACCACATTGTCACATGGTATGGAATATCCCTTTGGTCAGTTGGGGTCAGCTGTCCCAGCTGTATTCCCTCCCAGCTCCTTGTTCATGTATATGATGAAAATATTAAGTGGATCTTCTCACTTTCCTTTGCTTTTTCACAAATCGAGCCAGTTTCTGCAGGGAGGTTTGTTGTAGGAAATGCCTGTGTAGGTATATGAGTCTGCTTAGGTAGCACATTGAATGGGTATTCAATTCCAGTACAGCTTTGATTAAGGTCATTTTAGCAGAACAAAATCAACCCTTTTGATCCTTAATCTTTATGCTCTATCATAACTTTCATACTGCCAATAGAATTCCAGTTAGCTCCCTTATTGCTCGTATGGTATCACCTCGTATTAAATGAGAAGCTTGGGACGGTTTCATTAACAGAGGGGGGAAAAAAAAAAAGTGGAAGTGCAGCCCTGAGTTGGCTGCTTGAGTTGCTGTTTGTTGGCCAATGAAAGTAAGTGACCTCAGTTGAAAAGTTCACTTTTAATAGTGCTTCCTCATAGGTACTACGTTTGGTTTAGTAACTTTGTAGATGAAGGCTTACTTTGCTGAAATAGAAAGTATATTAGCCTGTTTGGGAAAAAGGAAAATGTTGTAAAATGCTTACATTTGGGCTGTATATAAATTAGTCCTTGCTTTATTCCAAGCCACCCACACACACACACCCTGCCCAAAAAAGACTGAAGTTATCAGTTCCTGTGTTGTATGAAAGAAGAGCAGGGTAAAAGGAAATTAGGTAAAATGTTTCAGAAACCTATTGCGGCAGCTGATTTCCTTAAGGCAGTTACTGGCAGAGTCTTTTTACTTTTCTTGTATTATACAAATATATATACAATTTAGCTACATCTGCTGTTTTTCTTCTTTTTTTTTCAGTCCTGCTTCTCTAAAATAACTATTTAATAACGGATCATTTGTAAGGGGAATTTTTTCCTTAATCAAATGAAATTATCCTGTGCTGTCATAGAAGCAGTGCACAGGGCAGTGTTATTCTTTAAAAAGAATTCGAGTTGCAGTGCTATGTAGTCATGTTGGGATTTGCTGGTAAATCTTTAAAAAAGACAAAAAAGAAGGAATTAAGCTGAGGTTTTCTTAGTGAAGAGAGGACAATTTCAATTAGGACCTGTTAGTCATATTAGACAATGTTTTGGGGTTTTTTTTAAATGCTCAGTCTGAGTTACATTACTCAGTAGTATACAAATGTCTCAGTTGTATTCATTTCACTTTAATTTCAGATTAAGCTGATACAAGTAGAACTTATATTTAGTAATATACCACACATGGAGTATGTTCTGATGATTTTGATTTGGTGTGTTGGCAGTGTATGTTCAAAACTTAGCTTTGAAGAGGAAAGTTAAAAATTCTTCTTTCAATCTTTCTTTGGAGTTTTGTTTTTCAATACTTTATATTCAGTTCTGCTTTTTGTTGGTATTTTTTCTGTTTCATGTACCTATTGTATGTGTGTAGATCAACCTGTTTTGTCATAAATTTACTCACAAGTATTTTATCTAAAAGAAATGCAATTGAAATTTTACTTAAAGCTCTTAAAAACTTCTTAAATGCATCAGTATCAGTACACAGATGCAAAAGGAACCTACCTTCAAGGAAATCACTTTTCTTTCTTATAATCTAGGGGGTATCAGTGCACTGTAGACAGAAGTTACTTATTAAACACACACACACAGTTTTACATGTTTACTGTACCTTTTGCAGCTGTCTGATCTAGCCAAGGTACAGCATTATGATTTCAGGAGTTTGTGCTTTAGTTTTTGCTGCTGGAGCAATTCCAACATGACACAGCTCCTTTCCCTGCATGAAGAAAGGAGAAGCTGATGTCTGTGGAGCCAGATGGCAAGAATTTAAGAGTCAGGAATAGGTTAAAATGGTGTGTGATTAGACAAACCCCGACACACTGCACTTCTGTGACAATATTGTGGCCATAATTTTCATTTGATGCTTTCTTTTCCTGTTGGCCTTTAAAACAGGTGTGAAAAGATGAATATTACAGATCAGATTCCAGGGCGTTGGGGAAGAGGGCTAAGTCAAACTTAGTATTCTGTTTTGGAACTGTTGAAGTAAACATAATCTGTTTATGACAAAATTGCTGTTGTATCTCTTGCCAAAAGTTACTGCAACACTTTACCATTGTTTATGGAATCTTAATGCTATTAAAATATTTTCAGTGCTTTTAAAAGGAAAAAAGGGAAGGCAATATTTTGACCAACAGAAAGTAAAATTATTAATATACTTTTATCTTAGGTAGATACCATGATGCTGCTTGCATGCTTACCAGAGGTTCAGATTCTTATTTTAGTAACCTGATTTTTTGTTTGTAAATGTAAAAACAACTTTAGAATTTTAAGTGGTATTTTCCATAAGATTGTATGCTTACAGGGTTTTTTTTCTATTACAGTGCTCATACCCAGGAAAGATCTGCTACAAGACAACACTCCGTACTTTGATAAACCAACAAAAAAGCATGAATCCTGAGGAAAATATACCTCTCTCCCCAGAATATCCTGTAACGAGGTCTCTGAAAACCAATAGTGGATACCTGTTTTAAAGCGAAATTTTAAAAAACGTTAAATATTGTTACCAGGAGAACAGACACTGAAACCAAGTCACCGATTTTATTGGGTGCTGTGATATCATTATGCACTTCTTCTGTGGAAGATACTGACACTTCCACAGAAAATCAAGGCACAAAGTTCTCTTAAAAATACACTGCTGAATTGCAGTACTTCAGCCAGAAATGTTTTTAATTATGACAGTTGTAAGACAGATTGTTTCCTAGCAATCCAGGGGGTTTTTTTTCAAAACTAAATACAAATTAAATGCAGTTCTCAGTAGTTCTGATAGTATTCATTTATAAGTTGTCAATCATACGCTGCTTTGAAGTAATGAAAAAACATCCTATGTCGCTTACCATTAAATTTATGCTTTGTACCAAAAGTTGTCACTAATTATGCATTAATATACTGTGAAGTTTGGGAGAGTTCTTAAGGTTTATCTGAATAAATTATTCAGGTTTTGCAGATGGGAGAGTGCATGTATTATTTTTCTTCTCCCTTAGACCTTTGAACAAGCAGGAATGGCATGGTTTGAGTTCTTGGATGACAGCGGAACAAGAGAGCCCAGCCACGACCTAACCTAAGGTTGTTGGTTTAGATCATATGGTTTATGAACTTAAGGTTTTTGTTTTATCTTGTGATTATACAGTAATTTACTGAGGTGTGTTCCGGAGAAAAGAAGCTTGTTGCTTAGGCACAAGTGATCCAACTTGCCTCAAGTGAATTTAGGGTGAGTTTATTTACTAAGCCCTTATCACTTA
>VWZZ01008883.1:0-11753 GCA_013399095.1 Psophia crepitans | reverse complement strand
GCTGCCCTCAACAGTCACCGATTTGTGTTTTAAATGCTTAACTCTGCTAACAAAGAATAGAAAGCATTTATTCTCACAAGTAAGGAGGGTCAGACTTTGGAGCACAGTTGTGCAGCAGATTCTGTGACTAAGCAGTACAAGGATTCTTGATTATAATTGTTATCTTTTGTTTCATGGACTGCAATTGTGGGTAATGAATCAGAAATTTCGAGGGGGAGAGCAGGAAAGGCATCATCTTTTCTAGTGAGGGAAAAGTGTTAATTAAGTGGTGAATTTTTCATGTAGTATATACTAAGTAATTTAAAATTCCCAAAGCTTCTGATTTATCTCAGAATTATTCTTTAACAAAAGTTTTGCCCACTTAGTCACTCTGCCACAATCCTAGTAACTAGGTTTTTCCAAGACAGTGTAATCTGCTGTTTCTCTGCTCTATCATAAATACTGTCTACATGTTCCAGTACTCAAATTAGTAACACACACACTTTCTCTGTGAGCTATTCCCCTACTTCCTTAACTCTTCCCTTATTTTTTTTTTATTGCTTCAATAAGGTAGGCAATATTCTGCTCCTAAGCCTACACAACCAAACTAAGAAAACTCATAAGAGGTTAGTTTTTATCTGCCCTTGTTAATATTAATCCTAAATATCCAGTCTTTTAGACATTTATAGAGGCTGAAGTGCCTCGCTAAGGGTGAAACACTAACCATCATCTAGAAAGCATAAGAGCATTCAAAATAATGTGAAGTGTGCAACCATACTGCAGTTCCTGATTGGTAGAATCAAGAGAGTAAAATTATTTTCTATTAAATAACATAGCTATTGGAAATATCCCAAATCTGTATTGCAATAAATGTGAAGCCACACATACTTGTCTTACAGGGAATGAGTTTGTGTGCCGGCCTTTATGCTATGCAGCCCTTTCAGTGGTGTTCTTGGGTTTTGTTTCTTTTTTACCTGGGGTGGGTGTGGGTTCTCCCCCCATTATAGTTTTTCATTCACTGTTAAACATGGTAAATCTGTCCCTTCCTCAGTTTTTTACAACTCTAACTCTGGTTTGTGGATCTCCTGAGTAAGGCAGTAATCTTGAAGTAATACTTGAGGCAGTAATAATTGAAAAAACGTATTATACCCTTCAGAAGGCCATATAAAATATGACTGAGCTGAAATGAACTAAGAAGAATTTACACTTATTTCTACTTTCTTCATCCCAAAACCAAGTAGTCATTTTAAAGTATGTCCATAACATATCAGTATACTTTTACTCCCTGAATCAATTCCACATTATTGTGTTTTAACAGTTTTTGTGACCTATTATATATTATAGCAGTGAAAGTTGGCAGGCTCCTATCTTTTTAAAAGCTGCCCTACCCTTGCAGTGGTGTACCTAAATGACACGTCAATATTTTACCTTAGTGTAAAATCTACCTTTGAGAAATACAAGATCTAAAGAGTCTACACAACAGATTCTATAGCACATTTATAATAAACATATATATTTTTTAAGGGCACTGCTGAGTGAAAAGTGTGAAATTCCTCCCTCTAGCCTCAACAAAAACTGGCTACAGATTATCAACATTTCTTAAAGCTTAAGAAAAAAAAAGTCAACACAAACATCAAGAGGAAAAATTGTCAGAGTTCCACCAGAAAGGACAGCAAAACCCACTCGAAGGAAATTGAAGACTTAGACATATTTTTACTCATCAAGCAACAGCAGCAGCTTAAACCATAACCATAGTCCCATCATTTGCTGCTGCACCCCTTTTACCATCCCTGTTGATGGCCTGACTTTCTGAACACTTGTCAGCCATCTCAGGTTGGGGTCAGCTCAAATCACCCAGAGAGGCAGTCTGATTTGCTAAATTTTACATCAAAGTGGTTGAGACATGCTCCCCAATTCTAATTCAAAATCACTTGTGTGTGCACACTTTTAATTGACATAGGTGTTTAAGTAAATGCATTCCTAAGCTCTTTAATTACTTAAAGAAAACAACTAATTTAAATTTAATATACTACTCTCTTGACCAGTCTTCAAATGTGCTACTGCAACACAAACTCAATTTATTGGTTGTGTTCATTTGTGGAACATATGCTTAAATTAATTGCTTATGATCAATTAGGTTGAAACAGATATGCTTAAGTGCTCTTTTCAGAAGAAAAAAAAAAACAACAAAACCATCCTCTTTAAACTTCCCCAGTGCTGTATTTGGACAAAGAGCCAGAAAACCTACCAAAACCCCAACTTCCTATGCAAGTCAGATTTGCATTCAACCTGCATTTTTCAAGGTTAAAAAAGAAAAAAAGAGCTGCTGGCTTAACACCAATACATGTTGGTCTTAATGAAAGCTCTATATTAAGCAATCCAATACTCTACCTTTCCTTAGTGGAAAAATACAAAAAAATTTAATTGGAAATACTGACAGATTCACACTATAAATTTCACACTAATTTTCTAAAAGGTACCTTGTTGATTTTTACTGTTTTGAGAAACTTCGTAATACAAGTCAGTCCAGTGTGAAAGGATTAAATAAAGAAAAAATTCCCTGAACTTGGCACCTCTAGTGTGATTTGAAATGATCACACTATGTTTATCTAGTGCCATCCATCAAATGAGACTAGCAACAGCATTTCTGTAAGCACATTACTCTGTAGTTAAGTCTTTAACTAGCCAACAGCATTTTCCTGCCTTGAGAAAAATACAAAAGTGGGAATGGCAGTTGATCAAATGAAACATTTGTGAAAAGGCTACTGAAGATTTCTTCAAATGGAAATATATTTTATTTTTAATCAGAACTCCACTCTAACAGACACTACATTTCACGGCGCTTGTTGGGTTTTATCTACAGTAAAAATTGTTTTACTTTTATTCAAGGAAGTCACTTGAGGTAAACAAACCAATCCCCCTGCATTCAAACAGGAAAAAAAATGTTCATTTGAGCCAGTCGAGCTATTTGATGAACGCTGTAGACAGAGGATCTCTGAGGTTTTTCATACAACAGATGGAAACAAGAGCGGGGGCTGGGGGAAGTGGGAGGGAATCAAATAAAACTATACTTTGGCATAAAAGCCATGACATGGCAGGGAACTGAAGGCCCATAATACATGGTCTTTGTTCTGAATAAAGGCGTACAAAGGCTGTTGGTTTATGAGTGCCTAGCTGCATAAGGAATGCAGAGGAGCACTCATTCAATCATTCAATGTAGGAAATAATATTTCTTTAACAGTACCAACATTCACACAGCAATGTTGGAACTGCTACTAAAAATCCAAAAAGGAAAAGACTGTCTATACTAATAGCCAAATCAATTCACATTTCCATAACAACTTGATGTCGCAACTGTCTTAAATTTTGAGGTGTTGGGCAGGCAATTAGTTGAGAGCTTGTCCATTCACAGGAATAGGAACTGGTAAACAATAGCAGACTACATGGTGCACAAGTCCAAATAAACCTTTTATGTTTAGTATATCTTTCGTGTAGATCTGCAAAACAGTTGCTCTTCTAGAAAAAAGTTACTCAAAACTCCTTTCAGATGGCCATGAAAATAGAAAAATACCATATTTTGCAGTCCTGTAACTCAAACTTTTAGGACAGGATTATTGAAACAAGAACTGAATCTAAAGCTGCAAATATGCAAACAATGCATATGTTCTGTGAGCCTTTTTTCCGCTACCTATGAATTACTTGTGTCTTCAATTATATATATATATTTTAAGAATAATTCCAGCCTGTTGTGTAAACAAACAAAAAGGATCACATTTCAGCTATTCCCATACTTGAAAACTCTTCGACATTCAAAAAATAAAACTTCTGTGACCATGAATCAAATTGTAGAAGCTATATCAAAAATAATTAATAAAAAAACTCAACATAAAACCCAAAACAACAAGCTTTTACAAATAGAAAGAAAAAATGTGAAAGCAATTTCAAAGACTTCTCTCCAAACAAAACTCACATACATATCATGAATGGGACCTACAGCTTAAAAAAAACCACACCCCCACAAAAACAAGCAATCCCAAAACAGTCTGTGCCAGTCAAATAGCAGTATCACAAATACTACTGCAAGTTAAAACAGTATCACTGCATTAACTACAGATGTCTAACTCTAAAGTTTGACTGAAAAAGACAAGATGGTAAGGAGAAGATATTAGTTCTGTCAGACATACTTGAACATATTGCCCTTTGGCATTTCAGTCCACTGAAAGTAAAAAGCAAATCCTTTAGAGTAAGCACCAGTATACATGTGCAAACATATCTCAACACAATAGACTAGGTTCTTCAGAAGCAGGTCCCCTAAGAACAAAGTCAAAGAGAAATTCCGAAAGTACAGTTTACTTTAAAAAACCTTGAGACTTCCCGATTATTTGTTAACAAAAAAGAATTACGGTTTTGCTACTGGATGATGAAAACTAACCTACCTTCAGGGTTGTTTTTTTCCCCAATAATATTTCTATAAAATCATCCACTTATTTAGCAACTTAAAAGTATAACTGATAGTTTTTTCAGAACAGCTCTGCAGGCACTGCTGGTGATTTAACACTTTTGGACACTTTCATCTTTTAAGAATTTATACAAAATACAAATGCCTTCTGGAGCTGCGATGAACTGAATACTTCTTTGTTCACCTTATGATTCCCTAAAACACTCTCTAACATTATTTAAATAACTCCTGTACTTAATGAATTGAGGATTTAAATTATTAAACCACACTTAGTCTGCTGATTATTATTTATTTTAATTGAGCACAACAAACTTTCAATGAACGAGGGTCTATGGTGTTGGTAAAGATGGCAACAAGATTTTTATACTCATCACTGCTACAAAAGCATGTTATTAATGAAAAAAAACCCCATCAACTGGCCCCATTGCTTTTCTTGAATTTGTTTAAACATGCTGGAAGTGTGGCCATTTTGGTTTTGTTGACTTTAGCATACCTGAAGACTTTAATGTAACTAGCAAAATCTCCCAACAGAGGGGAAAATACGATTGAGACAAACTGACAGAACTGGCACCTCATTATAAAAGCACACAATGACAACAAGTATGATGCAGTCATATCAGGTTTTGAATCATTCATAAAAGGAAATGGTGAAGAATCAAAATTAAATAAATAGGAGTTACTTTCTTAAAACATACAAACTAGAACTCAAACTGTCCAGCAAATGATACTCCCAGTCCTTCCATCTTTCTATGGACTTAACTTTGAAATGGCATATCTAGGATGCTCATAGAATCCAGAAGCCTTCCCTTTGTTTCAGGACCTAGAAGATCAGTTCCTGTGGGACACATGTACACAATATGAGACTAGGTTCTCTTGTAATTCTGTATTTGTCTACACCCTGTCTGCACATCCTTGCCTCCACCCCTATCTCCAAATCCTTTTGTCATTTTATGATAGCAGTACCAGGTACTTCCAGAGATTAATTACTTGCTAAGGCTAATGGCCTACAGCAGTAACACAGGTTATCAGCTTCTTCCAGCTGCACTTTAATCTTCAGACAATCCCCAGCACCTTCATCATTATTGGATAATTAGCATTAAAGCTATGCATACACAGTGAGAGGATAATACACCCTCAAGCTTGTATGTCAAAAATCCTTACTGGGGGGAAAAAAAAGTATCCTAAATGAATCATGTCTGTATTGTTAAATGAAAGAATATTTCCCCACCTAACCAAAGGCATAAGCATCAATTAGACACTAATGATCCGTAAAACTTTATGAAAGATAACATTACTGCA
The DNA here is from genome assembly GCA_013399095.1 of Psophia crepitans. NCBI lineage: Eukaryota > Metazoa > Chordata > Aves > Gruiformes > Psophiidae > Psophia > Psophia crepitans. The sequence goes on along the minus strand of VWZZ01008883.1, from coordinate 6,016 downwards.
GACTTGAGATTAAAACAAGAAGTCAGTCTCCACACACACCCACCCACCTTCATTACTTTACCCATTTCCAGCCTGTGCCCTACCTCTCTACACAAGACATTCTCTACCTCTTGGCCAATACCTTGTCCACCAACACTGGCCTTAAGAAATTTTAGGCAAATAATTTTCACTTTCATTACTTTAAAACAAGAAAATCACTTCAAACTCCAGAAAAATCTGCTGCATTAAACTACTCTGAGATGTGACAGTTGTCTCCATGCATTAGATATATTCACGCTACTGGTCTATAGGACAATTGCCTATTCCTGCCATTCTGCCAGGATTTATACAGGTATGTGGTCTGCTCTCTTCTACTTACTCATCTACTAACTGAAGAGAAACATTCTTTAAATTCTCTGCATCCAAATTCACAACATTTTGGACCTGTGGTTTCACCACACCCCCAACCTGCAAAGCATTCCAACAATATCATGCATTGGAAAACTAAATGGTATGAATCATTGGATATAAATACTTCAAGAAAAAAAAGGATGTGGAAGTAAATATTTACCTTAAAAATGTAAATATTGGTTAGTGTTGTATATCAAACAAACTGCTTTTTAATTACATGTTCACAGAATCAATATTTGTGAATCTAGTATCTCAACATTTTCCTCCTTATTAAACCTCTTTCAAAAATTGCAAGTTTAACGTACTTTTTATTCTAAAGGCCATTTATGTTTACATTTATATATTTATTTCGTTATTACAAAGATACAACTTAAACTTTTTTCTAAGGAGCCCGTGATATTTATCCTAGGTTCTGTAGAGTTGCACTTCCTGTCATGGCAATCCAACTACAACAAAAAGTCTTTTTGCCAACAGAGAGAAAGGGGCATCTTCATTGAAACAACGTAAACAAGACTAAAATTGCCTCAAACTAAACAGTTTTGATCATGGATATTTCTAGGGGCCAGGACTAAAGAGCAACTCCTTGACTAAACTCCCAATTGTTCTATTGGAAAGTTCTTAATTTTATGAGCTAGGAATCAGGTTCTCCTATGAAAGTCATCATCTATGCCAAGTTTAACACGCAGGGCCAGTAGTACTCCACAAACTTGAAATCGCTCATATATCCTGTTGCAATCTCCATTCCAGCACTGAAATATGAAGACTCAAGTTTCTGTAAAGGCTGTTTATTATATGGAGCTAGAAAATACTATTCAGATCATTTGGTCAACAGAAGTAAACCGAGTACAGTTTCTGAGAGCTTTTTAACTAGCCTCACACAAAATTAATGTTTCAATGTTCAAGTCCTTTGCACTTACTAGAATTTAGAGAAATGCTCTTAATATACTAATGTATGTTCATACAGATGGTTGTACTCATTCATATCGAGGACTTCTGTAGCCTCCTTTCAGCTTCTAGATGTGGCTACAAGCAGATGTCTAGTACAGAAAATTAGGACAAGCATAGATAATTCCTACTTAGAGTCTTCATAGCATTCACCTAAATTTCCCACGCCCGATTTGTTTTTCATACTTAGTGATCCCAGATGTATCTCTCTTCCAAGTGTTTGTCCAGTCTCCTGTTTAACCCACGTAAACTTGCATCTGCAGTGGCAATTATAGCAGTTCCAGCAATGTGTTATTTACTTATTTTGGAAGTAATAAACCAAAACAAAATCCTCACACTAACAGGAAAATAGTGGATCTGTTTAAATAAAAAAACTACAAGAGGTTGCAAGCTTTTACAATTAGAGAACATTAGTATTCAAAGCTGAAGGACAAGAATTCTCATAATTTATTTGCCCTGCATTCATTATTACTTCCAAAGGCAGTAAAATGCTAATTTTGGGTTTCTCTCATCTCCTTTATTTCTTTGTTCCAGAGACTAAGATCCGAAAGACCTCTCCTGAATTAGTGAAATATGTCTCATCTATAATTCAGCAATGGACTGACCTCCACCGAGATTGTAAACAGGAGTCAGAATGGAGAAAGCAGTGAATAAACTGCTGCCAACCGAAGTGGACATGCAAGACTCAATGTTACCAGAGCCTGCCTTGGGACAGGAATTAGAGAACACTTCTATGCATTTCAGGGTTTCGGATTAATGTGCTAAATCTGAGTAGAAACCACTATCCCACCCACAAATTCTGGAAATGGAATTACTGATGAAGTCAAATTCCTCAGTTGACATAAAATGAAAAGTTTTCTGTATTCTTCAGTTGGCAATTTCAGCAACATGTTTTTAACCATTCAAAACATAGCAGAGACAGTGCCAGTTTATGTACAATACTGACTGCCAGCAGGAGTCAGACAAAATATTTTTGTTCAGGCTACACTAGAGGACTAAATCTAGAAATCTTCACTAGACTTCCACCTACACTATAGACAGTCACCTCATCTAACTCAAACGACTAATGCTTTGAAGTTTCATCTGAAACTGCATTGTCTTGCTTATGTCCTGAAGTTATATTTGCTTTAAGGTTTGGGCTTGAGTTTTCCATAGGGGTTTTTTTGGAAGTTTTTTCAACTCACACAACTTCTGTGTAACATATCAATTCTGTTAAGCGCATCCACATTAAACACATTTCACCATAGGAAACAAATAATAAACCAGAAGAATGAAGAACCTCTTCACCAGAAGTAGGCAAGCTATGAGAAAGTCAGAAACAGAACTTGTATTTCCAATACCACAGATTCATCCTCCAATTGAAAAAATGCATTCCATTAAGAAACTGAGGAGCTGTCTTTTCTCTTTTCAGAAATTTTGTAACTTGAAAAAATGTACAACATTTTTAAATGAAATATATTTTGCTTTTTGGTTCTACTATATGAATTTCTTCAGATTTTTTTTTCCCCTAGCCTAGACATACTCATCTTATGTAGAAAGCACAGTTGAAACATATGTACCACCCACACTATATACCCAGCCATATTAAGTCATCATTTGTGTGGCTTCCCAGATGATTCTAAGAAGATATATAAGATATCAGTGCAAATTAGCAAGCAATAGTAATAAAATCTGGGGAAAAATACCCAAATCGAGAGGAATAATTAACAAGGAAGACTAGTCCATGAGAAGGTTTCTTATAGTATATGTGATCTTAAAGTAAATTAAGAAATCAGCTCCTACCAGTACTAGTGATAACAGCTATAAAATTACAGTCTACCACACCTGATGTTGTCCTTTTTACAGCTGTGATTTAAACATATTTCTTATTAGAGCAGCTGACAGCCACAATTCTACCTAAAGTAATATATGAAATGGTGCTACTATATCTGAAAGATGTTATCACTTAAAAGGTTGTTACAGACCAACTCTCCTCTTCTGTTTCCACTGTATTCTATATTGTTTTCATATTTGTCATTTTATTTTGGATGTAAAGCCAAAAGTTCAGGAAGCTGTTGCTATTTGTCTGCTCAACATTTCCACACAGTATTGCTTGCTCATATTCCTTTGTTTTCTCCTCACCATTTCTATGCTTCATCTTCTCTTTCTGGTTTTACCTTCCATATTATCCTTGTATCACAACTCATGTGCAAATGCAACTATCAACTAGACAAAACAATTAATGTAGGATAGCACTTATGTGCAATTCATCTTACACTAGCAAATGAATCTCTAGACAGAAACAAGTTTAAAAACCTTTAAAGGCATCTTATTACTCCTTTTAAGGTGAAACGAATGCATTGACTACCAAAAAAGCATTATCTGAAGAAAATCTGGACAAACTGATCACACTATGCTTTAGACATATACTTATTGCTGCGCATAACTCATATCACCTCACAAACAGTATCTTCCCAAATATATCTTGCATCTTTGACATGAATTCATTTGCAAAACAATGAGATGCTATTTATAAATTAAACAGAATTGATAGCATAAATTCATAGAATCATAAAGTATCTCAAGTTGGAAAGACCCACAAGAATCATTGAGTTCAACTCCTTGCTCCTCACAGCACTACCTAAAACTTAATCATATGACTAAAAGCATCATCTAGATGCTGTTTCAAGTTATTTTAAAGTTAAAAATTACATAACTGGCAAAAGAAAGTACAGATAGTAACAGTAAAGCTGTCTATACTCAAATATTTTAATAGCTTTAAACTTCAGAACAAAATAATGGCTGTGGCTAGGTGTCAAAGGATCACTGACTTTTCTGAAAAAAAAAAAACAGACTTTTTTTTACTTAAGGATCTTTTTCTGATGAATATATCCTAGAAATTTCTAATCATTATGCTTCTGTCTAGTAAGCAAGTATATTAGTTTTTCTAAGATAATTTCATATTCAAGCACAAACTTAAAACAATAAAGAGAGAGTTAAAAGAAGCCACACCAGATCTTCCTGATATAGTACAGCTTTGTGTACTCAACTTCCTCTTGTATTAGCCTATCCCTAAAGAACCAAAGACTCAGAATGCAGTTCCAATTGTTTCAAGAGGAATTCTGTTTCCAGGAACCTGGAATGTAGCTCAAATTTGTCTGTCCCACATCCCACTCCTTCTCCCATTCCCTTGGTCCCTCTAACAGGCATTAGTGTACTTGCAAAATTATATTGTTTTCCACTTCATTTGCAGCAGCACACTAAGCTAATATTTCTTCAGTGGCAAAAATTTGGAAAACCTCAGAAAATGAGCAAAAAACGCCCCATAGAGTACGATATAAACCTGCTCAAGTTGTGAAATAACAGACTTTCAGAAGCTTGGGTGTTGTGGTGGTGGGGTTGTTTTAGTTTTTTGGTTGGGTTTATTTTGTTTTAAACTTCCAAGTCATAGAAGCAGGCCAGCTGTATTAAACAGGCCTTAAACCATCATACCGGTAACACTCGAGCTTTACTTATGAAAGACTACTTTATGGATTCTCTCTGACAGTCCTTCAATACCATGGTAAGTATTAATAAAATACTTTAGCCTTCCGAAACAGTTTCACAATACTTTTAGAAGCAAAGAAGCTTCCAACATCAGTCAATATTAGCTTTATTTCTCTCACTTTTAAGAATGTCTTTCTTTTTCACAAAAGGTTTAACATATCCATAAAATTACAGTTTATTTCCCCTCTTGAAGGAGTAAGGACTTCATGCAGAAACAAAAACCTAAGCATTGTTCTGCCTTTATTTGCTAATAAATGTATACATATTCTAGTCTTCCTGCCGAAAATAATTTGAAGTGTGGAACTTCCACAAAAGCAAGTAAACAAAATAGTTTGTTTTTCATTCCCTGGAGAATGAGGATTCACCTTTGATTCACCTGCTTCTGTCTTTCAGGAATACTGCAATAATGAAGATTCTTTGTCCAGGTCCATTTGCTAAAAAAGCATTTGTTCTAATTCACAAGTATAAGAAGATGAGAAGAAAGTAACTGATTCTGACACTGTTGGCAGGTTATGTCTGAAGGTGTAATCAGAAAATACAACTTTTTTTCCTACTGGGACACTAGAAGAAATTATTAAATCACATAGCTCCGGATGAGGGCAAAATATTCTTCTTTGGTCATATCTTCATCTGCTCTGTTACCAATGAGACAGAAAACTTATTGGAGACACATTCATGTTTGTGAAATATTAGGTGATGCTTGCTGTATGCAGCTTTTTAGAGATATTGTTCAGTTATTGCATCTATATGTACACATACATATTACAGTCATGTATATACTCCAAAGTCAAGAATTCATACTAAAAAATGGTCTTACACAGGTAGGAGGTTCCACAACAGTCAATTAGGATTCAAAGGATATCACTATAGTAATTAGTTCCTGAGATGACTTGCGTCAAGAATGCTGAGACTGAACAAAGGAGGTGGGACTATGGCCTGGCTTAAAACTTTATGTTTTGCATCAAGGATACAATATGTTTAAACTTGTTTATACCTACATAATATAGTATCATGTGGGTCTGAATGGATAAGATCTTATGCTTACAGCTAAGAGCGGTGGAAGAAGTGTGCTTTGAGATAAATACACAAGGGATGCTGCACATTCTAGTCTGAGGTTACATTATAAGCTATATAAAGGCTGACAGGGCGGACATTC
>VWZZ01008811.1:0-14560 GCA_013399095.1 Psophia crepitans | reverse complement strand
TGATTCATTTCTGTGTCTGAAATCCAGTGCCATCATATAAACCCATGAAGCCACTCGTATTCCTGTAGCTCGTGACTCACACGAATAGAACTCAGCATGGAGCATGTCGTCTGTACCAAGACTGTGACTCTAAGGAAATGCTCAATCTCTGAGTCCCCTTTAGAGGCCTCTGAAAATAACCACACACAGCACACCATTAAGGTAATGTGCTGTAAGACCTGGATTTCACATCTAACCAGTCGGCTGCATTAAAAAACCGCCACAAAACTACAACAGGGACTTGAAGAAAATAGGCAAAGCCTAGCTCTTCTGCTTTCCGTTTTGTTCTGGGGGGTATAGGCCAAAACCAGCCTGGCAACACTCCGAGCGGTACTACACAGCACAGCTGAGGTGGTACCATCATTTCCAAAAACATCCAATTTAAAGAAAAACTACTGGCATGGTGTGTGATAAACGGCTTTAAACAGGTTAAATGCATCTCCACTATGAGCTTAGGACATGATTTCTCTCTTCTGTGGCTGCAGACTGGAAAGTTTAAGGTTGGCTCTTTGAGTGACTGAGTTACAGGAGTGCAGAAAAGCAACTTTCCTGCTGTGTCCCAGTGAAAAGTTTCACAGGTGTACCTCTGAGCAATGTCCGAGAAGCACAGCTAGCAACCTGACTGGTTTCCTAGGCCTCACTAATGACGTAAAGAGGATTCAAGGCTGTTGAGAATGAGTCCCATCTGGTTGGATAACTGAAGTCAACACTTCTGTATACAAATAGCTGACAATATTGTGATATACTAAGTACAATTGTAAGAGGTATAGAGGTGGGAGGTATAGAGGTGGGAATCTGTAAGGCCTCCTCCCTTCCTTCACCTTTTTCCATTCTTGTTACGAAGAAAGTAGTTGCATGCGTGAGCTACATGGCTTAACAGCATCTCAAAGTCATGACTTGGGGCCAGGTTTGGGGTTTTTAAGCATTTGGAGTCGACGGTACCCATGACTGTGGATTGTCAGCTGCAGATTCCTGAAGGATCATGAAACAAGAACAGTTTACCATGACAATCAGGAGGCCTCAGCATGCTTACTGTATATGGTGGAAAGTTTTAACCTGGAGGCTTCTTTGGCCTTTTTTCATCTAGGAGAATCCAAACCAAAAAGGGAAGCAATATCAAGCACTACTGTCAGTGACCAGTGCCTTTGAGGACAACAGCCATCCACCTGCAGAGAAGCATTCCTTTCTTTATCTACAACTCAAAAAGAAAACAACTTTACTATTGGGTTGACCTAAAAAAAATAAATCAAAGATTTGTTTTCAGGTAGTTAGTTTCATAAGTGGGCCAAAACCTCTGGTTTTGTGATGTGGCACAGTCCTCTGAGAGCCAGATTTCCAAAAGCACAGTGCCAGTTTCTCAGCTCAGACTGAGAACCCACAAATGGGCTAGACCATCAGAAGTGCTTCGCACATATTATTGCCTCTTGGGAGAAAATTATTTAGAAATCTGTCCATAGCTCGATGAAACCACCACAGTTACATCTGCCAACAATTTGGTCCATAATATTTTCCTCCCTAGTCGTGCTTATACAAAGAAAAAAATGCTACTTTTATAGTAACTACTTTATCCATGTCATCCACATGTACTGGTGCTCAACTTTCTAGAATACCAGGGAGGAATCAACAAGATGGGTGGGGGAATGTGTGTCCCAGAATAGAATTTAAGTAGCTGCAAAGAAAAAGCCACCTCTAACCCCAAAATACAACTATTCTACAGCTAAAAGCAGACCATTTCACTTTGAAATAAAATTTCTCTAAAAGTGATATTGAAACTCCTATTCATGCAAATATTTTTCTTTGCAAGAGTAGTTGCTCTTGAAGAAAGGACTCAGATGGAATTGAAAGGCAATTCAGAACATGCAAAAAAACCTGTAAGTGTGTATTTCAAAAGCTAGCACATTAGAGCAGAAATCAGCAGCTCACGCTGTGTTGGGCACAGACAGTTCTGACTGAAGTAACTGATAATTACATTATTTAATAGCCTTTTGAGTCTCAGAAATTGGCAGGAAATCTAATATGTCAGCTATTTGGATAAAACTGTTCCTTGTCTCTAGGGTATTGCTGTTTATTTGCCTCATATTCCACCTTAATCAGGTATTCAGAAAATGTGTGACAGCAGAATTGATCAGTCAAAACATACCGAACATTCTTTTCCAGAGGATTGAGAAATAATTCAAGTAGTTCTTCTGCAATATCCTTCAGCTATACTGTCCCTCCCACTAGCTGCTTACAAGGATAAGGAATTACATCTATTACTGGCCCACTATAGTTTCTTTCTCTGGAGACTTCAGCAAAATTCACACACATTTTTACTTCATTTAAAGCAGGAAGTTACATTCCCCTCCCCCATAATGAAACAGCTCCCCACCCATTCCCCAAGAAAAGTTGTCATAGCAAGGCATAATGACATCCAATGGTAAAACTGTAGGCATGCTCACATCCCAGTGCTAAAGCATATTTAAAGGTAAGCAAAGGGAATAAAAAAAATGGAAAAACCAAATCTTAAGTGCACAAGCAGAAGGAAACTAGCAAGAACTACCTACAGCCTTCACACAGGCAGGAACAGATCCATGTCTTTTAAGGGTTACTTTGGGCAGGCAAAGGGACTGGCTTCCAGGCTATAATTCATCTACAAGAGGTTGACCTGCTCTAAGTGTCTCAGACTTCGTAAAGTTTCTGAATCTGTTCCTGCTTACAGCCTCTTTTCCCTTGTCCTATCCTTCACCTGCTGCAGGGGGGTCCCTTTGCACACCCTTCAGCATGCTGTCTGCCCCAGGGTGCGCCTTCACTGTAGAGCTACCAGCTGGCAAGAGCACAACTGCTCTGAAACACTCAGAGGTGGTGAAGACGGTGCAAAATGAGGGGCATTATTATTGTCATGCATCCATACTGTATTTCCTACATTCAGAAAGACATCTTTCTGCTTCCTGGAAATCATGGGGGACCAGCAAACTGCAACACTGTGGCAAGAATACCCCAAAAAATCTAGGCACAAACCTAGAATCCCTATGTGAATTTTTATTCTCAGTGGAATAAGGGTGAACAGCATATGGAAATTTACATTTGGCCTTTTACAAAATTATGGGTTATTTTCAGAATGCAGCTTTGAGTTAAGTTCTGGTTGGTTGGGTTCAGGCTTGTATCCAAACCTTTTAAAACACAGCTCAGTTAAAGCAGCTAAAGGAAGTAGTATAGGGTTTACTGAACTTTTTCCTTTAACTGTGAAATGTTTTGACTGGAAGCAATTTGGGTCAGGAGCCTTTTTTTTATTACATGTATACTCAGGCCACAGCACAGATCCTGATGGACCTAAGCGCACTAATAAACATGGTGGGTACCCATTATTTATTCTCATTTTAAAGTAGCTGAACAGTTTTTACCATTAGGTGGCACCAGAGAATATTTTAACATTAATATGAAGGACCACTGAAACTGAAATCTGGAATAGTCTTAACACAGATGTAACCACTGAATTAAGAAAAACAGTCATCTTTGCTACGTATATGAGCATTTTAATTAATTGACTATAAGTGATAGCTTTACACAGTTCATCAGAATGCAAGTTACAGCTAAACCCATTATTTCTTTATTAGCAAGATTTTTCCTATTTCTAATCACACATGAGAAGTATTTAATGTGAAATTGCCATACAGTTTGATCTGAGATGAATGGCTTTGCAGTGTTTTATTTGTCTTACTGAAAAGAGAAATATATCTCTGCCCAGACAACTCCAAATGTAGGCTATTAAAAAAGACCCTTTCCAGAGTCCCTGTGCATATCTGGTACAATTCCAGCTAGATCTTTGAATAATTTACCAGCAAATGAGCTCTCTTCTATTTATGAAATAATACTCTTAAGAATAGTAAGGCAGGACATAAGCAGTAGCCATATGTTTCTTCTCGAATTCCAGCTAGACAAATGACCTGAAAATTGCTGTTGCAAGAACTTCTAAAACATATGGCTAAGTACAGGGAATTTGTTAACTTCTTGTGTCAGATCCAAGAGTTTCCAATTATCAACAAAAGATGGCATACCAACCCAATTACTCCTGATATATTCCAGTCAAGACAGATTCCAAGTAACCATAGCTGCGTGGGTGTATGTGGTTTGAAATAACAGGAATCACTGAAAATGTAGTGTAAATAAAAAAAGAAGTAGACCTTCTACATATCACATGCAGACAAATGTGTCCCAGTGTGCTGAATGTGCTTTCAACAGGAAACAGGAATTTTTAGGCATTCTACCAATGCTGATTTCAAGCCATCATAAACTATTAGAGCTACATTTACTTTCCAGCATTACAGAAAACTCCCGCAACAGCTTATTTATTTCATTTGTCAGAGCAGAGAAAAAAATGTTCCCTACGTAAGATAACAAAAATGTACCAAATAATTTTCAATTATTGTTTTTAAAATTATTAATTGCAGATTGCTTTGTAAGGCAACATTCTTGTACTGTTGGATAAACATGAGGCTACAATTAACAGTCAGAACGCTAGTACATTATGCACATTACTGATACATTTGACTAAGCAACCGAGTCCACCCCCATGTTCTGCCTCACAGGAGTGCTTAGACCCAGACTTTGTACATGTTTTCATACCGTGCCTTACCCAAAGGATCTCTAGGCATTCTACTTGACAGCAAGATGGAAAAACAATTATATACTCAACTCACAACAATGCACCAGAATTCATAGAAGCGCTAAGGAAAAAACCTGAGGAACACATTTGTAAACTAAACAATATTTCATATTCATACAGTAAAATTTATTACATCATCTTAAGAGCTATATAAACCGCCAAGGATTATACCCACTGTACTGTGTCAGCGTGTCAATCCAGGTCAGTGACAGTGTACTCTTCACCAAATATTTTTCTATTTTTGTTTTAATCACACATCCACCTTGCAAGGAAGATAAAGCTCCACAGGTAACTCTGCTCTGCGTTTACATTCGAATTCAGCACATTGAAAGCCGCTGCTTTATATTTAGCTTACAGCTTGAACTGTTGTAAGGTTCAAGCCATGGGTGGTAGCAAAACATACTAAATGACAATTATCCATAGGCAAACCAATAACTGAGATGCTTGCCTTTGATAGGTCACAGCCCTGCAGTCACTTCTCAGACATAGGTCACCTTGGGTCAAGTTGGGCAATCCTGCCAGAGCAGAATTCCCTTCCTGCACTACAGACCTCTGGCTTTGCTCTAGTGGGAGTGTGGCCTGACTAAAGGCTGCAGGAACATCCCTTGCAGGCCACTTGCTGAGGAAAAAAACCTGAAAGAACTCGTGCCACTGGTGAGGTAAGAGGAAAAATCCCCACAAACCCCAAGTACCTCCTCATCTTCCTCAAGATTTCCAGCCAGACAAGTTGATCATGAGGGAGACTGGCTTATTCCAACCAAAGCAAACAAATATCATGGAAAATGATCTCCAAATACTTAGAACAGACTAAACATTAAAATAACTGTACATACAAAAGACTTCAAGAGTCTAGAAACACAGTCTTTCCCTAATGTCTCAGTTTTCTCTTTCATGAAACTGAAAAATCACTAATTTAACTAATCCTTCATTTATCATATTGACTTTAAAAGTAGTACCTGAGCTAGTAGTGTAAAAAATCAGATTTTTTAAAAACTTAACTCTGGTCTAACTAATGTGCCATGAGGAATAAGAAAAAAAGTTAAAAAAAACCACATTTTGGACCTGCCTTAGAGTTATCTTAACTGCAGTAAGCAGATTCAAAAAAACTATAGAACACTGAAATTTGCTGCCTCCGTGCTGAGCATGAACAACTGATGTATTTCTCCCAAACACAAGATAACAACTAAACTGTTATTTCTTATCAGAGCAAATATCTGGCACTGTTCATAGGAATTTCCAATATTAACCCACCTGTAAACCAAAGAAAACATTTTCTCATAGTTCAGGAATCACAGTGCCGTGGCAGCTCATTTGTAAAACACAGGAATGTTGCTTGTGAAACTTAATCTACTATGAGCACATTGAGGTTTTTCAATGATTAGCTACTGTTTTATCAGTTCCATGATGCAAAAAGATGAATTTTCACCAGAATGTTAATGGTATCTAACTGGCAATGCCTCCTCACCACCAGAATAAATATTAGTTGTCAATAGGTTTTCCTAAGCGTCCTTATATATCTTTTTCCTACTAAAATGTGGAAAAAGTATCCAGAAAACTGTGCCGTGAATCAAAATACCTACTTCTAAGTCAGCAACAATCCACCTGCCAAAACACAAGCTGCTGCTGCACAATATGCTCCGCTTGTCCAACTTGGGCTCTCAAACTTGCATACAGCAACAAATGCATATTTTTATCTCATTTTATTTCATGCTATTAATTTTGTTGGGGATTATAGTTTCTCCCTGAAGCACGTTGTTTCACATACCATAGCTTAAAGCCTGTGACTCCGTTCCAGCAACACACTTAAGCAGACACATGCATTCAATCACGTGAGGAAGCCTATTGATTTTGGTGAACCTATTTGTAGGCACAAAGCCAGGCTTAAGCACCACAGTGAGCAATGGCCTTTCTTTATAATCTTCTATATTGTCTGGAATCATCTAGCTATCTTAATGTCAAGAAATGCATGTGCAATCAGCTTTAGCTATTTCAGAATAATTGTGTCCATGGTTTTTTTACAGTATTAGCTAAACGCTGATATTGTGGTACCACAGAGTGCCTACTCCAGGGATCTGAATCCTGTTCACTCTCCCTCCTAAGGGAGGGGATGTCACAGGTGAGCCTCTTGACTACTACACCCTCAAAGAAAATTCAAGAAGTCTGTTCCTCTACATCAATGTTCAGACTCACTGCAGGAACTGTACATCCACTGGTGGACTATTTGCCTGGTTCTGCACTGTTTCTATCCATAAATGATTATGCATCTTTCATCTGCTCTCAGGTTGAGACTTACATATCGCCTTTTGCCACTGCAGCACTATCCAGTTTGTTACACAAAATGAATTCAGGAAGGGTACAGATTAGTTGAGTGAGCTTCATTTAGCACACAGCATCTGTGCAGAAGCCCTTGTATTGCAGCACTACCTCTCTAATAAGAGCCCCCATCTCCCTTTCTTACATCACTCTCAAATTATACTGCTCCTCACTAACTCTACCAGCTCTTTCTTGTGCATGATGGCCATACAGAAGGGCACTGCTCTCATTAAGTGGAATCACTGCTGCACCTATTAAGATTAATTTGGTTCAAGGGTCTCAGCCAGTGGTTTTGTACTAGATATTAAAGGATTTGTTTATTTTAAATATCCTGACAGAGTCAGATAAGACAAACTCAGCCCATTTTAGTATAAAATGCATAACATTCTTGGAGCAAAACGTGCAAAACTCCCACAACTATTTAAGTTAATGATTAAAAGGCCTTAGCCTAGGGTTAACCAAGTCAAGTTAGCAATTCATCTCATTTAAAAGTGCACCTACTAGGACAAGAGAAGAATGGTAGACTGTTTAATTATTTTTATTTCATCCATGCACAGGTTTGTATTATAACTGCATACAGAACTGCAATATGCATCCAGAGAAGTAATATATTGCTACATACTTTGGTAGTTGTGACAGCGCAACTAGCCACATCCCTTGAAGCCATCCAAGCCTCTCAATGTCCCTCAGATTGCTATAGAAGACATACCTGCACATCTGAAACTGGTGACTGCACCAGTTCAAACACTATGGCATTCACCCACAATACAGGCAGACTTGTACATGTAAGGTTACATGTAAGGTACGTTTGCAAGGTTACTTGTACTTTATACCTACTCCGTGGTGATATGACTTGCAGTCCTAGCCAGTCACTCTTCCAAAAAGCTCTTGAAAAGCAAATTTGCTTTAATCACAATACTGCTCACAGCTTTGCAGATAGACTAAACCCTAGGAGAAGGCAACAAGTGGAAAAAATATTTCCAGGAGGCACAACAGGAAATTAGGTGCTTGATTCCTATTGTAAATTCATCTAAATTGACTGCCTAATTCCATTGGTTTTCTGAGAAACTGTTTTTTAATGTGCTTACCTAGACCAACTATTTCCAGAAAGGCAACAGTCCCAGCAGTGTCCCATTTAGCATTTTGGAAAGTAGATCTGTCTCTGCTGCTGCCAGAAAATTGCTCAGCAGAAAAACAATGTTAGTGTGGTCAACCTTACAAAAGATGACCATTTACTCAATACCAGCTGATGGTAACACACAGCTTCAGGGGAAAGACTAGCTGCTGCCTCCATTAGGTTTGGCATGAAAGCCCTGTAACTCTGTCCCCATGCCCCACATTTGTAGGAATTGAAGCATTATACAGAACAAGAGAAAAGATGCATCTCCAGTTATCACAGTAGCAGCACTATATTTGCCAAACACCATTACTGCTCCATGCAGGTAATACATCAGGGGCAATCTTTAAAAAAAAAGAACACACATGCACCACCATCCTCAGGAAAAAGTGACATACAAAATAAATATGCAAGCGTAGCACCAAATCCAAAACGAGAAAGAAGTAGGAGACTGGAATGATCAAAGACAATACTAGAATAAATTAGCGACTTCTGAACATCTAGGATGTAAAGAATGGCCAGATTTGTCAAGAATATGTCATGACTTCAACTAGCTGATGTAGCATATAACAATATCAAGAAAAGCTTTTTACAAAGTTCCACGTCACATCCTTATAAGCAAACTAGAAAGCTGTGGTCTGTCCAGAGTTTCCGGAATAAGAACATAAACCAGTTTTCAATGTAAATTCAGAAAAAAACCCTGAGCATATTTCACATAAGGAAATAGAATCATAGACTGAACCGAGGTGGAAGGTCACCAAATCCAGTCCCATGGTTAAAGCAGGGCCAATTAGATGAGGTTACTCACAGCCTTGTCAAGTTCTGGCATCTCCAGGGATGGAAATACCACACTCACCCTGTGCAACCTGTTCCAACCCTTAAGGTAATCATGTTCTAAACAAAAATCTGTCCAGGACTTTTGTGTAAACCTGTCTGCTACTTCAATCCTGTCATCAGCAAAAAGAATGGCTATCAATCAGGCAACCCTACTATCTGCAGCCACAGTAATAACTGGAGATTGACCTTAGGGCAAGACCAATTGTTCCAGAAAAATACTGTTAAATTAATTGTTCAAGTTTGGAAATAAATACTAAGATAATGCCTTAAACTATTTTTCAGATTAATTTTATGTCGACATACAATCTTAGTAACCACAGTAGAAGTCCAGGTTTGGCTTTACTATTAGTAGCCCATTCATGCAGCAAAATAGGAAGCACTCCTATACAATTAGTCCTGCTAACAGTTTTGTTTAGAGGTGTGGGGTTTTTTTAGGAGCAATACAAACATTAGCCCAGAAGTCATCAAAACACAGGATTTTTTTGAAGCTAACATTTTAAAATTTAGCATATTAGCAAATTGAGAGTCACGTATTAGACAAACTAAAGAACACACTTCATGGTATTTCCCAAAGAGTGTTTGTTACACCAAGATCTCTGGACCAAATCTTTATCTGTTAAATGTGCAAATTCGTTTACTTGAACATGTCTGTACAAAAATGTCCAAGAGCAAAATGTATTCCTTCATGTCCAGTGAAGCTGTTGGACATTTACAGTCACTAACCTGATAAAACACTATTACAGACTTGTTTTAGGAATGTAATTCAGTCATTTCAGCGCTTCCTGTCTCTGCCTCTGTGGGCTAGTAAACTTGATTTCAACAGTTTAGTTACATTAACCTAGCTTTTCTTGCCATTACTATGATGTTTTTCTTTCTTCTGAGTACTATGAGTCATTTCCTTAAATCTTTGCTGGTTTGGCTGCAGTCTTCAGGATAGCACAAACTGCCAATGCTCCTCTTCCACTTTTGGTTTTAACTCCACTGTGTGCTAGAACCACTTCTCTATTACATTGGTTTTACCTAAGGTATTCTTGTTGAAATTATTAGGTTTTCCCCTAATGTAAGTCATCCGAGTTCAGCTGTCAGCATAGCTCCTTTGAAGCCATACAAGTTCACAGTTGTTGAGGGTCCAAGCCCTATATTCTATTACCATTCTGATAAAACCCTTGCAGATGACTAGCTGTTTCCCATGCATTTAAAAACATGGATGCTCCACTCCATTCTTTTGTTCCTCAGTTTAGCCTGAAGGAATGAATGGAAAGAAATCTTTATGCCCAAGGAGGTAAAGTCTTCTGACGCATTTTGATGGTTCAGGTAGTCCTCTGTGTATTTCTAAGCCTTGGGCAGAGGAACACACACAAAGGAAGGAACAAGAATATCAATACATTAAGCTTTTCATGTCCTGAATGTGAACAATTTTTTACCTATTTCCCTACTGGATCACACACAGAACTCAAGCCAATTCTTAATAAATAAATCCAGATCAAGAATACAGATTTCCTGAAAGATACAGCTCAAGGTTATGGGTTCAGAAGAGACCAGGTAAAGGTGGTTGGCATCATCTTTGAAACACTTGGGCTCAAGACACCACTATTGAAACAGTTATTATTAGCAGACCAATAATAAGATACCAAATGGCATTCCACAGTATCTGCTTCAAAGTGTTACAAAGGTAAGGAAGAGAAAAGAGATGACTGCTGAAGCTACCCCTGTATAAGGCAAATATACCAACAAACAGAGTACTCTCAGGAGCAGCGCACATCTCTAGTATCACAGGAGTCAGCTGTGGGGGCAAAGCCAGGCTGCTGCTGCTGCTCCTCCTCTCCACACACCCGCACAGCTCCCTTCATTTAGATCATGGCTGCATTTGCCTCTGACAAAGACACTAAAATATTAAGGTTACTCTCTTCCCAGTCATGGCCCATGTTTAATATGTGCATTAAAATAAACTACTTCTATCAAGAATTTAATCACATAATAGCTCCTTGCCCTTGGTAGGAGCTTCCTTTTCCCCATAAGGAAAGAAATCTTCCTCTCTCTCATTCCTAAGTTAGATATTAAAATCACTAAATTACACAACAAAGTATGAGATCTGAAAGATAACAGCACTGTTCTCATGCATCCTTACAATGCAACTTCTACAGCTTAGCTACTGCTTTACACACAGCTATATTTAACATTGAGAGGTGTTATGCTGAATTTGAGGTGATAGAAAAATGGGAAATAGAAAGTATTGAGGAACATTGTCTCCTAAAAATTCTGCCTGTTACATATTACTATTGCAACACCAAGCTTATGTAGCACACTGCAGAAAGACTATTTCCAGTATCAGCTTCCTTGTGATTACGATTAGGCAGTCTCCCTGCCTCTTACTGAGTATTTGTATGTCTTCTCAGAAGGACAAGAGGTTTTTTGCTCTCAAAGCCAGTTCTGTGTTAAAGATCATTGACCTTTTGTCTCCCTCCCTTTACCAGAGGTCATATGTTTATTTTGTCTTCGAAAACAGAACAAAACAGTTGTTCAGGAACCATGCAAAACCAAAGACATCAAAGCTACTAAGAATATTAGAAGGGGAATAGAATTGAATAAAAAATGAGAAAAAATCTTTTCAAGAGTAGTTTGGTTTTTTCCCGCTGCAGTTCTGTGATCCAATGAAACATCACATCTGCCCAAGTCAACAAATTATTTTATATAAAACAAATTTTAAAAATTCTTAAATTTCCAAAAGGAAAGTAAAAATCCCTTCTATCTGCATATAGTAAACATCAGTTGTTACTTTTGCAGTAAACGGTTGGAAGGTCTGGAATAGTAGCACTTGATACTGGAGGAATAAGTGACTGCACAGAGTGAGGGGCGCTGCAGAAACAGTTGCCTGCAGTTCCAATGGCAGCTCATGAGCTTCTCTTTCCTTTTTCTGATACCATATCCATACACTTTGTGTTACTGAAAAGCCTAAAACTCATTATAGCTCCACGGGCACCACCTCTAACGTTTCAGTCACAATTACAGAATTTAAGTTCGCACTATTGACACTTACCCACTCAGGAGCTGGGCTCCTTTTCAGAAATCAAGGACAGCCAGCTGATAAGGGCATTCCTACAACAAGAGGAAAGTTCCTACCAGAGAGCAGCAAGGGCAGGGCTGCTTCACAAGGCAGAATAAGCCTGTCTCACCAATACAGATGCAATTTCACACTATCTCAATAGATGAGGAAAAACAAGGTGTTGATAACAAATCTTATCAACAGTCTCAGACATAGGTCAGTGATTAATCACCCAGACTAGGTGAGTCCATACAGGAACATCAAGAAACAGGACAGGAAACCACCTACCTACACAACACAAGCCCAGTGTCCAAACAAGCCAAAAGCAGGACAAGAGACTGAACTCCAGCATTGCTCAAAGCAGAGCAAGTACTCAGGGCCAAGTTTAAATGGAGCTCCATGGGTGGAGCTCCATGGTGTAGGTGGGGCCCCAGGTGAGGTTGGTCAGGGAAATTAAAACCTATTAGTGCCCTCAGCACTGATAGTGCAAGAGTGTGGCTACTGAGGACTGACAGGTGAGTAGTTGTGTGGAATAAGAGTGAGGATGTTTTAATCCCTAAAACTATCTAGGCTCACAAAATACAAGAACTTTTTTAGTCGTGAAATCAAGTATTAGACTTGTATGAGAAAGCAAAACTAAAAACAAACAAAAAATCCTCAGATCGCATTTTTTCTGTTTGATTTCTGGTAGATAACCAAAGGCTGATCTCAGTGGCTAGTAGCCTTTCCTGCTGAAGTGGAAAAACATGAATTATACCAGCCACTTTAACTAATATGAAAGCCTTGAGTGACCAGCAGTGCCTGTGCAGTATAAAGGAGAATTTTTCTTCATTGAGGGACTATTTTAATAATTTAGTAAATCTTATTTGCTGGTACAAACGGAAGAATAGGCTTTAACAATGTGTCGATGTTTAATGCAGCATTTCAGCTATGCAGGTTGCTAGGAATGTACACTACATGTACAAATAATAGCAAAACTAACATGATCAGAATATTATCAATAAAAAAGATCGATCCATTTGAAACATGACTCCAGAAAACACTTTAACGTATCTATAATTTTATTTCTATTAATTTACGAATATAGAGGAAAACCGTTTAATTATATATTTGACTTTGAGTGAAGGGTTAACTCAGCAATTGTATCAGAAATTATTTTAGATGCCCTCTCCCTCTTTTAATAAAGACACTCTTTCCTGCCTGCCACTTTGAATGCATCTGAGTGAAACAGAAGGAATGTGAAATACCTAACAATCACCTGTGAAGAGTACAGTGGCAAAAGGGGAGTTTCAGAACAGGAATAATTTTTCTTAACCAGGAGGACTTTTTTTCCAGTGACTTCTAATGAAGAGAGAGACAGTCTCTCTTCCTTTTAAGTAAAAAAATAGTATGTTTATAAAATCCAGGATTTAGTATTTAGATTCTAATTTACTGAAAACATTACAAAATGACCTTTCCTAATTTACAGACAGATAATGCAGTTCCTTTGACAGCAATGCAGGACGTTACTTGACATGACAAGTTGATTCCCAGTGCAGTGTTCGTGTCCTCAGTCTTTTTGGTTCTTTACAGTGCCATCTCCAACTACGCTGTAGTTCATGCTACTATTTACTCTAGAAGAAGTATATTGATACATATATATAGTTACTCTCCTTAGAAATCAGGCAATATCAATATACTTCTTGTAATTAGTACTATTTACATTTTCATTTATAGGTGATTTCTAATTATATTTAGAATCTGAATTTATTACTTTGCTTCTGAGAGCTGAGACAGGCTGCACTCTTGCCAGAAATTGCCACTGCAATTTCCAGGAGTGAAAATTCCCAAATTTCTGAGTCTTGTACATTTGTTTCTAATTCTCCTAGCATTACACCAAAGACAAGGTTCACCAAGTCCATCTGTTGAAAAGTCTTCCAGAGATGAAGATGTTTAACACTGCATGGCTGTAATAAATAACAGCGTATATGTAGGTTACACAGCACACTGAATGCTACCAAATGTTAACACCTTGTGTGTGATCAGGCAGACTTTTAAGCCTAGACTTTTTTAGATCCTCTGGTTCACCAAGGCTGTATTTATTCCCCTGCTCCTTCTCACAACCATTAATGGCTTGCTTTAAAATTGTCTGGAGATGAGTGAGGTACCAGAAAGGGTCAAATATAGTGACTGTCTTTAAAAAAGGCAGGAAAGGAACTGAGAAACTTTAGCCTAGTCAGTTTAACTTCAGCTCCCAGAAATATTCTGGGGAAAAAAAGCATCCCATAAATTGGAACAGGTAACTGGTACAGGTAAAATAAGATCTACACAGTCGGTATAGATCTGATAAGAATAAATCTTATCTTTACTCTAGGTGGCCCTGCCTTGGCAGGGGTGTTGGACTAGATGATCTTTCAAGGTCCCTTCCAACCTCTAATATTCTGTGATTCTGTGAAATCCTGTCAGACTAGTGTGAGTAGCAGCAGAGGCCATACTTCAGGACTCGAGCCAAGTTTAAACCCTGTTTCCTGTAATATTCCCATAAAGTATGGCAAAAATTTTCAGTCGGTGTGTCCTGGCTCTGGCCAGG
>VWZZ01008806.1:0-28436 GCA_013399095.1 Psophia crepitans | reverse complement strand
ATATATATATATATAAAATAAACTGGGTCCTCAATAAGACATGGTCCAGCTGTAGACAAAAGTACCTAGTAGATTTTAATGTACCAGGAAGAGGCACATATAATGTAAGTAACAATTCTGCTTGTATTTCAGCCTGTGCTTGCTGTAATGGTGCTTATAAACTTGTCAGTCAGGCAAAGGCTGACATTGGAACAGGCTCCCCAGAGAGGTGGAGTCGCTGTCCCTGGAGGTGTACAAAAAGCATGTAGACATGGCACTTTGGGACATGGTTTAGTAGGCATGGTGGTCTTGGGTGGAGGGTTGGACTCAAAGGCCCATCTTAAAGGTCTTTTCCAATCTTAGATTCTATGATTCTAAGGCAGTTTCTAGGACTTGCGTATCCCCCAGATGTGTACATGAAGTGAAAAGAGGGAGAGGAAGATGCTAATGCCACCACACTGTGAGCTCAGGCCTTTGTTTTCTTCAGGAACAGGTTATGTACAAGCAGTTCTTGTTTGTGATCAGTATGTAAAGCGTAATATAGTCTGGCTGATATGAAATAATGATACTTAAGCCACTGGTTTCTTCATCAGGATACCTCCCAAGGGTGGACCTCAGACCTAACCTGATAAGATAGGCAATGGCTGTGCTGGCTGGATGCCCTGTCCTTCCCCACAGCTGGCAAATCCATGTTCACGTAGGCTTTGTAGCCCTACCCCAAAGGCCAAGAAAGCCCCAGCAGGGTTCATTCCCAGCCCCATGGTGTTGCCTCTAATGGGTAAGGATAGGTATTAGTTTATTTGCTGCCTTTATATTTGACACAGGGACTCCCCAGCAAGACTGTCTGCTTGGTATGCACTGTAGTTGAACAAGATAAAGATACATTTCAGCACCAAAATATTATTTAATTGGCTGTAATAGTTTAAATTTGAGGGAAAACAAGCATAAATACAAAATTAAGAGTGGATGTGGTGAGACTGCAGTCCTGTAGCAGGCAGAGATGCAGGTGGAGACTGAGCAGCTAGTGTGTCTTGCTCTGATTCTGTGGGACTGGCTTGCAGTGGTGGGCAGGAGCCTTTTTTTTTTTTTTAGATCTATACAAAAAGAGTTGTGCAATATGCTTGAAACCTATCTCTAGGAAAAAATTGAAGAGTCCATTTAACACTTCAGTTTTGGGGTTCTCTTCTCATCTGTCTCTCCTTCCTAGTTCTGACATCAGGAAGTTTCTCCCTGGAGTTTCTAGAGTCCTTCAGATCTAGGAATTACAGAAAAAAGCTTTGAGGCCAGGTTTTGGGGATTTTCAGTGGTATATACTGCAAGGAATAGATGCAGAGTATAAAAATACAGCATCACTATAGGTGTGCTTGCTGTGCCAGAGAAGTTACTCCTAACTCCAGAACACCCTGAGTGCCAAGTCCTGAGAGGAGCTCAGCTTTCAGCTCCCTCTGGGGCTGTAGAAAGATCTGTAGCTGCTCACAGGATCCAGACCTTGCTACGTGTTACGTGTCCAGCTTCCCCAAACACCAAAGCCAGGCTGGTTTTGCAGCTACCCCTGCAAGCTTCTCTCCCACACCAGAGTGCTGCCCTAACTATGATTCTGAGATGCAATATTTTGCGCTGGGATGCTCAGTTTCCATCCTTGTGGCAGAGATGGGGAAGGATGAAGCAGGCAGGAGCCCAAGAGCATGCACTCAATTAGCTTTTGTCTGTCAGCAAGTTGGGAGCATGCATTGCTCTGGCTGTTATAAAAGGTCCTCGTTAAGTAATCATGTTTCTCTTGCATAAGTACTTGTTTTCGGGAGGCTTTAGCCAATCGAAGGCTGCAACCCACAGACAAAGTATGTCTAACTGCTGTGATTGTTTTTAATAATCGTGCATTATTTAATATGCTGAAAGTTGTATAAAATCTCTTTAGATAAGGTTCAGCAGCGAAGACGCCCCGGCGCTGGTGGTAGCTGAGTTACAGCTGTAAGACTCTGCCAAAAAGCCTGTGCGAATCCTTGTGAGTAATATTTCTGCTTCTTCTGAAGGGTGTTTGCAACTGATAACTGCAGGGAGGGAAATATTGCAGATGTTTATTGCTGGCAATAAATTAGAGGGAGACAGGAAGTGAGAGTAGTGCAACTATTGACCAGTTTTAAAATAAGATGTAGACTTCTGTAAGCAAGTATGGATTTCTCGGAGGCTGTGTAATCAAGTCTCTTCCAATATGCTAATAAAAAAAGAAATAATGTGCTGAATTCAATTACAGGACTGTCAGGAGAACATAGATTTGCCCTGACAGTGAGATCAAAGGACCATCTATGTACTGGTTTAGAGTGGCCAAAAGTCAATGTTCAAGGAAAAAATATAAAAATATGAGTGTACAGTGATATTTCTTCTCTTACATTTTCCCAGCTTTCAGAAATCTTCAGGTCAGTTATATCCCAAGTCAGAAACTATATTATAATAGTACAAGTGGATTTTTCTTTTCAGAATTTACTAATTCAGTGTCTCTGTTGGAGACAATACATTCTTTTTGGATTTGATTGACATAAATCTAATCAGGATTTGGTATCTTGAGTGAAATCCACAAGGATTTACTTTTTTCAAGGAGTGGCTTTCTGTTTAGGTGAAGCTGAAAAGGGAAAAGCTTGTATGGATTTACAGAAAACAGAATTTCCCCTCCCACTTGTGATGTGTCTGGATGTAGCTCAGACCATGAACAAAGCCTGGAACTATAAAACTACCCACTGAAGTGGGAACTGGAATTTATTAACTCAATGCTGAGCAGCTTGGAGCAACTCAGTTGTTATTCCTGCCAACCCTGGAAGGCATTGAAGTGCCACAGTGTAAAAAAGGCAGCTCAAGTGCTGAGCTGCAAGGAGAAATAAAGCTGCTGCCTATAGAATAGATGCATGTATTCTTACTCTTACATGTGGCACAGAACTTTTCCTTGACAGAACAAGTGCTGGGCTAATGGATGTAGCTTGGGAGAGCTCAAGGCACTACTTACAAATTGGGGTGGGGGAGAGGGGGAATACATAGCTTTTTAAAATCTGTAAAGTATTTGGGACCTGCTGAAGTATTTAAATCTTATTTCTAGCCAGTAGATGAGGAGGTAATACTACCATGAGAAGAAGTTATTTTGTAGGAGCTATAGGATCAGAGGTGCATGTGAAAAGCTATTCTGAACTAAAAGGCGCTCAGCTGCACAGTCAGTTTAATGTCTTCTTATTTCCTTCCTCAAGAGGGCAAAAATTGATACTCCTGTCTGCTTCAGTAAAAGTGCAATAGTGATGTAAGAGATGCTGGAATTCCTCTTCTACACATGCTTGCTAATTACTTAGACCTTAACCATTGCAATGCATCATAGGCAAACCTGAGCTATGCCTCTCGCGCTGTACCAGTAAGGGGTGGGTAGTGGCACAGCAGGCTGCTTGCTGGGCACTCCACAGCTTCCCATTTCAATTCTGCAACCTGGCAAGGCGTCTCTGCTTGTGTTTCAGGGTTGTCCAGAATGCAGGCAGCCTTCCCAGATGTTTACAGTGTTTGCTTTCCATCTGAGACTTGCACAGGGGTCTTCAGCCGTTGCAGTGCTAGGGGCTGACAGGGGGAGGTAACAGCCAGTCTTAGATATGATGGGATGAGGCTCTCCCCAAATCATCAGATGACTTTATGGATCTAGAGAGATTTTGGTCTTAAACCCATGAGAGACTATTAGATGCTACTACTAGAAAAGCTTGAGCTGTTGGAGGAATATCCTGGGGAAGTATGTTTGCCCTGGTTTTGGGCTGTTCTCTGGGCTGCTGACACTGCTGTCAAGAGGATGTTGGTTCAAAGAAAGATGCTCCTAGCCCATGCAAGGACTTTTTTAGTTCTTAGCAAAACACAACAAACAAATTAGCAGTTAGAACTGAGGGATCTACCATGTTATTTCTAAAACACACTCTGGGATGTGGAACAAACCAAGGCATACATTAGGATAGCTGACCAGTATTTCTAATTTGTTACAGGGTAAAATGGAAGCTATATACAAGCTGAAGGTTTTTGTGATGTTTCTATCTCTGGCTACTTTCACAGTCATGGTGATACTGAACGCTGGAAATGCCACTGGTATATTCAAAGGTAATGCAAGCAAATTGTCTTTGTCTAGAGAGGTGGGTTTCATGCATTACATCACTTAATGATATAAGGTGCCTTAGATGTAAGAGATCTATTTGTAACCTCATTGCTTCTCCAAATACAACTTCATCTGTAAAAGATGAAAGTAGCTGATGCATCCTCTAGGTGTTACACCAGGTGCCTGAAACCTATCCAATCCTTAAAATCAAAGTAAAAGGTGTTGTCCCTGGTAAATCTGGATCTAGGGATGGGTGAAAGCCAGTCTGTGTATGCTGACCTTACCCTTGGTGGAATTTGTTTGGGCTGCTGCTGTGGGTTTACAGAGTGCAGTGGTGCTTAGTTTAAGCACTACCCGGCTCAGCTTATTGGAAATGAACAATGTGCTTCTCTCTGGCTTTCACATGCAACTGTTTTTTCTGTGTAAGAGGGAGGGTGCTCAGGGTTCCCCATGGGGAGAGTGATTCCCATAACAGGTGTCTGAAGGCAAGCACCGCAGCATGTGGCTTGTTTTCACCAAGGGCACCTTGTCATTTCCCTTGGATCCACTGAGGTGTGGACTCAGCCTCGGGGAGGATTGCAGGGCGAGGGAAACTGGCGGTCTTTCCCCATCCTTAGTATGTAGTAACACTTTTGCCTGCAATAATATTCACCTCTGCAGGTCTGTTCAGGACAACCCCTGGAAACATCTCAGCAGAATACAACACTGACTTCACGCCAGCTGGCTGGACGTTCCTCATCTGGAATGTCATCTATGCCTGGCAGCTTGCCTGGCTTCTCTACGCCTTGTCAGGGATCTGTCGAAGGTATTTTCCCTGCTTATGGTATAAATGAGGGACAGTGGCTCTAGCCTTCCATAGCTCAGGCTCTTAACACCTTCTCTGGGGTCGCTAGTCAGAGTAAACCACTGCCATTCCTCTTGACCTGACATCCTGAAGCTCTGCTGCTGGACCACCTCTTAGGTTCAGGATCCAAAGCTGGAAAGCAGTTTAGAGGTGTTATATGAACTGCCCTAACATGTGGACAGGTTACAAAGCATGTAAAATGTTCCATAAGGCCTGATTTCCACTAACTGATGTGATCTGACTGTTACCCAGTAGCTGCCCTTATCCACTGCTAGATGCTGAAAATCCATGGGGGAGGGGCAAAATTAAGGAATTATGGAGTTAATGCTTGGAGTTTGCTTGCTGTTAGAGATCAGAGAATCGTCATCAGGAAGTCTTTTGGGTCGTTGAACTGGACTCAAAGCTTTTCCTGGGACTAGGAGATCAATAACTGACTCATGCAGTACTATGTAATATCCACAATATTGTGATGTTTTCTGTGGGATGGACTTACATTGCGGCCCTTCTGTCCAGGGGGACCATGGACTGCTTTAGTTTGAGTCTTGTGTATCTCCTGTTTGGCCAGTATCAACTGTGTGAGTTCTTACATCAAGTCAATGTTGAAGGGAAAAATTAAGGATGCATTTGTGCAAGAGTGCGTGTGTAACATAACACAGCTATATATTCACACCATCCCATTACCATGCCATTGCTACCACCACCAGTGGCACAAGCTTTGTGGCATCCGTGGCACAGTCCTTAGCACTCACTTAATATATGATGGTGCAGAGACAAGCAAGGAGGTCTGTACAGCGTTCTGATGGAGGAAAGCCACACAGACTACATTGTTGTGTCAGAAAAGGATGTAAAGGAGAAATAGTCTGACTTAAGCTGAAACGTTTAACCCCAACACAGAGTCCCTGTTCATATGAGGAAAATGAGGCCAGGAAAGTTTGGTTGGTCAATGCAGGCATTGTCTTCTGTTCTCCATATCCACTTTTTCCTGGCAGGAATGAACTTGGACGTGCCTACATAAAGCCGGACTTGTTGCCAGTACCTTTTTTTGTGGTGTGGATTCTGAATAATGGCCTCAATGTTGGATGGCTGTTTCTGTGGGACCGAGAGTAAGTCACCTTTTGTTACAGATGCTTTCTGACCCTCTTGTTGGGGCTGCCACAATACTTCATTCTGCCCTTTTGACTATCCATGAACATTTAATCACACATGCAAAAACTGCGGCAGGCAAAAGGCAGCCTTCATAAAATTTTGGGGGTTTTGCATGGTGTTTTCGTTTTGCCCATGAAATGGATCAGTTATTGAAGTCTAAGAGCTCCTTGAAGCTGCTGTTCTTTCGTTGTGTTTTCCCCTGCCCCCCACAGGCAGGAAAAGAGCCTTGCCTCTCTTCACAAATACAGTTACGCTCCTTGCCTTGAGTTGTTTTCATAATCACGGTTACATGAAAGGCTTGTAATAGTACTGTTGTCAAGCAGTGAAGAAATCAGTTGCAGTCAGAAAAATAACTCTGTGATTAACAGAGTAAACCATCAGTATGTCAAAATGAGTTACATGTGGCGATTACCTTTATTAAAGACTGATTAACTTAAATTCAGTAAAGGCCAGACACTAAAGCTATGCATTTAGGCATTGCGACACCACTTACGTACAAGGTACGATACATTTTATGCATGTATGGTTTGTCCTAGATACCTCCTCCCGGCCCTGGTGCTCCTGGCAGCCCTCACTCTTACCACGTGTGCCGCCCTCTTCATCTCACACAGAGCGTTGAGCATCCATTCCTCGTGGCTTGTGAAAGGTCACAAAGCTGAGCTCTGGCTCATCCGCATCCTAGTAGGTGGCATTTGGGAAATTCTGCTATTGGTAAAAGTTAAAAAAAACCAAAACCCCCAAAACCAACCCAACAAACAAACCCTCCAAACAAACTCTGAAGGTATTGAGAATGAAAGATTCAGTGACAGGAGATGAGTAAGGGAAGATTCTGCCCTGACTTTAACTTGTGCCTGCTGCAGGTACACACAGGCTGAATTGCAACCTCAGTTTCCTATCGGACATCATGGGAATGATTCAGAGCAAGGTATATCCCTTGTTCTTTCCCAGCTACTACAGAATAGAGCTTTCAGTGATGTATGAAAACCTCTACCCAGACTAGCACACGAGGTGGGGAGAGGAATACCTCTTGCAGAGGGAGAAGCCATTGCTAAGGGTGGCTTCTGTTGCTGTAGCTGATAGCGATATCTGTAACACTATCGGACTACAGAAATTTACGTATTTCTTATATGGGGAAGTGTACACTGTTCAAGGCTTCAAATGCAGCTGCCTTTTTGAGTTTTGCCAAGTTCTGGAAAAAACCTTTCTGCTGTCGCAGGGTGTATGTTAGGCAAACTGCACAGAGAAAATAAGATACTCATACTCCATCGCTCCTTGATTCTCTCCTTGTGCCTCTCCTAGCTCAAAGCTGCTACCCCCAGACCCATCCAGGACACCTCACACTGCCATTCCTTCCGTGGCTGCTCTGTGTACTTTAACTACCTTGGGTTCCTTTGCTTGGTGTTTCTCAGTGAGAATGTGGGTTTACTGAAAAAGCACATCCAAGGAGCTAGGAGGGTTTTTTTGGTGGAGGGGGATTCTTCAAAGCTGGGGAGCTCTGCATGGAAAAGTTCCTACCAACCCTGCTGGAAATGTATCTGCATCTCTTGGCACAAACTGGGACTGGGCTCTGTTCTTTACATCCTTGTATCGTATTTCCTGAGACACCAGTATAACATGAGACAAATGGAATTACCGCTTATCACTGCTTGTTACCTTGCTGTGCTACGTGGCAGGTCCAGAATGGGCTGGCGCTGTATGCGACATGGACCACCATTGCTACTCTGCTGAACTTTGCCATCATGTTGATCTACAAATGGAATGCGTCCAATGAGACAGCAACGACTGCTTCTCTAAGCATCCTTACTCTCCTCCTAGTAATATGGTAAGCAATCTCATGGGTTCCCACCAAGTCTGGAAGACCCCTTCCATCTCTAACAAATGGGTTGGGCCGTCTGTCCCTATATCAACACAGAGTACAAAGGCCTCTGTTATAATTCATGGCAGATGAACAGGGAGCATGGGCAGAGCTTTTCTTCCCCTGACCCTCAGCAATGCCAGTAAGCACATGTGGGCCAGGAACAGGTTGCTGTAACTGGCATAAGCCCAAACTGCCCTAGATTTGCAGGTGAGGGTTTGATATGGAAAACATATAAAACATGGCTTAATTTTCTCCCTAAACTTAGCTTAGAAAACTGGTAACTTCTATTCAACTTCTGAGTTTTAGTAAATGAACAATTTTGGATTATGGTCCAAATTGGCCTGCAAAAATAATTTTGTTCAACTTTTTTTTTAAACTTTCTGTGGGAAATAAATTTATAGAGAAAATGCTTGCCTTATCACCTTTTTTTCTTCACAGGTTTTATCTAGAAAACTTCTTTCTTGACAAGTATGTCCGGTATAACCTTACAATCTACCCAGTGGTCATAATAGCTTTGACTGGCAGCACGTGCAAGAACTTCTCATTTTCGTCCCCAAGGACAAATGGCATTTTTATAGGTAAATCTCTTGAACTGTTTCCCAGTCCTGTAAAAGAAGGCCAGTAAACAATTCCACTTCTTTCCTGTGTATTGGGGTCAGAAAGTCAGATTTGGCTCTTGAAAATTATTATTTATAAGAAGTGGAACTAGGGATTTATTAGGAGGTATTAATTTTCCAAAGTAAAAAGTAGAGCAGAAGTAATTGCCCCTGAGCCTTGGGGCAACCTTCTGTTGCATAAACTTCCCTTCCCGGTGCAATATATTTGCCCTACAATTCTCCATCATCCACTTGGGTCCTCTGCTGGTAGCTCCATCTGACACAGGGCAGGCCAAAAGAAGGGCAGGGCTGGGATGAAGGCTGCGGACTTTCATTTGCCCTGTATCGTTTGGGGTACAGAAGCAGTGCGTGGGCGTCTGACCCAAGGAGGGGTTGTATCTAAATTTCACGATACGAAACCCTGTGTGTGCTCTTCTCCTACGCAGAGCTCAGGCTAGCCCCAACAAGTATTCCTGGGATTATTTGATTGCTGCAGGCCACTGTAGCTGAGTGTAGTCATCCATTGTAAAAGGGCTTAAGATGTCTAATACTGTACAATCACAGCCTGGTGAAAGCTATGCCTTTGTAGCATAGTAGTTTTATGCTGGCGTGAAAGGGACGGAGGTGTGTGAACCCTGAATCCTGCTGTTGCAGTCTGAGATGCCTGTTCCCACTGTAGGGTCAGCAGAAGGGAGCATGTTCCCAACTTTCAGCCTTCCCCCTGCCGCATACCAGTGGCTAAACCTGATTTCTGGACTGGTACCACCATCACATCTGCTCCAGGGCTGTAAGGGCAGCTAGAGTCTGGTAATGCCCAAAAGCACCCGGCAGAATTTAGCAGAGCTTGTCTGCCAAAGGCATGAGGGCACTGCAGACTCATCCTCTGAATGGTTATAGCCACCAGGAACGTGAAGGTGTGTGATCTCTGGTGGACAGCTCTGTTCCTGTGGTGTGTTTTTTACCAGCAAAACTTCATTCTTAGTGGTTCAGCTTGTTTGGCTGGTAGAGCAAGAATGTGCTTTTCCCAAACCAGTGCATGTTTCTTTATATAGTTCAACTATTCCTGGAGTGTTTTGTTAATGTAATGCATTTTTATTCCTGTGTCTATAAAGCCTCCCCCTTTAGACATGCCTTGACCTGGACGCATTAGATAAGTTTGACTGGATAGCAGTGGAGCTGAACTCTGAAATACAACTCTGATTACTCTGGGGGTAACGGCTCTTACACGGGGGGTTGTGTTAACTCTTTCCCTGAATGCCCCCTGTGCTGGGAGCTGGGGTGTGACAAGAGGCACTGACTTCCATGCACGAACATGCTTCTGTGTTTCTTTCCTAGTTGTGCTGCTGGCAATTAGTTGTTTGATCTTTGCTGTTCGACTGGGACTAGTCACACGGAGACACTGTAAGAGACCGCTGGAAGCAGCAGAATCCCGGGACCCATCAGGCACGGTGGCCTGAGACCTCTGGCATGTTGAAGGAGATACTCTGAAGGCGTGAAAAAGAATTGGGCATCCTGCATCCACTGGTCCTTACCTCAGTATCAATGGCCTTGTGTTCTTCTCTAATTTCTCTTTCCATTCCAAATGAGGGTGGCTTGTGTCTGCAAACCTGTCCTGCTCCTGTGTTCCCTCAGACTGGCTAGTCGCAGACCCACCTTTAGTCTGCACCTTTAGTCTTCACGTTTGACGCTGGATCAGTGCAGGAGAGACTTCCAGCTGAACAGCCCTGTGTACCTGTGCTTGCACAGACAGCCATTCATATTCTTTACTTGAGAATTCACTTTTGAAGTGCAGCTCTAAGCGAACTGTCCCTGGGAGTTAAAGGTGAGGTCTGTCATTCCTTGGTCATTCAGTGCTGGGTATCTGCAAGCCCCTGTGGTGCGGGCAGATGTGTAGACAGCAACTGCTCCCTTTCCTGCTTTTCTTGATCATGATGGGAACAGATGCTGCAACTCTAGAGATCTCCTTGGCAGTGTCAGTTCTGTTTGATATCCAGGGGTGGGGAAGTGCCTGAATACTTCTGACACAATTGCAAGTCTTCAACCTATCTCAGCTTGTAGCTCTAGAAATGGAAGGTGCATTCCCTTTTCAGCGTGCGGTGAGATATCTGCGTCTCTGCCCTAGTTTTTCCTGACTTTCTCAGTCACTGTGTCAGCGCCTCTGTCTGTGGATCCGCAATAACAGCAAATCTGTGCTGTTCCTGTAAGATGGGTGAGATCTGGGTCAGATGGGAGGGTGGGTTGCCTTGCCCTGAGCTGCGCAGAGCGAGCGGTGCACAGTTTGTGCTGGCTGGGTGCCTCCTGCTGGAGGATGGTTTGTGGCTGCTCTGGCAGGAGGTTAGATGTACGGACAAGGTGATACGTGATCTGGGGTAAAGCCTGCTGCTTGGATTTCAGGGGTCCAGGCAAGGTGAGCAGTTGGTGCGAGGCTGTGCAGCAGCTGATGTACAGGGAGCCCTGGAAGGCTTTGCATCCTCCTGAGCAAAAGCTTCACAAACAGCTCCTGGACCAGGGCAGCTGCCCTGCCTTTCCATGGGATGTTGAAGAAAGCCCTCGGGGGCTTTATCAGTGTCTGTACCTGATGTGTGTATTGGCTAAATGACTAGAAACCATATCACAGGATACCATTAGTGCATTAATTAGCTGGCAAGAGTTGACAGGGCTTCTGCAGAGAGGAGTAGTGTATTACAAACCTCTTTGAGGTCTCTGAAGGACTCAAAAAGCACATAGATAAGGGTGAACTGGTTTATATTGCTTCTGATCCCTAAGAAAACTGAAGAGCTATGGCATGAAAGGCAATATCCTCCTATAAGGAGGCAGGTGATTGAAACTGGGAAAGAGAGGGTGTGTCTCTAGCAAGGCGGGTTGCTGTCATGAGACCTGGGGTGCATAACTTAACTGCCTGCTATCAAACTATGCCTTGGGTTTTATTTAGGATGATAAAGGGGAAGGGAGTTGCAAAAAGTTCTTGTGAAACTAAAAGTGGACAGTGTAAATGATGGATGAAATTCAGTGCAGGTATGTACTAAAGGATACATAAGGAAAAAAGAGGTTGAATTTAGCGTTTCAAGCAATATGCTGTGAGCTGACCCCTGCCACTTGAGTGGAACAAGAATATTAAGGGTTTGGGAAAGGTTTGGAGAAGAGTAGTGGTGCCGGGGAGCGAGATGCTTCCCTGCCTATCCATGTACCCCAGAGCCAAGGAGCAGCTCAGGTGAGGAGGAGTGTGAGCCCCTTTCCTGGGACTGCCCTGCAATGTGCAGCATGGGCCAGGTGCTGTTCTTCACCCTGTTCTTGCCACTCCCAAATGACCTGGGAGGAGACCCTCAAAGGCCTTTTCTTGAGTGATGATTAGGTGCTACAGCAGCACCCCGTTAATCTTTGCAGACCTCCCCGTGAGAGCCCCAAAATGATGAGGCTGAGCTAGCCCCAACCCTGACCACCCACAAACAAGCTTCTGGCCCCAAGCCCCTTCCATGTACTGTTTCCACAGAGCTGGGGCAGGCAGAGCTCCAGCCAGCTTTGGGAAAAGTGGCTTTCCTTGCATGTGCAGCAGGAACAGGAGCCTAAAAATATCCTGTCCCTTTTTCTTTTAGCTGGAGGATGGGAGAAAAGGATGAAAAATAAGTGTGAACCTTCCCCTTCCACCCTTGGGCCTAAAGATAGACCCAAGGCTATTTTAAAAGGCCTTTTTTGTCCCTGAAAAATACCTTATTTTCATTTGTTTTCAAAAACCACTGATACATGGTGTTGCCCACAAGAGATTTTTTTCAGCAAAGCTGTATTCCATGAAGCTGGAAGTCTGCCAATTTTTAACAAAAATAATTGTTCCAGTCTTTATTTCCATGAGAGATTATAGGATTTGAGTGCTGCTGGATTTAAAATTTCTTGGAAAGCTGGTGGCCTTAAGAACTCAAAGCCTGAAAAATTATTTTGTTTCTGAAAAGGCAATTTGGGCCCTTGGCAAAAGTTCATTTGTAGGGCTGGAAGATGGATGGAGCTGGCAAAGCTGGGTGTGATGTGGCTCCTAGGACTCAAAGACATACCTTGTTCTTTCTGATACCAAAACCTGGGTTTACACTTGTTGCTCTCCGAAGTGTTTCATGCTGTGATTAAAGGGGGGAGATAGGGGAAAAACAGAGTGATCTATAAACCAACATTGGCTACACAATCCTAGTGCTCAGTCCAGGGATGTCCCTGGGGCCAGCTCCTGCCCAGGCTCCCTCCTGCTCTGTGCCTAGCAGCCTCTATCCAAGGATGACCTATCAGTTTAACAATATTTTCTCCAGAGGGTTGTATCAGCTGGATTTGATGTTCCTCAAGCTGAGACAATTTTTTTCAGTAAAAGTTCTTGGGAAACTCTGAGGAGAAAGTTGCATGGAAGAAGTTGTGGGTCAGGGGAAATATGTCTTTAAACTGAGAAAGCAAATATATTAATTCTAAAGGAATTTTTTTGAAAGGGGTTATAAGGCCCTGGATCATACTTTAATGGCTTCCAGAGAACGTGCCTCATTTCTCATTAGGGTTCACTTGGCTCCTCCTCAGCCACCATGGCTTGGGATTGGGTCAGGCTTCTCTTCAGCACCTTCCACCACCAGAAATGCGCTCTGGGTGGTGCACCCCAGAGCCTGTCCTGCCTGAAACCCTGGGGCACTGTGGTGCTCTTAGCCATGGAGTGCAAGCAAGAGGCTCCCCTGCTGGGCTCCCAAAAAAACTGCACCCAAACAGAAGAGATGTTGTGTTATGACCTAATTTGTTCTTGTCTCCATGCTACTCTCAGTACTAATTATGTTATATTAAAGTATCTGTGAAAAGGAAGAATGAATAAATAAAATTGAGCCTACTGGGGAGATGTTACACCATGATGCAAAGCAGAAAGCAGGATAGCCTTTCATCTGTAATTTGGAGCAATTTTGCAAACTTATTGCTTAGCTGCAGCCTGGGGTGATGGGTGTAGCAAGAGGGTGCAGGGGCAGTGGTGCTGGCCATCACTGTGAAAACACAGACAAGACCCTTGCTGGTGCCTTGTTACTTCTCAAGGCACCTCATCAGAGGAGAGGGACCACAAGTTAGGCTGCCACACGATAGGGTGCCCCAAACACTCATCCTCCAGAGCTGGAACAAATCCAGCCCTTGCTGGCTGCATCTCCCTTTCTTTATCTCTAAAGCAGATATGAACAGGACAAGCCTCTCTGCGGAGGACTGTGAAGATCTCCAGATAAAACCACAGTATGTACAATGATTAAAGGCATCAGCACCCTTTAGTATGTACACAGACTAAACATGCGTGGGCCATCCCAGGCTCTTTGAAAACTGTTAGATGTTTTCAAGCTAAATATTTATTTTATCTGTGCAGAGCTGGGACAGCCTAATGTCAGGAGATTAGCTCAGTTCCCCTGGTCAAAGGCATCTCAGCAAAAAGTTAAGGGCTCGGGCAAGACTCATGCAGGGGTTGAACATGTGGGAAAAAAATGCCGGAGCAGCCCAAGAGCCAGACCCTGCTCCCAGCAGAGCCAGGCCACCAACTAGCGCACACATCAGCTGTGTGATGGGCGTTCCCTGCTAGAAACTTTGACTCAAAATCCTTGAATAGCCACATGAGGATGCTGTATTTTGTCTCCCCTCTTTGGGAAGAAAGGGTCTTGAAGACTTTTGCCCAGGCAGCTGGTAAAATGCGTTGTTTAACTAGCCAAGAAGGGATGTTGGCTGCTCATCATGGGACAGATTGGGGTTAGGTAGTGCTGGAAGTGTCAGTGACATTAACTGGTAACTTGGTTTGTCTTGATGTTGCTCTAATAAAAACTTGACCTAAAAAAAAAGGCATTACTGGGAAGTATTTAGCTTAAGTGACCCATGACATGAATTATTTCCATCCAAAAAAGGGAAAAGAAAAAAAAAAGTGTATTTTTGTGCCTGTGGTTGCTCTTGCTTTCCCTGGGGACAATACATGTTTTGCTATGTATTTTGCAGGAACAGAATAAAGGAATAATTTTCTGAGATGGCTCCAGGGCTGAGAGATGAGGGAAGAGAACAAGCGGAGATGTCGAGGAGCTGTGCCAGACGGGGCAAAAAAGGGATGTGCTTCCTCACCCCAATGCTTTCCCTTAATCCCATTAGAAATAGTATGGAGAAAAGGTCTGTGTGCTGTCACTGCTTTGGCCTGTAGTCTCTGCCAAAACAACAGCCTCCTGGGGCACCCACTGTGTGTCCCCTCATTCAGGAGGCACTGTGTCCCCTGCAAATGTGTTTCTGCCCCATCCTACTACTATTGGGATGTGAAAGTTCCCACAACATAACAATGGACTCAGTATGAAAAGTCCCATCAGACAAAAGCTAATCCTGAGTGCCTTTAAAGATGACTAGAAATCATAAGGAGGCACCCACTGCACGCCTGATAACAACAGCAGGAGTAAAGTTGTGGAGAAAAGGTCTGTTGCCCTTATGTTTTTTATCCTTATGAATTGGGAGTGCTGGAAGAGAGCGGTGTGATTGGTTTTGTGGGTATGTCCTGGCAGGGTCAGGAGATGGTGACCAGATAGCCATCAGCTGGGTCTGTGGGAGTCGGAGCAATGGGCTTGGGCAGTCCTGGTCCTCTGCGAGGTCTCTAGAGCAGAAGAGCAGGGTTGTCCCCATTCACAGAAGCGTTGTGTGGCTTCACGCTAGGAGCTCAGGAATAGTGTGACGAGCCCTAAAGGGCTGGTCCCTGCTTTTGCATGGGATGTGAGCACACCTTGGGTGCGAGCACCACACCACCTTCATTTAAATGGCAAAACTAGAAAAGCAGGAAAACGCACGGAGAGCACACGCCACGCAAAGTGCGGGGGAGCCGTCGTCATTGCCAAAGCACAGCGACTGCTGCCGTCCAGGGCGGTGGCCACGGCGCTGGCTGTGCCCTCTTCCCCAGCGGCACTGTCCCCATCCCTGGGGAAGCCCCTTCCTGCACCACACTTTCACGCCAGCCAGCAAAATGCTCTTTATGCAGGGGAATTTTTACTTAATTTAATATGTTGCCAACTAACACAAACTTCTAATCACTGGTTTGGTAACGAGGAAAAGAAAATATAAGCAATTATGCACTCAGGTAAACATTCAGTGGTGCCTGAGCTGATCAGACTAATTGGGTGTCCATACATGACTTAAGTGGGTGCTCATGCATGAGCAAGAGGGTGCTCAGGTGTGCACAGGTTGAGTACTAATGCATGAACTCCTCAAGCATCCACGTGTGAATTAATATTTGGGTGCTCGTGCATAAATTAATTGGGTGCTTATTTGTGAACTGATGTTACACTCATGCATAAATTAATTGGGTGCTCAAGTACTGACTAATTGGGTTCTCATGCATGAATTAATTGGGTGCTTATGCATGAGCTATTTGGGTTCTTGTGCATAAATGAGTTGGGCACTCATGCATGGATTCAATCAGTGCTCATGCGTGAACCCCTCGAGCACTCATGTAAGGGCTAATTGCCAGCTCTACGGGTGAGTGCAGCAAACCCTGCAGTTCACGCCTGATATGCCACTGACCTACAAAGGCTACATGTGTCCTGCATCACCTGCTGAGCGGGTAGAGGTGTGCATGGCGTGTTGTTGTCAGTTAGTCCTTGATACCCAGGACAGGCCCTACACACCAGTGGTGCTGTGGATGTTTCCGCTCCTGCGCAAGAAGCTACTGTTTGGATGCTTCTGACATCTCCTTGGGAGGACACCACCCGATTTGCTTTGGGGTACAGTATTTACGTATCTCCTCGTGCTATCGCTCCATCAGGTACACCCGCTCTCTGACCTGCAGCACTGGGCTCACCTAACCAAAAGCCGATGGGAAGTGGCGGGCATGTTGTCCTTGTGTATAACACTAGCCAGAAGAATGCACCCGACTCAAAATAGCAGGAAGAAAAGCTGCCCGTGCGGTTTACAAGCATGGGTGGAAAACCAGGAAAAACTGTTGTGGTTCCTCAGATGAGAACATCTTGTTCAGCCAAATGCAAAGGCAGTCCTTGAGGGCACTCCTGCAGAGGCAAGGAGATGGGGTAATGACAATAATGTTGGTGCCTGGCTGGGAAAATGGAAAGGAAGCATTTGATAATTATCACGGCGTTACCGCAAAATGTATGCAGGCAGCATCGCAATGAGGTCGGGACTTCTGCAGCATCTGATTTTTTCCTTTTTCTTCCAGCACCGGCACCATGTGGAGGAGGGGGAGGAAGGCAGTGGCTGAGAGCGCTCAGCAATGCCATGCTCCTGCCTGTGTCCCGGGCCGGAGGCAGGGAGGATCCCTGCTGCCCTTTGGGGACGTTGGCCTCACAGCTGCCACCAGACTGAGGTGTCCCAGACGCTGGAGCAGCTCCAGCCCACAGTGGCAGTAGGGACACCGATGCCAGGCAGCAGCTGCTGCCTGACCCTGCAGCAAAACCGAATCCTGCAGCGCCAGCCGTAGCTGCTTGTGGATTTCTCTGCTCTCTGCAGCAAGTTTTCAAGTGCAATGTCAGTTGCGTGTTGTCTGCTTGTTTAGGGAGGAGCTGAAGCAAAGCAGACAGCCATCCCAAAAACACCCATGGTACAGCGATGCCGCAGTTTGTGCTGCTGAGCTGTCCTCGTGATCTGTCTCAGATGCTCGTGCCCATGTCCCCTCATGGCCACCAGCCCTGCTCACCACCCTATTTTCTGCCTGCAAACCTGTCCCCAGGGCTCCCTCCAAGGGCATAGTCCAGGCAGAGAAGTTGCTGTGTTATGATTGTGCAGATCTCAAGCAGCCATGGATTCCAGCCCAGGCCTTGGGGTGCCTGCCCCAAGCATCGCCCCGCAGAGCGTACATTAAAATCCTGCAAGGTTTTAGTGTGCTGGATGCATATTGAGAGTGACTTGCACGTAGACGTCCACTCATGGGTGCAGAGAGCTTACTGCCATCAGTCAAGATGATTTGAAGTGGCATGATGGTGCAGTGAGATGGGGTTTTATTCAATATTAATGAGCCTTTATATGTTTCATGTCTGTTAAATGGGATGAAGTGAGCAGCACAAGGTGTCCTGGGGCTGGCTTACACCATCCCTCACTCTACATGAAACCCAAGCATTGGTGAGATGAATCTTAGCCCCACCTAAGACCTCCAGCGTTAAGTTAAAAAGCACTTTCTTCCCACTGACCTCGAGGAACACAGATGTATTAGTGGGATGGGCAGGCAGCGGTGCTGCACACCTTCATCGGCTCAGCCAAGACAACCAGGCTACCTGATGCCCAAGGGCAGGTAAATGACCCCCAGCAAGCCTTGGACATCAGCTGGCATAAAGGGAGTCGACACCAGGAAAAACCTAGAGCATCTCTAGGATGAGAATGACTTGTGGGGTTTCCTGTGACGTCGCCTTTGATGTGTAGAGCAGAGAAGCCCACTGGGAAAAGCATCTTCTACTTCTCGCCCTCCACCGACGCTGTCCAGATACGGAAGTTGTTGGGCCCCTCAGAAGTTGCCCCAGCAGCCTCCTGAAAGCTGTTTCCTCGTTACTCACCTCCTCACACTCCTCTGTAATCCTCTTGATCTTCAAACATCTCTTAAAAGGCAGGTATACTTGTGTCAGGCAAGACTGGAATGGCTGCCAGCACGTTGCCTTCCATGGCATTGGGGTGCATATCATCATGGAAATTACTCCAACTCAGCTGGTGAAACAAGTCTGTCTGTCTTTTTTTTTTTAACTTTTCCCTCCTCTGGTGGAAAGGCAGCTCTCTTTATCAACCACGATGGGATCTCCTATCTTTCAACACTGATCAGTCACAAATCAAAGCAGTAGCAGGTCTTCAGCTTCTGGAACAGCAGTTGTTGCTGTCAGTTGCCACAAGCAGCATCTCCAGTGGATCTTATCACTGCTCCTTTGATTTGCTCTGCGCTGGATGTCTGGATCTGCTCTGGGTTGGACCTGGTGGCTAGAAAATGCTAGGTGAGATCATAGCCTGTAACTCTGCTGTGATTCCCAAGCCTTGTTTTGCCAACTTCTCCTCTGTGTGCCCAGTAAATGATTTTTGAGGAGGCCTGGACGATGCCAAGGCTTGAAGGTAGTACATAGACAGACCTTGGACAACCCTTTTTAAATCAGGGTCCTGTTGCGTGAGGAAAGACCTACCTGAAACCTTGGAGAAACAGCCCCATGGCCCCATGACGCCAGTGCATGCCTAAGATCCAGCTTGAGATGCCTTTAAGGCTGGGCCAAATTATTTTGTAACTGATATTTTACTACGAAGGTTAGGAGGGTGCAGTGCCCCCACAGCTGAGCAGAGCACTGGCTTTTGGCTCTCGCAAAGCCAATCTACTTGCTCAAACTTTCCCAGCCAGGGTGTGTAGAGCAATAAAGAGCTTCTTGAAAGCTCTGACAGTTTATCAAAGGAGATGTCTTATGCTGAAAGCATCCATGGCATGGCAGCCTCTCCAGGGGGTTTGTCCTGCAAAACTGGCTTTCGGGAAAGACTTGTAGTTGGGCAATGTTTTCTATCATCTTCCCCATGGGGTCTCAAACACGCTTCAAAAAGGGCAACGAATGCAAAATTTCAACTCGGGGATCAGAGGCTTCAAGACAAGGAGTGCCCCCCCTTGGGAAAGGAAACACAGGAGATGGCAACCAGGTGAGGAAACTCACCATTTAAACCTTGAAATTATTTGTTCTTTCAGTCTGTAGCAGCCCCGTCTCCATTGCTGGGTAGCTCTGTCGCACAGCCAGAGCGCCTCTCCACTTCCACGCTGTACATAAACACGGGTTGTATTCCCTATCAGAGGGTGATAAACACACACTAAGTGTGTTTATCTGCTGGCCGACAAGCTCCACTTAAGAGCTTAATTTGCTAAGCTCGGAAGAGGTGTCCTCCCTCTTCGTGCGCCGGGCAGCTCGCCGGGCTGATGCCAGGAGGATGCTGGAGAGTGTCTGGTGCTTCATGGGGGGAGAGCCTGGCGCCCAGCCCGCTTGATGCCTCAGCCCTCTGCAGCTCCACGGTCTCCAGCCGAAGCAGCAGAGGTTGCATTTTGTTTGACGTGACAACCTGCCCGAGCCCATGACCAAGGCTGCGGGACGGAGGGCTGGCTGGGGCTTTGGAGGGGGGAAAGGAGGCAACACTCTGGTCCTCTGCTGTAACCAGGACTCTTGGAGGTGGTTGCCCACAAAGTGTGCGCTCACAGTCATGGTTGGAGAGGGGTAAAGTGTCCTCCTGCAGCTAAGCCCTGGTCAGGGCGAGTTTGGACATACCCTGCTGGGACGTGATTCATCTGCGGAGGGCAAATGCCTGCAAACATGGACTTTCCAACCAGGGGGCAAACGGCTTTGCCCTTTGCTCTCTCTGCTTGACCTGCTCTTCCTCCAAGCGTTTCCCACTGCGTTTCTGTGCAAGCTGAGAAATGGCAGCCCCTCCAAACCCCACTGCTACCGTGCAGGGTGCTTTGAGCAGAAAAGCCCCGAAGAGCCCTCTCTCCTCCCACCGAGAACCACAGCTGAAAATGCAGCACAGGACAAACACGCTCTGGCTGCAAAGGGGCTTTCAAGGGAGGGTGCAGAGCACCATCTAGTGAGGGTTAGCAAGGAAACCATCAGCGGCAAACCCCTTGAGGGAGCCTGTAGTGACAGCAGGCTACAAGTCGTGTTCTGGCTGTCTTCTCCCAGTGTTTGCATGGAGGAAACTGGTCCCAGCAGTTAAGCGGGTGGAAATCAGAAGCGAGCGCAACTTCTTTTGGCTCTTCTTTTGCTAGCTTTCTCCTGTCCCTCCTGGAGTGAACAGGGCAGCTGGGACTCATATGCAGATACACAGCTCAAAGTTTTGCTCATCTTGCAGACACACTGTCCCTTCTAGCGCTGCCATAGCTAAGCAGAGTCCCTTGTGAAAGGGCCTGGGGAGAATTTCAGGTGTCCTACTACTTCGTATGTTTGGACCTCAAGTTGCTGGGGAGAATTTGTTCTTCAAGCCCTTCAAACCCTCTTTGAAAAAGCATGGCCTCTTTCTACCTGTGTCTTCTTTCTACCTGTATCTTTGGCCTGAGCTACTGGAGAGCCGAGTTCCCCTCGCAAAGGCCGGGAGATGCTGCCGACTTGCCTACCTGCCACCTGCAGCTGCTCTAATTAAACCCTTGAGGATGAGTTAACATCTTTTTTTTTTATGGACATGTTTGAAGTGTTTCATTGCTTTGGGCAGTCTGTGCTGTAATGAAGTTATTAGCAACGAAACTTAAGCTTTACGATCACCCTTTATGACAAAATATCTCAGAGGGCTGTCAAGCAGGTTTATGAGAAAGTGAAAACGCCTTTTGATGCAAGGGCAGCTGTAGATGGTTGAGGACAAGTCAGTAACGGTAAATCACTGCCACCACTCCCAGCCAGGAGCAGTCTGGTTGATGACGACCTGCACCGTAGGTGCCGGTGTTGTCCTCCAGGGCTGCTCCTTCATGGCAGCACAGCACTACCATTCTCATGATGAGTTTATCCTGGTGTCTGAAACTGGGAGCTTCATGGTGGGTCGTGTCTCCTGGTGGTAGACCCTGCTCTGAGTTCCAGTCCCTCCATAAGCCTTCCTCCCCTGGAGGTGCTGGCCAGTTGCTTTTAGGTATCTTCTGGCTGTAGTCCTGCTGCTCTGACCTCAGGACATGGAGCTTGGCCCTAAATCATTCCAACCCTTTGACAGGATCTCCAAGCGTGGATTCAGCCCTGCCTGTACCAACAAAGCAAAGTCACTTCAGATACCCCTTTCCCCAAATCCTGCTTGGCTTAAGCAATCAATGTAAACAACCTTCTTGCAAGCCCAAGTGATGTGTGGCTACCAGATACTTCACCTCAAGGGCTCTGCTGTCTCTGGCTGACCAGAAGCACCACGTCACCAGTGCTGTCAGTGCCACAGTCTTCCTGAAGGGCAGACCTGCAACTCCAGCCTTATGCAGCACCAACACCTTTCAGCAGCTGGCAGCTCTGCTGGCAGATGCCAAGGCTGGAGGACATACTGAGTGTCTACCCCTGCCATCCCCCTTGGCAGAGCTGAAGATGCTCATGTTGGCTCAGAGCAAATTGGGGGTGCTCTTAATGCCACCTCATGCAAAGCAGGACTTCAGGGGGAGGACTGTGCCCTGGGGTCTAGTCCCATCCCCTCCCCAAGGCCATGGTGTGGCCATTTGCCGGCTGTGCAAAACCCTCTAGAGGGAGCACCGATCCCAGACATGCCTGGCCAGGTCCCCGCGAGGCCGCAGAGATGCTGTGTGGGTGTCCAGATGCAAGTTTTGTCAGTTCATTGCGTTGTGGCGTTGTGTTGCATTGTTTTGTTTTGTTTTTAATGCTTAGTGGTCTCACCAGCCACAGCTGCAGGCTCGCTCACCTTCTCCGAACATTTCTGCACGGTCCCACCTCCCCAAGGGCATCCTCACCCCTGTCCAGCATCTCCTTTAACTCCAGTGAAGGTGTAGTGAAGTCTTGTCTGGGGTGAACACCACCCTTGCACAGAGAAACCTCCTCCCATGGGTGTTGCACTCGCAGAGGGCTGACACTGTGCTGCCCTAGTGCAAAAGGCAGTTGCAGTTGCATCATCTTCGGGAACCCACTGGGTGCTGCTGGGTGTAGAAAGCCCCCCAGATCCCACCAGGCCAAGGGCAACCACATGAATTAGGGAGTATCTGTTCACCAGGCTATTTCTCTAGACCACATACCAGTGGGCCTCCTGAAACCCAACTTCCAAGTGCAGGGAGATGAAGAAAATTTCTCCTGGCTTGAAGGTAATGGAATGGCGCTGAAGCTTTCAGGTTCCTGCAGCCCCAAGCACAGCCACAATCAGACCTCTGCAGAGGTCCATCAGCTCTGTCCCACACTGAATATTCCCTCTTGCCAGCTGTGGAGTTTAGTAGTACTCAAATAGCCTAAGAAATGCCCTTTTTCTTTGCTCTCTGGCCACTTAGCTGAGCCTCCATGCGCAAAGGTTTGCTCTGCTGCATGTCCTTCCTCTCCTGGGCCCAGCAGCAAGCTGCATAGGCTCCTCCATCCTGCTTAAAGGTGTGTTTTTTCCCTTGAGGCTTGTTCTACCTTTAATGAATTGCAATCTGTTATGTGGTGTTATCGCTTCAGGGATACCATAGGCACAAAGTAAATCCCATTAAGGCCAAATTGAATTTTCTAAGTGTTTATGCTTTTCCCCTTGCCCCTCTCTGCCTTTTGAACTGAAGCATCCAGGCTCCTCTCTAGAGGGAGG
This sequence comes from Psophia crepitans, assembly GCA_013399095.1. Classification (NCBI taxonomy): domain Eukaryota; kingdom Metazoa; phylum Chordata; class Aves; order Gruiformes; family Psophiidae; genus Psophia; species Psophia crepitans. The sequence continues at coordinate 5,727 of VWZZ01008806.1, read as the reverse complement.
CATGTTGCTGTGCAAGCCTTGACCTGAAGAAAGGCTTAGCTAAATGTTCTTGTAAGCATAACCCCTTCTCAGGGGTCCCCTGTAGGCGATTTCCCTATAGGACCTCATGGTCAGAGGAAGAGCACAGGAGGCTGCAAAGCCCACCCCATGCTCCCCTAGATGTGATCCTTCCTCACCACTTATGTGCTTGCGGTAGAGAAGAGATCTGGCTTTAAAAGCTGGATGCTGCGGTGTATTTTGGGAAAGGAGGGTGGATGAGCAGCAATCTGCTAAATAGCAAAACTGGGCACTATGCAACAAGCCCAACGCAGTTCAGCTTGCTTGGATTTCTTCCCACCAGCCAGCGTGGGGTAACACAGAACACACACGCACAGTGGAGCAAATGTGCTCGTCACGATTGTGTGCGTGCCGCAACCAAGGACGCTGTTGAAGCTGCTAAATCTTTAAAGCCATTAAATCTTTAATCTTGTGGATCCTTGAGGCTGGTGGTTGGGGTGGCCACCCATGCCTGTGGTCAGATTTCCCATAACTGCTTGTGTTGGAAGCTATGTCCTAAAACGTATTTGTCCACTTTGTGCTAGGACTTCTCCCCAGAAGGATGGAGGACCTCTGCTGTGCACGAACGATGCTCCTTGCTCTGCACCCAAATGCTGACAACAGAAGTTGCACATGGCCACAGCACGCACGGGGTGGAGGTGGCACGAAATGATGCTGCATCAATCAACACGGAAAACTCTCCAGCAAGCATAAGGTCTGATCCCCATCTCATGCTGGAGTGGAACTCGGAGCATTTTGGGGCAGCAGCCATCCTTATTGGTATTTACAGCTCTTTGCACAGCAGGGCACGGGTCCGTGGCTGGCTATTAAGGAGCCCCGCAGTGCTCCTATGCAAGGAGCACGGCTTTGTTTCCTTACAGAAGAGGGCCCTGCGGATCCCAGTGCAGTGGCTGCATTCCCAGCCCATGCTGACAGCCAGCCCAGGGCAAGTAGGAATGAGCTTCCCACAGCGAGTTGCTGGGAAATGGGGAGGACTGGTCTTTTGTCCCTGCCTGGCAGGCAGAGTGTGGTGCATGAAAGAGGATGCTCTGAACTCTGTGTTTCCAACCACTGCCCACCCCCAAGCTGCTTGCTTGATCCAGCAATGGGTCATCGTGGACTGCTGTAGCTGCTGCACAGGAGTGGGTATGAGGCACGTCCCACACGGGTGTTCAGCCAAGAGCAATTACGCATAGTTTCAAGATCAAGTCTCTAAGTGTTCCCCTATTTCGCATGGTTGAGACAAAGTTTACAAAGACTTCTTTAGCTGTCCCTGCTGCTTCTTGCATAGGTTTCACCTTTTGCCTGATGGGTGTAAACAGGAGGTCCCGCAGGAGATGCTGGGTTTAGTGGTATCCCGAGCAAAATAGCCAGGGCAGGACCAGTGTGTGCATGCGTATGATAAAAGCATGGGCACAGACAACTTCTTCCTCAACCTGTGTACCATGGTCTGATTGCACATCGAACGGCAAAAGTCACTTGAGCTCTGAAGGCGGCTGTGCATCCATCCTGCTGCAAGCCGTCCCCAGGCAGTGTCCCATCTCTTCTGCCACCCCTCTGTCCCCCTCCTGTCACTCTGAGCTTGGGGGGTCATCCATCCCCGGTAGACACCCTGGCATTCCCAAGCCATACATCCATACAGCCACTGGGTGAACTGGGAACAGCAACCAACGCTGCTCGATGCCACTGGAGCAGCTGGGCTCTGCCCATGGTGGCTTCCAGCAAGGCTTGCAATTATTTTCTCCCCCATCCTCACATCTCCCTCCTCCTCTTCAGCTACTTACAACATCAAAGCCCCGAAGTCTCCACTCCTCCTTTCTCAGGAGATCTGGTTGAGCCGTCACTGAGGGATTTACACCATGATAGGAGGCTCACTGCTGCCTACAGGAATAAGTCCCACTGATATTAATCATATCAGGATCAAGGCCCGGCGGGATCTTCCCTCCTTTCCTGCGCAGTCCTTTATTCATTTACAAGTCCTGTGAAGTCCCAACACGACATCTGATTTCCATCCAGTTGGACAGTAAACTGACATTTTTCTCACGGTCTCTGTGCTCTTGTGCTTTGGGTCTCTGCCAAACACTCCACATCTTTAACTTGCCTTTTTTTTTTTTTCCTTCAGACTGAGTTGTGCTGTTCCTCCCTCCCTCCTCCCCCCTCCCCCAGCCTTTAAAGGAAACAAGACAAAAAGGTTGACAAGAAGAGCCGGGCTCCTTCCAGGACTCCCCAGGGATGAACCGGCTCCCCTCCTCCATGCCAAGTGGCACCAAGATGCTTTCCTGCAGTTCCAGTGACGGTGGCTGCTCAACTCTCTGCCCTGAAAGTGGTAAAAATAGCAGCCAGTGCTGGTAAAAGGGGCTGCTCCCCCTATGCCCCCCATTTTACTAAGGGCTCCACTGTCGCTCTGTCCCAAATTACTACCCCTAGTCACTTGTCGATGCCAGACAGACAGGTAGATACGCTGCATGTTACTTCTGCTTCCCAAAATTCTGGGTAACCGCTCTCATTTCATGGAGCAAGTGGGCGTTCCTCTCCCCACAGCGCGGCAGGCAGTGGCGTTTTGCTTCCAGCCACGATGGGAAAGCAGAGCGAACGCAACGCGTACCCTTGAACTCCCTTCCTTTCCCACAGCCCCGTGCCTTGTCGCTTTCTGCTTTGGCGGGCAGGGTGGGAAAGGGGAGAGGAGCACATCCTGACTTCACCCTCCCCAAATCTTTCTCCCAAGTACATTGTCCCTTTGACACCTGTCCAGCCGGCTATGGATATGGGGACGCCGGCAGAGATGCTGGCCCAAGCACCAAAGTGGTAGCCCCAGTAACCCAAATGCTGGGGTGGTAGAAACTAATGTTCATAGCAAAGCCTTGCAGCTGGCTGAAGGCAGCAGGAATCAAGGCAGTTTCCCAAAAATAGCCTACGGTATCTTAGAAAACCAACCAACCACAAGAGCACCTTGCACTCCCAGTAGCTGCTGGCATTCAGAAGCACCATGGCTACATTATGGTTGGAGCTATGCTGATGATTTGCACCAAACTGTGGTGCTGTGACGGTTTTCTTCTGCTTGGAGACAACTTTGAAACAGAGTGAATCTGGAGTCATGGCGAAAATATCTTTCTGGATCAGCTGCTGTGTTTGAGGAGGTCCCATGGCTGCTTAGAGTTACTCCCTTTCATGACCAATGTGAAGATATTAGAGCGAAGAGGAACCAGCATGACCGTTTGCTGGCTTCCTCCTCTGTCATCTGCCATGCTGCTGCATCACTGTGTCTTATCACTTCAAGTACAACGCAGTTATTAAGTGCTGCTGGCTGCTGCTTGGGTGCCAAATTCATTTAGCCAGCGAAAATTGGGCTTTGCTAGCCACCCCACCGCTCTCCTTAGCGTTTCTGCTCTTCCCTGCGCGGATGAGTCATTCCTAAACCCACAGCTGATGCAGGAGTCATTAGAAGTGACTAAGCACGTTAGGAAACGAGCACTCCAGTTTTTCAGGCAGCAGCTCTGGCCGTGCTTTGACACCCCAGCGCCCATACGCCATCACGGCGGTGGGGTAGCGGGGCTGCGCGTCCCCTCCTCACGCACAGGCGCGTGTGTGCGGGTTCGCTCTTGTGCCAAGGCTTGTTTTGATCCCAGTGAACTTTGTTCCTTCTTGATTTCCTCTGTAGGAAGCAAAGTCCCTCGGGTCAAAAGGGCTCCCCGTTTTACGCAAGGGAAGTCTTGTGGCAGCCTCGATACACAGCCTTGCCATCCAGGCCTGACTGGCTTTTCTAGGAAAAATGATTGGTTTTTAAATTGCGTCACGATTTGAAGCAGAAATGGGAGCCTTCACGCAAGCAATCAAACACTAAACTTGCCCCTAAGTTTTTCTTAAGGGCCCGACGAATCTCACGAGTCAGTAATGACTTAGGGCAAAGGCTGCTCCCCTCTTTAGGTTGGATGTTTTCAGTTCCTGCTCGTGAAGATGCCTGTTTGAAGCCAGATGATTTTAGAAACGTCTGCTATGTACAAAACAGAAAAAGATTCTCTTGTTTTTTCTTTTAAACGGGGTGATTTGATTTCTGTATCCCAGTGGTTGACAGAAATCTGCTAAGACAGCAACAAGTATGTTCTGATGAAATTAAAAACATAATTTTCTCATTTTCTTAATTGACAAAAACTCTTAAATGTGCTGAATATATGACCTCACCTCTTTACCCCAAGCTGTCCTTCCATGGCTGGGACAGGTTTGTGGGGGTCACCACGGCACCCTTGCCCCAGCCTTGGCCTGTCTTGGTACCACATTGAACAGGCTCCTCTCAATATTTTCCTTGATTTTAGGCAAAATAGCAAAGGCAGCAGGTTTCATGCTGTTCCTAGGTCTCATCTGCCAAGACCTTCTGGTAGCAGATGGGACTCCTGTGCAAGCCTTTCAGGAGATGTTTTCAGACTCGCAGACGATGTTCAAAGAAGAGTTTAGCCCTCTTAAGCCTGACTCATTTCTTTTCCCTCCCTCTTGTGGAGCGGTTTTACTTCTTTTTGCTGTGGTGGATGAAATTGCTGTCTTTTCCAAACATGAGGGCTGAGCTTTATGCAGACATCTGGGCACTTGAGCACTTGAGCACTTGCACCGAAATTGGTGGGACCTTGGTACCTACCTGGGTGGTTGGCTCCTGTGCAGCACTTCAGACTGTACCAATGGTGTTATTTGGTGTCTTCTACTTTTAACACATTATCAAGAAGATCTTTTGGCTGTGTCCTATGGAGACCGAAGGGAAAGGCAGAGTGGGTTACACCATAGTGTTGCTTCCCACCCAGGCAGGTCAGCGCAAGGCACTGGTACAGCTTTGAGGTGCCAGAGCACTGTGGCTTAATGATGTCTCTCTTTAATTACTGGGATGCTTATAGGGAGAGGAGCCTGTTCCTTCACCTACTTTGCTTGTTTTTCTCCTTTTGTGAACATTTATGGAGTCTAGACAGGGCTGGGACCCGTACGTACAGCTTCTCCTCATTTTTAGTCATCTGGAGGAGCACTCCATGACTCACCCCACTTCCTCGCATAGGAGGAAACTTTCATAGAATCATAGAATCATTAAGGTTGGAAGAGACCTCAGGGATCATCCAGTCCAACTGTCCCCCCCCACACCTATTACCCACTAAACCATGTCTCTAAGTACCAAAGCCAACCTTTCTTTAAACACCCCCAGGGACAGTGACTCCACCACCTCCCTGGGCAGCCCATTCCAATGCCCGACCACCCTTTCTGAGAAGAAATTCCTCCTAATCTCCAACCTAAACCTCCCCTGATGCAACTTGCAGCCATTCCCCCTTGTCCTGTCACTAGTTAACTGTGAGAAGAGGCCAATGCCCAGCTCGCCACAACTTCCTTTCAGAGAGTTGTAGAGGGCAATAAGGTTTCCCCTCAGCCTCCTCTTCTTTCATCTATTGCTTCCCTCTGTTATATAGTCTTCATGTTAAACGGTTTCTACTGGCATGCGCCAAATCTCTGTTTCAGGGGACAGCTGTGCCAAGAAGACTCTGGGGGGTTGAGCCCCAAGATTTGCCCTGCCATAGCTGATGGAGAAATGGGGCCACCCTCTCTTTCACCATGTTTTTTTTCTCCTATCACATCTGCACCACATCCCTGCTCCATGGGGCACCTGGAGATCGTGCCATGGATCCAGCATGGCTGGAGTTTGATTTGCATCTGAAATGGAAATAA
>VWZZ01008758.1:0-12699 GCA_013399095.1 Psophia crepitans | reverse complement strand
TTCTGCTTTTTGGTAGGAGCTCATAGTGGTCCATTTTGTTTTATAGGCTCTGAAATCCCTGAAGTGGTTCTTTGTGTCTCTCTAGACAAAACCGTTCAGGTGAAAGGACTATCTTCTGCTGTAAGCATAGATCCCTCAAAATGCTAATGTCCTTATCTTAATTGTGTGAAAGTGATTAATTTAGCTAAACCTAAGCTGAGGTCTTGGGGAAAAGACTGGTTGCTGGGTCTTTGACCATTTTCCTGTGGCCTTAAAAATGAGCATCTGGGCCTCTCCTGAGCTGCCAGCTCCTGACGGATATTCTTATGCAGCACAGGACAGATGAGAATCTGCCTAAAAAGGAGGAAGCTTTATCGGAGAAAAATCTGCACCTTGTAAACTAAAAGAGGTGCTGCTTTTGCAAACCTTTTCCCAGCCCCTTCCCCAAGTTCTTCCTGAGTCTGGCTGGTAACTCTGCTTCTAGCAATATCAAGAATGAAAACATCCATGTTCAGACATTACTTTAGCATGTTGAGTATGGCATGAAGTTTTTTTCTGGAGAATAAGGAATAAGAGAAAATTGGTAAGTTTTAACAGTTTGGGTCTCAGTTGTGCCTAGATACAATTTCTTGGGGAGAAATAAAGTGATGTCGAACTCCTCAAACACTATCTTTCAGGAAGCTCTGGCTCTCTGTGAAACAGTTTTTTTCAACAGCCATACTAACTACATAGTCATTACAATACTGAGATAATGGTTTTGTTGGTAAAGGAAGTGACTGTGGTTCAGGTGTATTGACAGTAAATTAGTTGATTTTAAAGTATCTAAGGGTTTATATTTCTTAAGTACTTTCAGCAACTCTTTTACAAAAAAAAAAAAAAAAAAAAAGCACCTTTATTAAAAAGTCTTTGGTCCAAAATATTAACTACTTTTTTTCAAAACATGACAAGACTTGGGCACTATGCAAATATTTAATATTCCCTTCAGCTGGATCTGCTAGGTCTATGTTGCATGCCCTGACAGTACAAGTCCCTGGTACTGCATATAGCTAAATGTCCCCTTTTCTGATGTGTCAGCCATGTTGAGTACTGGGATTATGGGATGAGGGACTGACTGCAACACAGTGCCAGATCCAGCGTGTTCTGTCTTGGTCATTTTGCACCTGATTGATGCTTATGCATGAACATGGGTATGAAAAACACCTGGGTCATAAAGCAAGAGTGGGATTTTATGAGTACGTGATTGATATGATTCATGCAAATATTATTGCAAAATGCTGCCTTGATATTACTGTGGTAATTCTTTTCTACAACAGCTGCTTCTTTGTGCTAACTGCTATCTCAATACCTTCCCTCCTTTTTCTCTGCCTTCTTGGAATGACATCCATGTCTTCCCCGCATCTTATCTTCTTCTTTCAACCCTTTTTGCATGCTTAAATTGTGGTCCTCCCTCTGAGCAGTTCCTTCAGCTAACTGAGCCCCATACCCCTAGCCTAGCCTTTGCTTCAGAAGCTTCTCTCTGCAAAAGTACTTACTGCCCTGAATCGTGTATAGTATCCAGCACATGCTAACAAGGGAAACTACAGATACTAATTTGGAAACCAGAAAAATAAATTGTAAGTGATTTTGTGCTTTAACCTATAATCTCACTGTTGTTGGAAACAGTGTTGGCTACTGGCTAGAATGCTTCACTGGGTTAATCAGCCTGGGTTGTTTACCTGATTAGAGATATCAGACTGGGCTTATGTTTCCTGATCATTAGGAAAAAAACCCCCAAAGATAATCCTGAAGAATCTCTGAAGAAAGACTATTTCAAAAGGAGGTCTATATTATTTTGAATTCAGTTTAGATAAGTGCAATATTTCTAGAAAGCTACGATCAGGTATACAAATTCTGTTGCTCTGGTTGAGACTAACAGTCATGCGGTTTTCAAAGAAAAGCTCTCCATAGAAAAGCTGAGCAAACTCATGTCACTGTTTCATGCTGAGTTTCAGGTCAGAGCTCTCTGTTTTTAAAGAGGCAAAGATTTTATTAAAGTGAGTTTAAGTTCATTTGCGCAGTGCTATAAAATGGTAACAATTAAAAAGCTGTAGTAAATGGAGGTAAAATGCTAATCTATGCTGCATATAAACAGGTTCCATGAGACAGAGTGTTTAAAATACATCAGATTTTCTGTAGTCATCTTTGTGAGAAGAATGAGCACTCTTCACTCAAATAAACTATTTTGCCTTTGCAGTAATAATTTTTAAATCCAGATTTCTATTATTATATATCATCTGCAGATAAAAAATCAGAGAGGCATGCTCCATTATATTTTTTTACTTAGGTCAATCTCTAGAAATTTATTTCTTTGCTTACCTGGATCCACTGCTCAAGTCTTCTAGTGGTTCTGTCCTTTAAAAATAGTGTATTTCATTTAATATATCCTATGCATTTTCCCAGGGAAGTTTTTAAAGATGAGTACACTGGCAAGATTCCACAAGTATTTTTCACCTCAGGCATTAGTCTACCTAAGCAGCTACTGAATGTTAAAGGAAAAAAAAAAAAAAGAAGCAGCAAAGATGACTTACCATATATCTTGTATATCTTATGCTGCAAGTGATAGCTTGGATTATCACATCAAGAGCAGCACTAAGCCGATTTGTCAATCACAAGAAGAAGGTAGAAGACACCTCTTCCTGCATGAAGGATGTATAAGTTGAAAACTTCTAGCAAACAAATCTGTTTTCATTTAAAAAAGAACTCAAGGAGCAGTTCTCCTTTCTAAAAATGGGTCATCAGATGTTACTTTTCTAGCTCTGTGAGATGTACAGAGATGTTGAAATTGTAGAGGATCCTCCTAGGAGCTGAACTCAAGGTTTCACAATCCACAGCTGTAGTTTTAGAAAAATATTTTTAAATCATTGTTTTCTGTTTTTCATTTAGCTAACCTCTTTGAATCAAGAAAGATTCATATAAGGTTCATCCCTTTACGTTTCTCAGTCATTACATTTCTTTTATGTTTTTTTTTGTACCTGAACAAAAAGCGAAGCTTTTGAATAAAGCTTACAATTATGTTCAGAATTACCTGCACTTTCTGTTGGCTTGCTCTGAGTTGCAGTCCTCATTTTTTTTGAGATTTGATTGATTCTATTTTTCCCTAACACCCAGTCTTTTGCACTGTGTTTTTTATTTTAATCCTTCTCGTAGGACTATGACATAGTCTATATAGTGAGTCTGACTTTCTTTTAAAACAACACTGCTACTTGCTTTTTGGAATTAAGCTTCAGTAAAGCCTGATATAATCTGATTTCTTATCAACTTACTTCCTTGTGGCTGATACCTGTGTCTTTTAGAGTTAAACTGGGGCTGCACCATAAGCAGCTTTTTAAATCCTTCTTAGACGTCAAAGAAACCACACAGGAGGTAGGAGAGGTACAGAGAAAGCGAGAAAGAGATGGTGCCTTATCAGATGCCTGAGAACCACTGAGAAAAACCCTGAGAAGATATCTAATAAACTGCAACCCCTTGCCTCCCCTTGACACCTCTTTGGAAGACTTTGGAGTATCTCATCCTATCAACTTAGTGAAGGCACTAAAGGGATGTCTTTCCTGCACTCAGCCCTTAATATCCTGAAAAGATTTTAAAATGCTAAAAGTCCAATGGAGATGTCTTGCTTTGGATGCTGCCATTCCTTAATGGAAGTCAAGGGAATCTCATCTTCTAAGTTACATCTCAGATCTGAGGGGAGACAGTAAAAAACTAAAAGCTCAGCCTGTTGTCCTTGCCAACCCTTCTTTGCATGAGGGGACTAATCAAGGTCTTTAATTCACAGGATCAATAGATTTTTCTCTTCCTTTCCAAATCAGCTGTTCCAGTGAGCTCTCTAAGGGGCTGGAGTCTCAGAGTCAAAATTAATGGCCCCTGTCAGATATTCTAAAGGTATGTTCATAGTACCTTACTTGGCGGACTACATTATAGTCAGGGGAAAGTGCTGCTTGTAAAAATGTTTCCACTACACCTAAATGAAGCTCCTAATTGCTGACAAACTTTGCTGACAAAACCCCGCAGGTTTAGCATGAATTCTCAAACAAGGTATTGTATCAAATTAATTTTTCAATGCATAATTCCTAAACAGTCTACATATTGAAATTAACAGACATTTTAATGATTTCTTTCTGAAGCCTGCTTCATTGTTCACTGTTATATGTTACTGAACCTACCGGAGACTCTAAAACTTTAAATAATCTCACGCTATATGAACAGGAGAAACCGTCTCAAACCTGTTGTCAGACTTACCCATTTTTCATCAAACTTGATTCTGAAATATTCTCTCAGAAAACTGGTCTCTAACATTTGAACTAACAACAGCTTAAAACTAAGACCTGTGGTAGGCTGGTTCTTCAGAAATAGTCCCTTGTTCCCACAGCTTCATTGGCTTTATTAGTCTGATTTTGTTGCTTATAGCTTTTCATTCTCAAAGCTCAGTCTGATCAGCAAGCATAGCTGGGTATTTAATTTACTGATTAGCACCATAAGATTGCAGAGGGTGTTGCACACCAACAGAGGGCCTCTGACACTCACTATCATAGCAGCTGGCTAAGGGGAATAATTTTGGCCCCCTCACCAGCTGGGTCTTACAGCTGGGTGAGAGACTCCTCATGGAGCAAGCGTGTGAATGGTTACAACACTTGGCAGCCCAAATACAGGGGCAGACTCTGGCATCAGGCACCTGGACAGTGACTTTATTATCAGCGCCGACATAATACGTTCAATTAGGTCTACACCAGCTGCAGATAAGCAGAGCTGCTGGGGAGTCAGATTTGATCAGGTCTTGCATGTGTCTGTAGACAAGTCCAGGTCCCTTGTGCTGTTTGAATAGAATAGAATAGAATCATTAAGGTTGGAAGAGACCTCAAGGATCATCCAGTCCAACTGCCCCCCACACACACCTATTAACCACTAAACCATGTCCTTCAGTACTGCGTCTAACCTTTCCTTAAACACCCGCAGGGACGATGACTCCACCACCTCCCTGGGCAACCTGTTCCAATGCCCTTTCAGAGAAGAAATTTCTCCTCATCTCCAACCAGTTTGCTGGGCACTGGTGTGCTGGTGCTGTGGTGTTCATTGATGCTGGTAGGGCAAGATGTCTCTTTAGTCTCCCTCTCCAGTCCCCTACTCTCCTTAGTCACTCTCAGTGGGCCCTTGCAGGACTCGACCTCCCATCCAGGCTCAAGCTCCATCACACCAGCCTGGGACTGGCTGTCTTGCTGCCTTCAGATTGCCTCCATCTAGTGTGCATGTGTTAACGCTGAGGTATGGACAATGCAAGTAGCACATTCATTATCACAAGTCAGATTTTTTCAGTTTTTTTCAATCCCTCGTCCAGCATCTCTTTGAAAAAGTGCACTGCTTCTTGACTTGAGCTACAGCAGATTTTAAGAATCTTTACCTACAGGTAAGATTTTACCAAGAAATTGAAGCTATTGTTCAATAATAATAAAAGGAATAACACAGTGGGTTGATATAGGTTGAAATTTTACCTATTATGGTTTTACTTTCAGAGGTGAGTCGGAGTTATGTTTAGTTGGTGTGACATGCATTCCCTCCATAAAGACGTTCCTGGAATGGTAGTGGGTTTTGTTCCTTACCTGTGGGGCTCAACTTGATATACTCAGCAAGTATGCAGCCATGTTCGCTGTCAAGTTAAATTGCATTTGTCATTCTCTTCTATGTAGTGATCAGTTATATGATTCATCTTCACAGTAATCAGGCCATCACACTGAAGTATCCAGTATCTAAGTGGTATGGCATTCCTGCAAGAAAATGTCTTCATTTATGTGAAGTCTGCACCAGTACTGAAATGTCTACTAGGACACATACCAGATGCTTACATACCAGTGGGACATACAGTTGTCACCAAGCAGAATTATGGGTACAGAAATTTGAAAATGCAACTAACAGTTTCCATTCAGTTTATTACAAACTTGCACCACCTGAAGAAGAAAGACTGGGGGAAAAATAAAGGCCTAGAACAGAATGACAGATACCTTTCTTAGAGATACAAATACCTCTTAGAGATGGCAGATACCTTTCTTAGATATGGTAGTGCACAACTCTCTTATCAAAGTCTGTAACTACAGCAAACTAGATCATCCTTTTCATCTGGAGGTCTAATGAAAACATGCAGACACAGACTGGATGCATTTCTTTTGCCTTTGGTTCTCCCAATTATATCTCATTGTATCTCATACTTCACAAAATTCACAAAATCCACGTCTAAATTAGGTGAGTGCTAGCATATACTTTATTTCATCGGTAATAGTTATATGTCTTGGTTTTGAAGAGGCTGAATAGAGACGTCCAGATAAACCTACTTTGCTGTTTAGGGTGTTATTTCTTATCATCCTTTTCTTTCAGGTGCTCAAGTTCTTGTGACTAATCTTTTGCTGCCACTGTAGAATCACACCCAATTTCACATCTGTGAGGTATATTCTTTTGAGGAAAAGGGGGAAAACCTGTTATGTACCACACCCTAAGATTTCTGACACGGAGACTAGTAAAAAACAAACCAAAACGTTTTACACGTTTCACAGGTTCGAGGAAGGGTTTTACAGAAAACAAACTCTGGAAAACACAAGCATTTCTAATCTGGATTAGCACTACTTCTTCATATGGTTGTTTATTGGCAGTAAGATCAAGGGGTTTTCCCCCTATTATTATTCTGTTTTCTGTTTGGATTTCTCTTGTAAGTCTGGTAAATCTTGCTCATACATAATTATCCATTATAACACATTAATTCCATTGTCACGGTACTACTTTTGTTTTGGCATTTCATAAATTTTCAGCTCTTGGAATCTCATTTTTACATAGGCCTTTAATTCTCACACTTTGCTGTTTTCAGGTTAATTTATAGTACATAAATTCTAGGTTTAGAGGTGCTGTTTGGGGCATTGTATTGGAAATACTCCTCAGTGTACATGTAAATCTTGGACCTTTGATCAGGCAGGCTGGGAAAATCACACACCAAATTTCTTCCCAGTGAAAATGAGCTCACAGAAAGGATGGACAGAGTCTGTGCAATGATGAGGCATGTGCCAAGACTAGGAACCAGAAAGTACTTTTGGGTGCCAAAGATTAGATGCAGTCTGTAATTGTCCATAAATCGTGATAGAGTCCCTGCAAGTTACATCCAAACAGCTCCTTCATTTCCATCCACTTAGTTTCCATTCCATTCATGAAGTCTGATATTGGAATAGGTTGTGTTGTTGGTGTTGTATGGTTAGCATCCTACTGGCACAACCTTGTAGACAGTTCTGCAGAGCTGGTCGTCACTTGAAGGTTTGTGCAGTTGTGCACGTCAGCCTCTGTATGATAATGGTGCCATCCTCCAGTTCAGTGTTGTGGCCCAACCTTGCCAGGATCAGTCATTTCAGACTTAAAACACTCAAACCAAGATTTCCATCACTGTCACAGAAATTACAAAACTGCTTGGCATTTATACAAAGTTATACGACCTTTTTTTTTTCCCCTACCATTCCATTTTTTGAATGAAGTGCAACTCCTAATAGTCAAGTGTCGCCAGAATACGGGTACAAAGCAATGCCTTGACAGCTTGTTTCTAAAAAAATCTCCTTCTTTTGGCCTGATTGCTATTGATATTCTAAGTGCACCAGAATGTACTGGTTTCGTTTTGTTTCCTCTGCCAGCTTAATTTTTTTTATTACTAGATTTTTTTTTATTACCATACTAAGGTGTAGTGCTTCTAAGGCTGCAGCAGCCACTAGGAAAAGGCCAGTAGGCATCAGTGGTTGAAAGCAGCAGCAAAATTAAACTTCAGAATGTGCAGTCTCTGTCTGCTGTGCTGTTTAACCTGGTCAGCATCATGTCATTCTCCTGGCAATTAATTTCTTTGGTTTTTGTTAACTGGAACAAGATACTATGTAAATTTGTCCTTACGTTCTTTGTATTTATCCCTTTTGTAATTTTCACTGGGAGGAGTGATTTATTTTGGAGCTTCGTAACTGAAGGTCTCTCTTACCCACTTAAATCTTTCAACATTCTGTTTGAAGTATTTATCTCCGATCTTCCCATTATTTTGCTTATTACTCTATTAGTCTCTGTTAAGGCTGATAAAGTCATTCTCTTTTTTTTTGCCACTACTTTTCCCTATTTGTCCATTTTCATCTACTACTCTTCCTTTACACTCCATTTACGTTTCTCTTATCTAAAATATGTACACATAAGGTCACAGTTAGGTTAACAAACATGAAAGTCTTATGACAGGAACATCCCGATGCGCTGGTTACCAGAAGTTTCGTTATTTCACAGAATTTCACAGACATTTCTCAGACATTTCACAGACATTTCACAAACATTTCTATGTTTGTCCATTGTATACTTACAACAGACAAACCAATGGCAGTGATTAAATCTGGTGGGGTTGTGAGTACTGCTCAGCACTCACCAACAGCATATATGCACTTTTGCTATGCTGCCTGTCCTGTGCATAAACAAAACTGTTGGTTTGGGGGCTGTGCATAATTTGTCCATGGCACCTGGGCACTCTTCATCAGCATTCTGGAAGCCCAGTCAACACATTATCTTATCAGAAGTTCAGTACCCAAAATTTTGAACTTGTAACTGTTTCCACTTAGCTGTTCAACATGTGTTGTAAAGCAATAATTTACTTGTAGTGTTCACACACTTCTGTTCTGCTGTAATTACAGTTCTGGTGTGCCTTTCCATTTTCTTTAGTTCATTGCACAGTTTCTGTGTATCTCCCTGCTTCTCTAGCTCTTACATACACACTGTATCTTCCATCTCAATGGTTTTCCCTGCAGAGTTTGAGTGATGGAGTATTTGTTTTCTGTATGTAACATTCCCCCACCTCTCTGCCTAGGTGACTTGTGTTCTCTTTTGCAGGGACTGGGGGAATCTTCTTAAACATCCCCCATGGGTAGCTCCATCCCACTGTGACCAGACTACTTCAAGTCCTGCTAGCCTAATTTGGAGCTCCCTGGCCTGTAGTTACACCATGCTGCAGCCACATCTGACTGACTAAGACTCAAAATCTGCCACAAAATTGGAGCCTTGCTTGTCTCAGTGCAAAGCTAAAATGAAAAATCAAGGATTATCCTGCCTGGACGCATAGCATAACAATAAGCTAATTTAGGTTTGGTTTGTCATTTTCCTGCCAGCACAAAATAGAAAATGCAGATCAGAAAACAAAGGCAGTGAGTGTAGAATTTAGTTTATCCCATTGTGGACAGATGAGAAGAGTGTGCAGGGGAGAGGAGGAGGTGCAGATCATAGGCTGAAAAAAGGAGTTGGGACAGTGGAACAGGGAGAATGACGTGGTGAAGTAGAAGCATATTTCCATATTGAACTTCAAATGCTTAAAGTTCCTTACACATAAAACTTGGTGGATCAGGCACACCAATTTTCTGGGGTCACTATATGCAGTGCAAGGAGATCTGAAATTAGCTGCAGAAAGTCTGTTGAGGATCCTGTCTTTATCCCTATATTAATAGAGTGCCATCTTTTATTGCTCTCCTTTATTCCTCCTCTTCCCCTATACACATCCCTGTTTCTTTTACCTCTTGAATTTCACTCATCTAAAATCTGTGGCTCCCGACTTTTCCTGAAGCTACTATAATGCACTCTTCTCAAGCCTGCAGGTGGATAAAAGCCATGCCAGCTACAGTAGCTTATGGACTGGGCAGACAGTTCTCTGCTTGTTCAGTTTGGTTTGCTTCGCTGGAGCGTGGTATTGTGAGTGCTCAAGTCCACAGTTGCGTATTTTCGAAACCTCCATTCTGACAGAATTACTGATGCCCTTTTGCTTAGGAGGAGAACATGGGCTACAGGTTATACAGTGTTTTTCAGACACAAATTTTATTAATTTCACTGCATTAACATGAAAACAGAAAGAAACATAATTCCAACAAGAAAATAATTTTAAATAAAACACAGCAGTAGAAATATCACCATTACAGCAGGATTTGTATCACACTGAACTAATTTATGCTTTAATATTAAAAAGGTGCTTTCACTTTAGTGCAGTGAAAAAGTACAAAAAACAGGAAAAATATTATTTCCAAGCAAGAAAGTTTACTGTGAGAATAATTTGTGGTGTTTTCTGTAGTCTATCTGTGGCTGTTAACCTCACAAGGCAGTGGCCAGATTATAACAGTTGATGAAATAAAAGCTAACAACTAATAGAAGCAGTGCCTTGATATCATAAAGCTAGAGGGGAAAGAGTATGCGCACCACCTAGAGTAAGGCATCTGATACCTAAATTAAGAGGCTGTCATTTCTAGGCTCCTTCTACAGCTGGACACGTAATCTTCCCTAGAGGCCATTTAAATCTTATGTCTGCTTCTGACTGGGGTATCTCTTTTTCGCTGCTGACCACTGAGGGACCTTGAAGAGATTTACTGTTAATTTAGGCATCTGAATCACATGCCTAACGTTAAGTAGTGTGGAATAATACTCTCTTGCGTCCTTACATGTCCTGCAGGCTAGTTGGACCTGCCCCTCCAGATTTCCATGAGCAAAGCTTTACATGCATGAGCAGTGCCCTTTGAAGTAAATGTGGGGAAAAAGCAGACGGACAGTTCACTTGCATAAGGAGTGGTCACCTGCACTTCCCTACAGTTTGAAGCAAGAAGTTCTCCACTATGCCCCTCCCTCTTCTTCTTTGCTAACATCATGTCCCTAGAATACCACTTTCTTTTACAGGGAAACTCCTAATAATGGCGTAAATGTATGGCCATATCACACCAGTAGAGTAACAATCTCAAGTCTTCAATTAGCATGCAGTTCTAATTGAGGCACCAGTTAGCCATGGGCACTCTTCTTGTGGGAAGAGAAAGTGGATATGTCTCCTCTGCAGCTGACTGCTTTTGCAGTTCCAAGGCTACTGTCTGCCTAGAAGTGTATCCCAAACCTCAGACTTACTGTGTATGTGAAGAGCATGTTTTTCTCATGCAGGAGCGTAGCCTGACACACTTACTGCCTCTGACATGTAAAGTTTTCCTCTGCACACATGATTTCCCTGTCCAGAACAGGCCTCCACTCAGTACTGTGCTAACCGTCTCCAAAATCCTTCAGAGGGTCCTGATACTTTTTTCATACAGAGTCTTGCATACCAAACACCAACATAATTTTCATTCTCGCCTTGCAGATCTTTGCTGCTGTGCTTTTATTGGTTAAGTGCCATTTTCCTTGGAGGGATGTGATTTGTCAGAAACAAGCTCATGTTTTTGGGAACATTGTCTTGCTGTGCAGTCAATAGACTTGCTGTGCGCAGTTACTTGCAGAATTGCACAAAAAATCACAATGTCATCCATTAAAATCCCGCTTTGGAAAATGTTAGCAACTCAACAGTGATATGGCAGGCATAAAATTAAAGAACTAACCTCAAAATAGTATAACTTAGCCTATAGTGAAAAGGATTATGTTTAAAAATGACTACACTATCAGACAACAAATAAATCCTTGGGTTATATGGCCCCAGTAAGATAAAGGTCAGTCAGCTCTCCCATGAGAGGAGAGATATTATCTTGATATATCTCACTCATCCAACAAGTTCCTTTTTATGGAAACATCTTTTATTCATGTAGGGAAAATAAGGGGGAGGGAAATGAAGAAAAATAACACCTCACCCCCCTTACACCCTCATCAAATGCCTGACCATTGGGAGGAAGTTTTGAGGACTGACGTATCTGTTTAGTAGTCAACATTAATGGAACACCTTTTGGAACTGTCATCAGTCCTCAAAGCTTCCTCCCACTGTTTATCTTAAAATGTTCATAAACTAGTAAATGGCTCTTGTGAGATGACATGTTATTCCTTAGTCTCTTCAATATTGTCTTCCCCCCAGGTAAATCTCACTAACATTTGTTCATTGGATAGAATTCAGATCAAGAAACAGAATCATACTATTCTGGGTTCCATTCAAATCTTGATGTGATCCAGCTAGGGTGTTAACGTTTTCTGGAGAACCTATTCTCTTAGTTTAAGAATGGAAAATGCTGTAATTCCAGGGAACAGTTAACCACGAGAACTGAGGGTCATACAGTTTTCAGTAGTGGTTGACATAAAGATCTTAAATAATGCCGGGCAGTCCTTAAGGCAAAGCGTGTGATGCAACGTTTACTAACTCATGTTTTTATATATTTTTACAGTCCAGTAGAGATGTCATTCTCTGCAGTGGATGGTGTGAATGTGGAACTAACTCTGTCTAATTTTTCACGGTAAAGACTTGGACATTTTTTGCAGAGGTGGGCTGCAACATGCTTTCGGAAAAAGGAATAAAGATATTTCCTAAATTTTTCTCCAACAAATGCATAGATCACAGGATTGATACAACAGTGAATCATTGATACTGTTTCTGTCACTTGAATTGCTTTCTCCAGTTGACCTTTGATTTCACAATTTGAGATGAAAAGTGAACTTTGAAATGTATGCAAAAAAGAAGAAATATGGAACGGTGTCCAGAAGATGAAGTAAAAAAACATGATCAGAAAAATAAGTCTGACTGCCTTTTGTTTTTTCTCATTCTTGCATCTCAATAATGTTTTTAGAATTTGTGAGTAACTGAAAATCATGATAAGCATTGGAACAATAAGTCCCAGAATGTTCATTTTCAAAGTATAGGAATACTTCCAATTTATTGTGCTATCACTTGGATAATGAGCACTGCAAGTATAATGTGAATTTTCCTTTTGAGTTTTG
>VWZZ01008689.1:0-21221 GCA_013399095.1 Psophia crepitans | reverse complement strand
GGTCCTATAAAATAACTTTGTAATCCACTTAATTAGTTATTAAGGCTGTAATTAGAAGTGGTGTCCCACTTGACTAATTAAATCCTGATTAAACAAAAAAAAGCACATTCTCCGTAATTTTTTTTATTAACTTTTTCTTTCCCTTCCTCTTTCCCAAAAGATACATACAAATGTTCATCAAAAAAGAGTACATATTTTTATATAATGAATTTCATGGGAGTTGCATTTTTCTAGCTCAGTTTCATACCTTGAAAAATGAATTGCTATATGTATTTAAATGGTTAACTCTTCATTACAACTCTCAGTTCCTAAAAGAAGTGTCTACAGTGCCTAAATTGGTCTGACTAGAGAGATTTTCCAATTCACCTTGAATATGTCCTCTTACGTTGATCATTACATGAATAGCCAACAGCAGTTTTATGTGGATGATATATGACTTACATATAGAACTGTGCCAGCTATGTATCTTACATCTACTGTAAATGAAATATTAGGCAGGTCTTCAAGATGTTGCCTTTTTTTCTTTGAACTTTCATAAAACTATTTCACTCACAACTGAAAGTGCAATCTCACTCTAAATGCAAACTTGCATTTATCACAGAAACAGAGGTTTTATCAGCTCAAGGTCATATTAAGGGTTACTCATTTTTCTTTTACCATATTTCAAAGTGTATGAGTGCCTATATGATGAAATGTTAATGAAGAATTATATTTGGAACTAAACCAGTAGCTGTTATTATATAATACAAAATTGGGCTGGTTTTCAGGTATATTACAATTTGAGGATGTGACAATGAAATTTGTCCCTACTGCCAAAAATTTGATTTTTTTTCGTAAGAATTGTGCTTCTTTTAAAAATGTTCTTAATGTAAATAAAATACAATTCAATACATTCCTATTTCATCTTTCACACAAAATACTAATTAATCTAAAATTTCATAGAACTGTGGCACCACAGGCATGTAAAATTGTTAAACTAAATGCTAACATTTCCTGAAACTTCTCCACAACTCTAGTTATCACTTGTCTCCATGAGGATAGGCAGTTGTATAAAAAATCCATTTTAAACCAATTTCTAAACCCATGGAAGTATTTCAATGTTGTCATGTAAACACTTTTTTAAGACAGACCCCTCAAATCTTTTTTACAGTGTTAAGCCTGGCTCAGCAGACGTTTCATGTCATGGACTGAAGTTACTTAAATGTGGAAAAAGTATTAGGAAAGCAATTAGATGAAGTCACCCCTCATGAGAAGCAGCAGCATGTATCACAAAGTACGGCATCTGTGTGAAGACTTTTGAAATAAGAACAATGAGTGAGGCACCATATGCTTCAGAACCTGTCCACTTGTGGTCAGTTGGAGAATAATGTTCTCTACATCAGGAAAAATCAGTGAATGAAAAGATAAATTTATTGGGAAAGGAATCCTCTATGAAGAATTTTCCTGAAGAAGAAAAATGCTATGTATTTCACAAAGTACTGTACAATTAAGACTGATTTTAACTGTAAGTTATTTAGTGTGTTAGGACTGGATAGCAGAGGGAAAACTTGAGACAGGCAAACAAATTCATAATCAGACTAGCTACTGTTGCCCAGGCTGAGATCGTCATCCTACATTAGGAGTAACATCATTTATATTCTTAAAAATAAGGCATACGTACACACTGCCTCTACACAGGGTTGAAATGTTACTGCTGTTTGTCCCTTGTGGTTGACCTGCAAGGTATAACATACTTTTTTGCATAAAAATAAATGAACAAAGAACAGATACTATTCACCTCTCTAATCTGATAATGCATTTTCCAAATATTTAGGGAACTGCTTAGGCTCAAGCCATAATAGCTTCCTAACAGGAGCAGAAAGGACAATTGTCTGTTTAAAAATATGTCAGCAGTTCAGTAAACAGTCCTACTCTTTTCAAGTCAGAACTTTAGTCTGAGTTTCGTGTGGTTAAATAGATTTCCTTTTCATTCTGAGTTTATAAAGTGAATTGGTTTGCTTTGCCTTTTTTTTTTTTTCCTCTTCTACTATTTGGATTTCAGGGACATAATAAAATAAACTAAAAAATACAACTTTTCCTTCAAAATACATTGAAAAAAAGACTATCTGATTTTTTATTAAATTAAATTCACAGTGGGTTTCTTATGTATTACCAAAGGACTTCATGTTACTTGAACTTATTTCTATTTTATGTCTTTTCACCATATACTAAAATAGACCAGAAAGAAAATGGCAAGATGGAAAATATGTTCCTGTCACAAGCAGAAAACCTTACAGGGATTTAAATTTGAATGAACTTTCAATAGGTAATAGCAGAAAAAAGATGAACGTATCTGACCACTATTAAAAATAAAAAAATAAAAAAAATTGCACTGTAGTGTTCTGGATGTTGAATGACCTTTAAATATAGCTGAGTTTTGGAAGGAAGTGATTGCCACCAAAAACAACATCCAATAAACCCCCCAGAATAGGGTCAGGTGCCAGAGGTGTATGAGATCAATGATGCAGCTCATAGCAATATTCAAAGACAGTCACACACCCTTAGACTTGATTTACATGGATTCTGTCAAAATCAGTAAGATATAAATACAATTTTGAGCTGTCAGCGGTAATAGCTGATAAGATCTTAATCAATTAAACTGCAAAGCTCTAGCAATGCCACTGATGATTTTTATTTTCATAAATTATTGATGACATTCAAATGCTTTCTTGAATTGAAACTTCTACTTGCTTCATTGAAAAAAGTTAGAGCATTTAGACAAATTTCACATTTTCCTTTTTTTTGAAATTGAATCAGCATACTTTTATCTTTGAATCTCTTTTTTATTCCTTTTTCTTTTTTTTATTTTTTTTTTCCGGTTAGCTATACTCCTTTTGCTAAAAGTGCTAAAGAATGATAGTTTTATTGTCCAGAGTTTGACATCTTCTGATATGCTTAAGATTTTGCAATGGAAATCAATGCATATCTTCCTCAGAAACACACATATTTCTTCTGATAATATTGCATCCCTGTAATGGAGAGTTTGAGTAACAAATTTTTTTTTTTTGGCAATATCTTCTCTGTTTTATCTTTCCCAAAATTAGAGTAAGGACAGCATCAATTTCATCTACCAAGTTCTTCAGCATCAGATGTTTATCTTGAAACAGCCTTTGACTATGCTTAAGCTCAGTCACATCAAATCATCAGCTTTTATCAAACATCCCAGCTTCAACATATCTGACATGGACCTTGATTTCCCAGGTGATGCTCAAGACACTACAAGATTTCGAATCAACAGCAAACATGCTGCAGCAGCATACGAATGAGAAAGCTAACTCCCTTGCCAAAGGCTCATGAATACTTCAGAGAACAGGAAGTGCAGCTTGTTATTATTTTTTTCCTAGAGAATCTCAAATATAATTCTTTTAATAAAATGTCAGTTTGGAAAATATTTTTTTTTCTCCTTCTCAATGGTATAGGAAAATATAAACTGAATTTCCACCAGGGTGGATAAGTCAGTTGCAATGCACTGAGCTATAATGAAGCCGTTCCATTTTTAATTCATCGGATACCTTCACCCAAGCAAATCTTCTTTTAGCAAATTCAGGAGATATACTGATTCATATTCAGTGCAGGAGTAATTCATATTTTAATATTAATGCATACAGTTTGTACTCATCAACAATGTTGGAATACATTTACCAGAGATGCCACCGAAAAGAAAGATAATCTTGTTATACCACTTTGCAGACACATGGGTTACTTTTCTGGAGACTGCACTTTCGATCAGTAACATATTTTCTGAGCGCAGAAAGAGGAAAGGGGGTATGTTCCCCGTGTTTCCCTTTATGTATAGAGTGTCTTCAATGCTGTTTGATGAGCATTATCAGAATTTTCCTTTGCAAGATTTATTTGGCTTTATAATCTAGCCTGTGTAAGTGAGGGATGGGTTTCCCATAAGAATTTACTTATTCTGCACTTGCAGACACAGACAAGCAGGCAGCTTGCAAAGCAAGGTACAATAGGCACTTGTATTTTTAATGCCTCTTTGCAGAAAATCATGCTGGAGTGTTTTACTTTGGATGAAAGATGAGTGATGGAAGTCTATCCTGAGCTTGAAACACTAACGAAGAATTTTAATCCTTCAGGTTCTTAGATAACTGAACATTATACTAGATTATTCTAGTCTTTCTTACTCCTACTTACAGCCCCAGTTATTGAAAATATTTTTGCAAAATACAGGAAAAATGCACTAAACTGAAAATTGAACTCCATGTAAATATTTCAAGTAAAAAAATATAAAGAAACACACCATTAAGAAAATTAAATGGTTAACACAATTCCCCGAAATGTTTAAATCTGATTTTAAACTCCAAAATCCTGGGTTAGATTCACAGCCCAAAGCTCAGCCAAAGAATATCCCGACAGTCTGAAAGATTCTCAGTTGTCACCTGTAAAACTCTTAACTCTGCCTAAGAGTCCGCCACAGAAATTAT
The DNA here is from genome assembly GCA_013399095.1 of Psophia crepitans. NCBI lineage: Eukaryota > Metazoa > Chordata > Aves > Gruiformes > Psophiidae > Psophia > Psophia crepitans. The sequence goes on along the minus strand of VWZZ01008689.1, from coordinate 16,746 downwards.
AGGGGTTTTTTCATCTATGAAAGTATTGCTGAGTAGCTAGTCCTGATTTTATCTGCAGAGGCAGTTTGATGAAAATGTTATGAATGTATGGATGGATCCAAACAGACTTTGACGAAATGAAAATAGTCTTAGCAGTACTGAAGAGCTGGGCAAAAAAATGCAGATCAAATTCAACACAAAAAATGTAAAAGTAATGTACACAATTTATAATATTCTTAATTTTATGCAAATGGTAATAGTTTCTAATCTGAAAATTATTATTCATGAATGATATCCTGAAGTTATTAAAGCAAATTCTATGAAAAAAATCAGCTTGTTATTTAAATGTTCAAAAGAAGAGGCAGAGGGAAGAACTGATGACAGAAATGTTAAGAAACTAGCAGAACTATTGAAACAACGTTGAGAAACTGTATGTTGTGGCCTCAATTTGAATACTTTGGTTCTCATCTCATGTGTCATGATTTATATAACACAACTGGGTCAGGTACAGGGACAGTTAAAGGTAGAACCACTCTAAGGGAATAACTAAATTCAGAAGCATTCTTCAGCTTCAAAGAAAGAGAAGATACGATAAACATAAGAGCACATATGTCATGAAGAAATTGAGGACTCAAGATCATTCACTTTCTCCTCAAATACAGGAACAAAGGATTCTTCAAGGATTCTTCAAAGACATTGGCAGGCTGCAAGTTCAAAACAGAAACCTTTTCACACAACACATTTAAACTGTGAATTACATTCTGAAGTCATTACAGACTTCTGGAATCTGTATTTTCAGTCTTCAAAAAGTCTTTAACTGCACAATATAGAATATCAATCCAGCCAAGGATATTGGATGGAAAATACAAATATTGTTGGCCCAAGAGGTCCCAGAGAAGGACCTTATTGTAGGCTTGATAATATCCTGGAAAAAAAACGTAATTAAATTGTTTTTGGCTTTTACCCCCTATATTATTTCTTAGGCCTTAACTATTGGACAATGTTGCTGGAATGACATCACTGAGCTAGATTAATCTTCTGTCTAATCCAGTACATTCTTATATTTTATGGAAAGTAAAATCAGGCTTACTTAGTTTTTTCATTTTGAATTTGACAGAAAAAAAAGAAAAGAGATGTGCTTCTGCATTCTGCCTGATTTTATAAGTATTTTTTTTTTCTCAGAGGTTGGTTAAGGGAAAAATATGAATAAAAAATAAATAATATAAATTCCCTAATATGCCTTCCATTCAAATCTTCCACTGTAAACTGTAGAAAGCACTTTATGAAACATGCTATATTTATATGTTAAGCTTTGGTTTTGCCTGTCTGCATAGAACACCTGGACAAATACAAAAATGAAAAATGTAATTTGATCCTCAAAGTGTAGGGTGGGTTGTCAATTATAGATGTATTGAGCTGTTGTAGGACAAAAGAACTTGGTAAATTGTCTGTTCTAGTCTCTATGTTTCTATATATCCTGTCTGTTCTATTGGAAAATGAGGGCATTTCCCTAAGCTTTTAGAAATAGTTTATTTTCCACACAGAAAGATTAAAAAAAATAGAACTACAGATATGCACTATAATTCATCTACAATATCTGCAGAGATTTCCTGAAATCATCATTAGACCTAGAGCTTCTCAACTTGCTATTATTCTTAATGAATAAATTTTAAAATATTTTACTTGTATTTTAAAGATATTTTAGTTATTCATGCAATTAAGAAATTCAGTATTTTAAAGTACAAATAGTAGCATAAGTGGTATTTGTATGTAATTCTAAATTATGCGTATCTTGAAATACTGAATTTTCCTTCATTATCTCTCTTCATTAAGAGAGATAATTCTCATTCTCTCTGTCCTGAGACCAGTAGGAAAATTTCTGGAGGATGTAATTTGGCTATAAGTCTAGAAGTAATTTTTTTTATTTTCACATCCATAATGCAAGTAATGGATGGAAAAAAACCCCATCTTTTTTAAACACTCTTCACAAATACATCCATCAATAACATAATCCACTTGACAATACAGACAAGGTCATGAATGATGTATTTAATTTTGCGCAAGGGAAAGAGTCAAGATATTAAGCACTGTGTATGGGCATGACTATAACAACATACAGTTCTGCCAGTACTGGCATCCATATAATAGGTACTACAAATACTCTAAAGGTTAATTTGCAGGTAAAATTGCATTTTACAGATCTAGATATTGGGCTTATGAACATGTAGGTTCAACAAGATAGGATGTAAGTCCATAAATATTCTAGATTTTATCTTCCAATATACATATTTGTTTCCCAAAATATAAAATAATCCCTGAATCCTGAAACAGAAGGAAATACAAGGAAGTCGGGCAACTTTCTTTCTTCTGTAACATTTGAAATTTTCTTGAATTCATCTCATTGCAGCTGACAGACCTTAAAGATTGCACAAATAGACAGAGTTGCAGAAACTAAGACCTGTATACTCAGCAGGGGTTTTATTATCCATAGTCAAGCTGTTCAGGAAACATTGTTCTCAAAGTTTTCTAAGCCTCCTGAGAGTCTGTAAAAATATTAATACGAGATGTCTGAGTTAATTTGTCTTATGAGGCTATGACTTTTAAACCAAACAAATTTTAATTTTACTTTTTGTGGAACTATTCAACAACACACATGATTTTTAAAATTATTTTTTATTTTTAAGCTAGGAAACATATTGACAAAAAGTAAAAAATCAATATTTTGCAATGCCAGTAAGAATGCTAGGTTGCACAGGGAGAGAGGGAGTGAGTGTGAAGATATATGCTGTTTTATGCTGGAGGAGGTCAAAGCTGAGAGAAGTCCAAAGACAGAAATTACACATGAATCATGGAATCACAGAATGGCTGAGTTTGGAAGGGACCTCTGGAGGTCATCTGGACCAATCCCCCTGCTCAAGCAGGGAAACCTAAAGCCAGATGTCCGAGACCACGTCCATGGCTTTTTAATATCTCCAAGGATGCAGAATTGACCTCTCTGGGCAACCATTGCTAGTCCTTGGTCAATCAACCTCACAGTAAAAAAGTGTTTCCTGGTATTCAGAGGGAACCTCCTGTGTTTCAGTTTGTGCCTGTTGCTTCCGCTCCTGTCACTGGGCACCACTGAAAAGAGCCTGGCTCCACCCACTTTGCGCTCCCCATCAGGTCTTTAAACAAATGGATAATAGCCTCCTGTTCTAGGGGGGGATATCCCCCTTTTCTAGCCTGAACAGTCCCAGCTCTCTCAGGATCTCCTCATGTGTGACTCTTCAGTAGCTCCACATCTCTCGTAGTGGGGAACTCGGAACTGGGCACAGTAGTCCACACACAATATGTAGTTCTAATTTGTCTGCTCTGTGTCTGTCCTCTGATTATTACTAAAAGGTTTTTCACTACATCTAGGAACAGTGAAAAGAATGGATTGTTTACTAGTTAACAGTCAAACACAGCTGCATCCAGTGCAGTCCTCCAAGCTGCAGGATCACAAGAGGAAAGCTTTTCATCTAAGCCAGGCACTGGCAGTCTGTGCCATGTCCCTGACAAGAGAAGTGCAATGTTAACTGTCAAAGAGCAATTTCATGTTACAGGAAGTTTAGTCATTAACCTTTTAGTATTGATTTCTTTTGGTGTGTGTTTTATTTTGTATATGACTAATTAGTGTGGTATTATAAAAGATAAAATTTTTCTTATGCCATTCTCATACCCATTGTCAGGTCATATACAGTGGAAAGGGAAACTCTGTCATTCACAGTAAAGTTTATTTAGTAGAGTTTCATAAAAAGGGTAATTATCTGAATGAATGGTGGAAATATCATCCGTGTCGGTTTTTGTCAGTGTGCATTTTGGACTATGAAAGTCTCAGAGATATAATTCTAGCACTTACAATGTGCCATTATATACTTATACATTCCCATTTAAGAAAAAAGGAGAAAGCCTTATTCAACATTGTCATCTCCCTTCCAACCCAAACCATTCTATGATTTTATGATACCTAGTTTTGCAAATACACAGAATTTGTTTCAACTGTAACTGTATTAATATTTGTATATGTAGAGGATCTAGTCCAAAGCGCATCAAAATCAAAGACAACAAGTCTTTTGAAGATATTTTTACCAAAACCAGAATGTAAATGCACAAAACTCTTTCTCAGTCTCCATAAGATTTTCTCAGGTGGAGTCAAATGAGTTTGAAAAAAAAATAGACGGTGTAAATTTTATAGCCACATTTCAGAAATGTAGTATCTATAATCGTAAAATAGTGAAGGTTAACAGCTGACCAAAAGCCTTTTTTTTTTTATGCTAAGAAAAATCTGTTAGGATACAATATCATCTTAACTATAAAAGCATAGTGAGTGATTTTCTTAATATTTTATACTATTAGGTTGAAGCACCACTGATTGAATTGAAAATGATTCAACCAAGATTTATTTAGAAGGACATAAAAGTGGGGCTTATATAGCCCTTTATAATACCGAAGAAAACACATTTATGCCTTTCATAGGTAATGCTGAACATCATTGATTGCTACTGTCAGAGGACAATCAACTTAATGGAAGATTCTAGTTGAAATAACAGATTGCAATATGACTTAAATATTTATAAAAGTTGATTACATTGTTACAACTGAATCATATTGCAGATATCATTGCTTAATCATAACAAAGCACTTGTAAAAACAGCCGGTCAGGTCCGTCAGGTAAATAGATTGTACATCAGTTCCAAAAGTGACTACTTTCAAGCCTTTTGAAAATCATATTTTAGGGGAGGATTTCTTCTTCCTAATTAGTGCACAGAAAAAATAACAACATTGTGCACAATGTCTATCAACTCATTCAGTCCCTAATAAATTATCAATGCATAAATATTATAATAACAAGACATTATACTTACAGTTTCCAGGGTGTGTATTTGTAGTGTTCATTCCATTAAGTTGAGATACTGTATGAAAGTTGAGAGCTGCATTTTTTAGTAAAGTACTGAGGAAGATTGTGGATGAGAATTTAGGACATTATTTCAAAAGTGCTAATCTATTTATAATTCCTATATCTCATATATAGTAGAATCTGTTTTGGATTAAGATTTCATCTGTATGTACCACATCCTTCTAACTGGTCCAGATAATCTGAATTTAAAGCTAGCATGGTATGCTACACCAAAATTCCAGGAATTATTAAACCAAACCAAACCAAAAACAAACAAACAAACAAACAAAACCAGACACAAAAAAACCCACCAAAGCAAAAAAACACACACCCCGCCACCACCAAAAAAAGGAAAAAAAAAGGAAGATTTGTTGGTTTGTTCTGCTCTGTTATTACGAATGAGTGGAATATTTATATACTTAGCAATCTCTGTCTTTGTAGTCTTGATTTGATTAATGTTTTTTTAAATTATTAGGCTTCTCTCACATACATACTCAGACTCAATGGATATGAAAAGCAGCATTATTACACCATCATTTGGAATATCCGGTTTAGGGCACTACCCTGTGTCAGTTGAAAGCAGGGTGATTTTTCAACTGAAGAAACTTCCTTATTTTTCAGCTGTTTGTCAACACAGTTGCCAAAAGAGTTATTCAAGATATTTTTTGATATGCATTAGTTAATAATGACAAGAATAGTAAAAATAATGCTGCCATACTATTAGATTTATTATGACAGTATCACAGATAGTTATTGTGTTGCATGAACTGGCAAACATTCTTGAATTTAAACCTTAGAGGTTATGATATGAAACATAATTAAATCCCAGCTTTTTAGAGGCTGAATTTTTGTGGCAATGGCCTAAGTGTTGAGGATCTCCCCCATCCAGGGTATGTAGTTAAACCCAAGTTATTAATATAAGTTAATCAACTACAGGTTAATTAACAGAATTAACTGAAGTGGCATACATAGCCATTGAACTGAACATCCACAAGTATTTTAAGAGTTGACAGAGCTCATTTGGAATTTGTGCTTACCTCACTTTTCAGCATCACCCTTTTTTTTCTTTTCCTTTTTTTTTTTAACTTCATTGTAAAATTTTAGGTCTATCTTTGGTCTTAAGTTCAAGATCTTCCCCTGTTCAGCTTTCACCTTAGAGATGGTCAAGGGGCACATGTACTGTAATCTTCATCATTGTAACTAATAGAATGGTACTATTTATTAACTTGTTTGTGGTTTATAAAATAAAATTTAAAAAATTCAGAATTTCTGTGGAAGGTTTGTAGCAAAGAATGAGTTTGTGAAAGAGGACAAATAAATCCATGAAAATTCTACAGTGCAAAATCTCGAGTATAGTGTTAATGCTAAAATACTGTCAACAAATAATAAGCTTGAATAGATTAAAAAACTACACAGTTGCTTGTTGGGAAAGCAAGGTAGAAAGGAAGCCCTTCCACTGTACAAAGTACAATAAAACAGAACTGGCAAATCAGCAGACAAGAAAAAAATATTTTCCTTAGGAAACTAAAGCAGTATTTTTGATAACCTAGCTGATAATATAGATTCTGAATAAAATATGAGTTCCTCAAAATTAAATACTGAAAATGAAAGAAAGAGTCAAATTGATTTAGGACCTTAATAAAAATATTTCTTCATTCCTGTATTCAGCAAAAATAATCCCACTAAAATTGACTGTGTAGGTTCATATAGAGTAATCCACAGCTTTTTATAATATGTAAAGGACTACCTAGTGAATATAAAGACAAAGCAGTATGCATGACTTCGACACTCAGATTCCAACCATGATGAGATCTGGGCAGCCTGTATAATTTTTTATTTTTTTTTAAGTTTATCAAAGTTGAGAAAAGGTTTTTTTGGTCTTTCTAAGATCTCTTATGATGTTAAGGTAAAAAACTGTTGTTTTTTTAAAGAAATTTTACCTCATAGTTTTGAAAACATTTGTGTGCTCTATTAGTAATAAAATAAAATAAATACAATTTAATTTGGTTCAGTCTCATGTTTAAATTATTAAGCTATTGTTCTTTCAAAAAGCCTTTAGAATTTAAAACTCATGTTTATAAATTTTATTCATTGTAATTTTTCTGAGAGACCTTAGAAGAAAATAAGTAATTTCTGTATTTGTTCACTGGCTTTGTTTTAGGTTTTCATGTGGAACTGACACACTTGTCATGTATGACCTATAAACATCTTTCTAGAAGATTAGATTAAATATAAATATGAAATCTGTAAAATCTTTTAAATTTATATAAGAAATCTCTAAAATATTTTGTTTGGTCAAAATTAAATTTAGAAATATTTATTTCAAAGGTAATGCTTAGATAAACAGGTAAAAAAAGATAAATATGCATCTATATGAAAGAAATAGATCATCATCTACACAGATCAGATTAAAAATCTACCTAAATTCCAAGAAAAAAAAAGTAGGGTTAAAATCAGAATTATTTAATCAATACATATTTACATATGTATATGTATGTACAATACATAATTTACAATATTTATTTGTTTGTCTGTGTATTCTGCTTTTTTCTATGTAAATTTCAACACCAGTGTTCTGTCTTGTTTTAGAGCAGTGATTATCAAAAACAGGGATAGCTTGTTAGAGATTATTTCCAGGAGATAATAGTTTCATAGATTTTAACTTTACAAAATAAACTGAAACAGTAGATCAGACTAGATTATTTCCTGCTCTGTTTCAGGAAAATAATAGAAACCCTAGTAATAGACAACCAGAAAACTAGTGTAGTGTTCTGTGACTTATTAAACACCTTCAAGTAGACAGCATTTCCCCTAAGACTGCCAGCATGTTGCAGGATTACGGACTAAATCCTGATATTTGCATAATTGTTTACATAAAAATCACAACATTGAACCTTGCTCTGTGAGTTTAGTACCTGGTTTGACTTTGAGACGTTATTGACAGGATTCAAAAAGAAGACTAGATGCTCAAACTTTGATCTTAAAGTAGTTTACATGGAGTAAGCATTGACTTTGATGTATATTCAATAGTTAGAATACTTTGCAGAAAGAAACAGATTTGTCCAACATTTTTTTTTTCCCTTTTAGATATGTACCTTTTCCTTTGGCCAAAGGTTTAAAACATCTCCTATATCCCAGATAAACATCTTATTCACTGGACTTTCAAGGTCTCAACCTCACCACTCTCCTACAGTTTCACTTATCTTATGCAAATAACAAAGGATATATTACTTCATTTAATAAGACATCGCTGGATTGGGTAAGCTCTAACAGACACCCAAATCTTAAAATAGCCCTTCTTTTAGTATTATCATCGGAGTTTCTAGGATGGATCCATGTCCATGTTTATCCCATTCTGAGTAACTAGATAAGCACCTCCACTTGGAGGTGCATCCACCGAAGGAACCCTAAAGCTTGAGTGATTGGTTCAACCAACTAATAGATAAAGAAAGTAAAAGCATCACCATGCCCAATTTCACATATGGATTTGTGTGCAGGTGCATACAATTACTTTGGTTTTGTTCTCACAACTGTTTCCAAACTTCATCCTGCGGGTAAGACATGTAGGAATTGATTGAGAGTCATGGCAGAGCTTCAGCGAGATGTGTTACTGGACAAGTTTGAAGTCTGAGTCATGTGAAGAAACAGCTCTTTAGTCCCATAAGAAATAACACAGGAAAAACGTAGTTTATAGGGATGTTACTTAGAAGCTCAGCAGAAGCTTTGATAGCTATCATTTTCTTGTTTTGTAGAGAAAGCAATAGTTCCTATGAAGTGAAAATGTGTTACATGTTCCTTCTCAAATAGTCACAGAATGTGTGATACAGAAAGTAATGCAAAGTATAAACATGACAATAAAGAATGCTTGCTTTCTTTGTGTATTATGGTAACAACTTTAAAACACTCACCAAATGGTGATATTGGGCAAATATCAGCTTCTACCCATTAGAAGAGCTCCATTTATTGCTAGTTCTAAACTATCTTGAAAAAGTGTCTTAAAATATTATACATTAAAAATGAAGTGCATTTGTATGAAAATTATTTTTTTTCTTAAAATGTGTAAATACACATTACATTGTTAAATTTGAGAATGAAAATATATACAATGTTTACATTTTATGTTAATGCATGCATAAATGTGTCTGAGCTCTGCGAGAATGTTTCTACTCGTAAGTGAGATGGGACCAAGCATATACATAATTCTTGTGAAGATAAATGACTTAGGAATGGCAAAAATAGATTTCTAATATGCTTCTGAACATTTTTTAAATTGACTTATATTTGCTGGGACTAAAAAGTAGTTTGTAGCATAGTTGTTTAAAGACTTCTATTTTCTTTTTAAAGATTACTGACTAAGCCAAAGACTTGAAAGCAATATTTTGTTAAGTTTTATCATACTGATTTTTCTTCATTCCTCATTTTTTTTCTTTCTTTATGAAGAGGATAAGTAGTTATATTTTACAAACTACCATATCAGATCAGTTTTATATGGCACACAGCTCCAAAAAGATGATTAGAGAATGAAAATAACCATAATGTCTGCATAGTTCAACTGCAGAATGAGATGTATTCATTAACTCTGTAATTCAGTCAGTCACCTAAAATGTTACTTATGTATACTAGTGGTCATATGATTGCTATGCAATGACATAAGTAATTATAAAGTCACTATGGTGTTGTGCATGAGTAATGGTTGCTGTATTTTCTATTTAGAAGCCTTGACAGTACATTATTGGAAACTGTCATTTACATTTAAATTATATTAAGGAAAATAGCAAGACTGAAAAATTGCCAGTTAGGCATTTCTTTATTAGTATAGAAAAACATTCCAACTTGAGTTGCATTAAGTCATTAGTATACTCATTAAGTAGCTCTATCATTAATATACAGCAAAGAACTGTTGATTTATCTCATATGCAAAAATGAGTCCTGTAAAGTTCTGGAATTCATTCTTCAGAGTCAAGTACTCAATCTGTAAATTTTAATTCATTGCTTTACATATGTAACTGCTTTTCTTCTTTAGTTTATTCATAGGTCATACCCTTAGAACAGAGACGCATACCTTGCATGTCCTGCCTGATTTCCAGAGAATTTTATCTTCTTTTTCTCCACAACTACTCAACTTCAACAGGCCTAACAGTGACTGAGGCATACCTAAGAAAGGGAAGGAAACATCTTTGAATTTTCTCAGGATAAGGAAAAAAAACCCAAACAACTGAATGCAGGTTTTCTGCTATTCCTGGTAACTGCAAGGCTGTTGTGGCTCCATATGCTTAGGTCCAACCAGCACTGATGATGACAATGAGTTCTCAATAAATAGTGTGCACAGTGGGAATCGTGTTTCCAGTAAATGCATGTGTGCACACACATATACACACATACACACACATGTGCAGACCTACACATACACACCCGTAGTCACATGTATCAGCACAGACAGAGAGTGCAGCCTTCAAGAACAGCATGGACAGCCTGACCTGGTTCCTTCCTTTCCAGCTGATCAGGATTGAAGTCCAGTAGTAGGGCATGCTCATATTTATACATAATATGGATGCTCCAGCTTTGGACACTTGGTGTCCCCAGCAGCTGCCCTTGGATCCTAGTCTCCCCAGCTGCTAGCACCAGGGACATGTGAAACCCTGAGGCTGGAGCTCCACTTCAGCTGCTCTATGGCCTCATTCTTGTCACACATATACAAACACAAACAGCTCTCTCCAGGACCTGCTCCAGACCTACAATCCCCCTCAGCCACTGGCACTAAGGCTTGCAATTTCTCAGGTAGTGGCTCCATTCTAAGGTCTGTGCAGTATCTGACCTACAGAGTCCTGGTCTTTACATCACTTTGCTTCCAGACCTATGGTCTCTGCTGTAGCTGGATCCCAGACCTCTTGTGCTACCTGCTTGAAGCGTATTTATGAATGACACATGCACACACACACCCCAAGGACTGAGGTAACCAAGAAAAACTCCTGTCCTGTGACCCCAGCTCTATGGTAGGGTGGGTGCTCAGCCCTCCCACACAAACATGGGGGATGGGAAGCCCTTGCCCAGGAAAACCATCAGAAACAGAGTTTAATCGGAGACAGGAGAGTGCATACAATTACTTTGGTTGCACTGGCTGGCATAGACCTGGCAAGGCATGAGGACTGACGAGCCCCTGCCCACACACCACCAGCCCCTTTTATCCTCTTTTGCCTTTGTTTTCCCACTCTTATCGCTCCTTTTACTGCCTTTGGTCCCTCACCTAAATATCCCATGATGAACCTTGCACATTCCCACAATCCCCCTAAAAACATCCCATTATAAGTTTTACGCAGTCCCAAAATACTTTTTTCCCAACCTCCCCCAACATGATCCGTACCCTGTTAGGCAATAATCTGAAGCCTGCAAGACATTTTTGGAAGAGTTTCTTTGACTGATTCCTCTGGGTAGGTGTCCTGGCTCTGGCTAGGATCTTCAGTTAATTTTCAGGAGCCAGTCCAGATGAGCAAAGCTGGCCAGAGGCTATTCCATACCATGTGCCCCGATGCTCCCCATAAAAGGGGGCTGGTCCTCGCTGGGGAGGGGCAGGTCAGACCTGCTCCAGGGCTGTCTGGTGGGGAGTTGAGCATGTCTGGTCCGTTGTTGATCGGTAAATTGCTCCCTGTTATCGCCTCTGTTTACATGCCATTATAACTCCTGTTTCCCTCTCCCTTTGCTGGCCCATTAAAGGGTTGTTGTCTCAATTCGAGGAGACTTCCCCTTTGTCGTTCTCATTCTCCTCCCCATCCCACCAACGGTGGGAGTGAGTAAGTGAGTGAGCAAGCGGCTGGGTGGTGCTCAGCTGCTGGTTGGGGCTGAAATAAGAGAGTAAATTTCACAGGCGGGCACAAGGCTGGTCATTCCCCGTCAACAACTGCAGGAGCAGCCAAATCAGGGGGCTCTGTTTGCACAGCCTGGGTTATTGGGGTTCCTCTTCTCCAGACCTTTGTGTTTATAGTGAATAGCCTTTAAATGCATCACCTAAGAGCAGACACTGAATGCAATATTTCAATCACAGTTCTAGACTTAAGGACCTCAAAATTGTGGAAGTTTATTTTCTTGTTTTGGCACCTGTCTGGAGTGTCAGGAGTCACCATGGGGGACCCTGCCTGGGTCCCCACGGGTGGGGCTTGGTAATAAACCAAACTGGTTGCTGTCAGCAGCTGGCAGGAGCACCACTAGCACTAGAGGTCCAGAGGAGATGGGGTATTTTTCCAGGCCAGTGATGGAGCACCTAGATGGACAGATCCTGGAACTGCTGTATCAATGCCTGTTTCTGTCCTGAGTGTTGGCATCTGCCTGCCGCTTCCTAGCAAAGACTGCAGGCTGCTCAGTGTGCCAGAATAGGATCTTGTCTACCTAATCCAGGCACTTATTTCAGCTAAATTGTCAGTGCTGAGGAAAACAGCCCTCCTGCAGCAAGTGCCCAGGTTTCCTGTCAGCAAAAATGGGGCAGTGACACAACTTTGATGTCATGAAGGGAAGGCTTTTCTGCCTAAGCAAGATCCCAGTCACTGAATGCATTTTAGTATTCGAATGAACAGTAGGAATGTAATGAGATACTATAGACTACCTACTAATTTAAGTAATATTTATGAATGAATGCTTTGCTAGCAGTAGATGAAAAACTATGTTTTTCCTACGTTTTATAGACCTTAATCATATGCCTTTTTTTTGTATATGAGTTGGTTGGGGGTTTTTTTGTTTGTTTGTTTTTTGTTAAATATCTCATTTACTTTGTATAAAATACCTTTCTGTTGTACATAATTTACTATGCTTTTCAAGTTTGGGACAATACACCTACTCTGAATAAATATATTTGCTAAAATACCATAACTGTCCCACCCACTCTAGTGGGTTTAGTAATCAGTAAGTCAGGAGAAATTAAAATAAGTGTAGTTAAGGATATTAATTTCTTCTAAAGTTTTTGCAGGAAACTTATAGAACTAGTAATGGCTTTTTGTAGAATGTCATGGAAAGTATGTTAGGCAGTAATTGCAGGTCTTAAAATGTATGGTATGGGTCATGATGAAAAGAGTTTGTATCTGTAGGAACAGATCTACTAACCTAATGAAAAAAACACGTTAGTGTTTACACCATGCCATTTCTGACTGGACAGTAAATGCCATGCAATATGATTTTAAAATAGCTGGTGGGTTTTTGATCAGTCTTGGAATTTGGTATGATACTGTGTAATTGGATTGAGAACACAGGTTTACATATGCAATGGGACATCACTATCCTGTTGTGTGATCACATTCAGGAAAGTTAGCTTAATATGGATGTCAGACAGCAGAACAAGAGTAATAAGCTGGTTTGTCTTCTAGGAAAAAAAAAAAGAAAATACAACAAATAACCTTTTCTGTAATATTATAAGATAATATTCCAAGTGTAGCACACAGTTAATAAAATAATGGAAAGGAATTATAGAAAAGCATCTCATTCCATTTTCCTTTTTCAGATGTGTAAATTGCCTCTATGAGATCAAGAATATGATAATTCCTTTAAATAAGTTGTAGCAGAGAAAGCAAATACAAATGAAAAATAAAACCACAAATTCTGCTGTGGGTACCAATAGGTGTAAATGTGCAAACTTTCATTGAAATTAAATGTACTGTAGATGATTTATGTAAACTGGCTAAAGACAGAATGCACATGAAATCTTTGCAAAACCAGTAAGCTTTACTTTCAGACTTAAAGGGGTTTAAACCTCATGGGAAATTGAACTTTTGAAGCATTAAGATCAAAAAGAAAGATGGAAAATAGTGAATTTCCTTTTCAAAATATGAAAAAAAAACCTAAAACATTAAAAACTATTTTTCTCTTTGTCTTTTCTCCCACTGACCTTCTTTTCACATCTTCTAAGTGCAACATAGACCTATTTTAATGAAATGCCAGTGCCTCCTGATTTGATGTACTAGTTAGCTCACAGCCAGCATGGTCAAGCTGCATTAAAGAACACAGACAAGAGAGTCACAATAGATTTCAACCACAGAATGAAGACAAATGGCTTGGTGCATTTGAGAAGGAAGGTCCTGTGGGATGTCAATATGAAAAGCACTAGTGATAAGCATAGCTATGGCATATGGTCAATGTAAAAGATGATGGGAAATAAATCTTCATGCTAGCTTTCTTAACATAATATGGGCTGCGTGATATCAGACCAACTGGAAATAAAGAATTCTGAGGAAAGTGAGTTGTCTAAAGCTACCCTTTTCAGATGAAACTAAAAATCATAAAGCTATACCTGTGTATAAATGAATACTAAATCAAGCATAATTGTACAACAGATATAACTGGGGGAAAAAAAATTCACTCATTTTTGGTTTTATCCATGGGCTTGTATAAAATGCTTATAATATAACAGACTTTGCAACAGCTGCCACGTGCAGAAACACAGGTTCTTTGTTACAAAAAGAGAACGTGACTGTTTAACACTTTCTTTTTACCTGCGTTTTTTGCAAATTGTAGGGTGAGATTAGGAAAAGAAAGAGTGGATTTGTGTTTCTGCTAGAATCTGTACACAGTTTTGGTTTTATTGTTTTGGTTTGTTGTGTTTTTTGGCTTTTTTTAAGAATATGCCTTGGAATTTAAGGTCCTGTAAGGTAATGTTATACCACATGAATTACCATTGTGTGTATAAAGCTACATTATGCAGCTCTATGTGCAAGATGTCAAAGCTGTTGGAAATATTTTTTAGAAGTTAATACTTCTAATTTCTATCCATGAATCATGGACAGCCTCATGTAATTTCTAAATTATCCCTCTTTTATTAATAAAAGTGTTTTTCTTTTACTTCAGTTTATCCCATGACAGTACATGCGGCAATGCTCAGAGAGTTCTTGTACTTGTTTAAATAAAGTTTGTATAAACAGGACAATAACCTCTTTTTTCCTGTATAAGAGAAAATATCTTGAGTGTAGCTTTGTGAAAGTAATGCAATGAATTTCAGAATAGTTTTCCTTAAGTGCAGTTTTAATTAAGTGCATACAAAACATATCTACAGTATGTGTTCCACAGTAACACAGACAATATTGTTTCATAGGATAAGTAACTTCATGTATGTTATAGGGTTCTTTCCCACATTCAGTCTCTGGTTGTTTTTGACATCCAACTTTTTTTTTAATTATTTATTTTCAAAAACTTTTTTTTCCTCCATATTGAATTATGTCTCCTGGAAAGACCTGTCAGGTAATCTTATAGCTATTTCTTTTCCATATATATATGCAAGGTTCTGCAAATGGAAAGTGTCGTCACAGCTTCCTGAATAATTATTGTAGGTCATGGTTCACAAACTATGTCATTGCCAGAAAAAGATTTGGATTTGATTTGGATTCTAAAATAAATATTTTGAAAACTGTTAAAAGAAATGAACCTCACAAAGCTCTACATTATGTGATTGACCAATCTTATTGTAGATATTTGTGATATCTTTTTATATTTACAAAAATCTACCCACTTTCTTCTCACTCCTAACTTAATTATTATTTTCTATTTCTGCTTTATTTCCTATGTATATATTTCTCGACCAATATATTTACTTTCCCTTTTCTCTTCTAAAACACTCAGCAGAAAATAGTAAAACACAACGCACCTCAGTCTGGGGGAAAGTGTACAGGAATGTTCTTAGCAACAGGAATCTTTTCTGCTACATAAACTCTTTGGCAAAATCTATTAATAGTAGAAAATTTATGACTCTGTTGACTTTTATCAGCAAAAAGGTGATGTAACATCATTCATCTAGGGAAAAAGATGAAACATTACCTTCATTCCAATCAGTTGTGTTTTTACTGCCTTTGTTTCACTCATGTTCCTCTGCAATATTTTCCCCCTTCTTACCATTTGCCATGAGATTTCTGTGTGTGACTGTAAGTTTTCCTGGATAAAGAAAAAGGTCTTAAAATCCTAACTCTGATCTGCGTTTTTTTAAGCATCTAAGCTAGAATCACACTTCACCAGACCTATATTTTTACCACTTGATATGTCCTTCTGTAAATTTCATTTCCACATCCCAGTATTTGCAATGCAGAGACTGACATTTGAAATTTCATTTTTCCATACTCTTAATTCCATAGTCTGGTTTCCATCTTAAGCCACTATTAATTTACAGTGTGCATCTCTGAAATTTGGCAGTAAAATGGTGCACCAAGCTCAACAACTAACTGAATATTTCCAGTTTGCTGATATTCCTATTACTGTTTGGCAGCATCTCTGAAAGATTAGTAACTGCAGTTAAGCATGACAATATTACTTCTGTAATCTGCAGCTGACATGCTGTATCAAAGAACTGATATATTCTGTAGTCATTGGAAGTGTTCAGAGAACAGGAGGGTTACTTCACTTTTCAAACATGCATTCTTCCATATCTCATCCAATCCAATTTTGAATTGATTCAGAACTGGAAGTAGACATCACAACAGAAAGTTTACTTGTCATTGAGAGCTTAGGAGTTAGGATTAAAGGGAGCGCAGGGGCAGAGGACATCATAGCAGGGGTCTGCTAGAGGCCACCTACCAGGGGTGGGGGACTAAGCAGGTGAAGCCTTCTATAGACAGGTAAGAGCAGTCTGATTTTCACAATCCATAGTCCCCATGGAGGACTTAACCACCCTGATATCTGTTAGAGGAGCAACACAGCAATCCAAGAAGTTCCAAGAATGTGTCGATGACAACTTCCTCCTCCACATGATAGAGAAGCCAACAAGGAGGGTTGCTATGCTGGACCTTGTTCTCACTAACAAGGTGGGGCTGGTGGGGAATGTGAAGCTCAAGGGTAGCCTTGGCTGCAGTGACCATGAAATGTGCTAAGATCCTTAGGGCAGCGAGGAG
>VWZZ01008675.1:0-10629 GCA_013399095.1 Psophia crepitans | reverse complement strand
CTTCTCAAATATGACGGATAGTGGCTCAGCAACTTCATCTGTCAGTTCCCTCTGGACCCGTGGATGCAGCTCATTGGGTGTCATGGAGTTGTGCACCTTCAGGTTCCCTACATGATCTTGAACTTGATCTTCTCCTACAGTGGGTGGTTCTTTATTCTCCCAGTCCCTGCATTCACCTTCTGTGATCCAGGCAGTGTGGGTAGAGCCCTTGGTGGTCAAGACTGAGGAAAAAAAGTCATTAAGGACCTCAGTCTTCTCCATATCCTGGGTAACCAGGTCTCCCGTTTCCTTCTGGAGTGGGTCCACGTTTTCCCTGGTCTTCCTTTTATCACAGATGTACCTATAGAAACTTCTCTTATTGCTTCTGATGTCCCTGGTCAGATTTAATTCTGTCAGAAAACCCAGCAACTCCCACAGCTCTAGATGAATGCACGTGTTCACTAGGAGTACAATTTAAGTTGTTTTTCATTATCTTTTTGGGATATGGAACACGCTTTAGAGTTCTGTTCTGTGCTCTGAAGCACCAATGACTGGCCTTCTCTGGAGCGCAATCTGGGCTCATGGGCCCACTCCAGATGACTTCACAGGTCTTAGGACATGGGAAAAGAGGGACTACACTGCTAACATAGGCCCTTCTCATTTATAGTTCTGAACACAAAAATGAGAGAGATCTGAACTGTATGTTGGTAACCAGAAAAATGGACCGAGAAACTTAGAGGGGCTATTATTGTTGGTATGGGCAGGGTGCTTTGAGGATGTAGCACTTCTACTTATAGATCCTAATGGGGTTGTGTGGAAAGTGGTTGTTCACAGGCTCTCCACCATACCTCCCAGTATTTCCAGTTTTGGGGTGACTCAGATAGGAGCAACTGTATTGGGTTTACACGTACAGCAGCATCACATCTCTGTCTCTATGGAAGGCCAGTGGGAGAAGTCCTGCAGCACTTAGATTTCAAATTGCTTATAAATTTTAGGAAACATTAACAGTGATCATTGTTACTAATAGAAGAAAAGAGGTCAGCAACAAAGATGCTAGATTACCTTACACAGAGACACACTACCTTCTGCTAGCTGATAGCTGGGGTCCAAAATACTCCTTCGCTATTAATTTGCTGTTTAAGTGGATTATTGGTTTTGCTCCCTGGCTTGAATGGAAGCCTAATGTCCACCAGATAATTTTGCTAACTGTAATCAACATTGTAGAAGCCTTATGAGTTCCCTTTTACTGTTGTTACATAGAAATACTACAGCTCCTTTTTCTTTGACCACTTTTTCCAGTTGCGATATTGTCTACAGAATAAATGAAACCATCAAAAGAATATGATACATATTTTATTTCAAAGTGGAACCGTATTTGTAATCAGCTTCCCCTTTACCCAACAACCGAAAACCCCCAGCTCCCAAACTAGCAGTCTTTCCACTAGCCATTCACAACCATTTGCCGCCTTCCCGCCTCTCCCTCTCAGTTGCAGGCATCATAACTGTACCACTCACATTTCAAAACACATTCTCTAATTGGTCTGCAGTTCATCAACATGTTGGAATTGTGTTTCATTTAATCTATGTCAAACCCCTACGGAAAGTCCAGATCCTATACCTCACTTTTCTGTTTATTTTCCAGTGCAGTATGTGTTATAATGTGCTGCATGCTGAGAATTCTCAGGTTATAAAGCACACAACCAAAATCATTGCTTAAAAGCTTTCGGTGATTGCTCATGCCTCTCAGTCCTAATGCATCAGTGGAATCTTTGGAAGAAAGTTACAATGCATGAAGATTTTAGAAAATCCATGTTGTTTATTTGTTTATTCACATATTAAATGCAGAAAATAATCTCATACATTATTATTTCTATTGAAGCCAGAAATCTCTCATACTGTGCAGAAAAAAGGAAGGCAGTGTTACGAGGATTAATAATGCATCTAATATGAATTTCCTAATAAAATTAAAGATGAAAGAAACAACATAGAAATAGCTTGAAAGCCGAGACTTCAAAACACAAAAGCATGGGCATTCTGAATTCAGACTGCCATTTCACTTTTGTTACAGATCTTTTGTGCCTAGGTATTGTAAAAAAGAGCTACGCAAATCCAAAGCACTTTTGAACAATATTCTTGCATCCATTTATTAAAAACAAAACAAAACAAAACAACAAACCCCAAACAAAACAAAGAACCCAAAAAAACATAATTCAACAAGTTTATTAAATACTCAATCACTTACTAGTAACTTACTCGTGCAGGAAGGCAGTAGCATAATGTACTTCTGAGGCTCCCTGACACTTCACATTACAAAGTCCTGTTTTCATATCTTATAATTTTGCAAAATATTAATGATTTGGGCTGAAATTTTCTATGACAGATGCTTGCCTGAGGCTGTTTCTTTGGTGGGCAACTTTCAATCAAACATCTCAACCATTTTGGGGAATTGAATTAGGGGAAAATTAACATAAAAAGAGTTAGCTACCTCATTTTATAAAGCTGAACCATGCTTTGAAGCCCAGACATCACAATTGCAGTCAGGGTGCTTTTTACCACCTTTTTAAAAATATATATAGAAATTTGTCCAGTTCTAAATAATTGGAAAGAAAAATATAAACTCATGTCTGCATATTCTGGATAAAATATCCTTTCTAAGACGTGGTTAGAAAAAGCCACAGGTGATGTAGGTCTGGCGTTTATATTAGCCTCATTTTGAGCAGGAGATGCATTAGATGGACTACCAGATATCCCTTCTAACTACTACTTCTATGAGTCTATGACAGAAAATAACCCTGCTGCTAAACCTTAGTCCTTCCAAATAGTGTGCTGCAGGAAATCTGAATTGCCTAGGGATAAGAATACAGCTGGGCAACCATTACTAGTAATTTCCATGAATACATATTCCATTCTTAAAAGTTATTACACTAATTATGTTCACAACTCCTTTTTCACTCCATTTCCACAAATGAATTTTACCTGGAGAAAGATTCAGTTAATTCTAACTACTGGACAACAGCTATGGCAAGGAATTTTTTTCCTCTGTAGAAGACCATCCACTACTTAAAGGTTTTTCAAATTCTCCCTGCAGAGTTTGACTTCTCTTCAGGGTCTTTCAGTTTATACAGATGGACTGCTCTGTCAACAAGAGATGTATTTATACAGAGTTCCACTAAGACAAAAGAATTTGTGAATATAATCACCAGGGTAATAAGTAAGTTGTACTGATTTGCAAGACTAGCAGATTCCAAAAATTTTAAGGTCAGAAACAGAGATGTGGTAAATAACCTGACAATGTAACGGTTTCACAGGAAAAGGTGTAGTTGGATGACAATCCAAATGTGAATCAACAATGCCACTCTGTTGCAAAACAGCACAAACCATAACGAAAGGTATAAACAGACAGACAGCCTGTAAAGAATTTTTCTGTTCTACTCTGCTCTGTTAAAGCCTCAGCTGGGTTTCTTTTTCCAATTCAGGGCACTACAGTTTGTGCAAGATGTAAAATTGAGGAGACCTCAGTAGATTAATAAGAACAAATGGAATCTAGGAAACAGAACTGGAGAGAAAACAACTGAATGAATTACGATTCTTTAACCTAAAATAGAGAGAAAACTAAAAAAGGAATTTCTTCAAATATGTAAAAGGTTGTGAAGGTATAAATTATAAATTATAATTATTTTAAATTTTTCTCCATGACCTAAGAGACAAAACAAGAAATAATGGGTTCAAACTGCAACAAAGTTTGAAATTAGGATTAGAATAATAGAAAATAGTAATACAATGGTAAGAATAGCGAAATACTGAACTAGAACTTCTGGGAGATTACCAACTCTCAGCCTGTAGAGACCTTCAAAACAATGTACATGAGCTGCTAGTACTCACAGGGATATTGCTGAGAAAGGCGACAGAATGGATAACGAATCAATGAAAGTGGTTTTATTTTTATTTTTCCTTTGACTATATTGAAACCAATGTCTTTATTTGACTGTTACATATAATACACTCAGATTTGAACTTCAGATAGTACCAGCATTGCATTACTCTCTGTATTTTTTTTTCTAAGGGTCAATAATTTTCTCTAAAACAATATAATGCTTTATTTCTTCTTTGGATTTGTTTATCTTTCTTCCAGCTGTCTTGTACTGATGGTATTTTATCCTGGAACCATGAAAATTTCCACTATTTCATTTACACAGAGGACTTAAGAGTGGAGTTTGAATTTTGTGCCCCAAACCTTTTCATAGTATAAGTATTTTTTACAAGCTTTTGCTCATGAGCAAAAGTAATAACCGAGAAATTTAATACAAAAAGAAGAAGCAATTTCTGTTCAAGGAAATTATTCAACAGAATAATTTTGTCCAATCAATACATTTGATGTAATAGCTATTTTTTCATAGGCTATTTGTTAATAGAAGGGGGGGGAAGGGAAAAGAAAAAGAATCAATGTGTCACATGATTCACTAAGAATCATTAGCCCAGTTAAAGCTGAAATGAACGTAAGTGATTTACACCATTTCCACTTTAATTTATTACAGTTGGTTCTTTGCAAACACTTTCCTCTTTATCAACTTCATTTATTTCTGTAATCCTCAAGTAGCCACATAATACGGCTCAATCATATTTGGTGAGGGGAGGTAACCAAAGTCCACTTCTCCTGTACAGGTGTCTCTGGGGTTGCAAGGAATTATCTGTTTCTGGTCTTGGAAAAGCATTTCATCTGTCCATACTACATATGACTGTAGTCATAGGCCCAGCACACATGCTACTGTCGGGATGGTTTATTAGAACAGCTATATTTATTTTTTTTCTTCTGGCAAATACTCTGTGCACCAAGAAATATATCACTCAGTCATCAAATATATTTTTCAAGTCCAAGTTAAAATCAGCAAAATCTTTCAGCTCAAAAATATTCATCTTTTTTGAAGATTCTAAGGATTTAAAATTTTGGTTTGTTTTTACATTAGCATTAAGGGAGAAAAAGACCCCCATCTGGGCAATCTGTTCTAGTGTAGGTTGTTCCTGTCCATGGCAGGGGGTTGGAACTAGGTGATTGCTGTGGTCCCTTCCAACCCAAACCATTCTGTGATTGTATGATCTTTCAAAAGAAAATTTCACTTTCCACCTACTCATGCTTCCTATTTAATTATCTCTCTCTTTCAGGTAAAAAAGTGTATGTTTTAAAAATCTCACTCTTCAGGTCAAAAATGTTTGACTTAATACAAAAATTACTTTTTTCACAGGTTATCTTTTTTATTTTAGGGGAGTGGGGTGGGGTTTCAATGCCTGGTAAAGTTTTGAATGCAGCACAATTCATAAGCAGCTTTTTTTAAACTGAACTCAAAGGCTCCCTGTCCATATCAGGGCTCTGTAATTGTGAATTTCATCTTATTCTGGACATGGGGTTACCATTTCAGCCTCAGGTAAATATCTCGCTATGAAATGGTCACAGAACAACAGTCTCTACAAGCTTAGCCCAGGCATCAGATTCTTCAAAGGCCTTTTATCATTAGCAATTCTCTCATACTCTGTGAACACAGCACAGGGCCTCTATGGGCTGTGCTTTCACACCCAGGATTTCATCCATAGTGTGGAATATTACCCCCCAAGCTTGATGACATCCAAATAATAAAATCCTTACAGCACTGTGTGGGAAGCATTAGTGATGGTCTAGGGAATAGGTAAGTGAAATGAAATGAGCATGCAGTTATATTATTTAAATTCATTTCTGTTTGACAATACCTTTGTATCCCACGTTTGTTGCATTTCACTTACAGGTCCTCTGCAGAGATGCATTAACAGCATTTGTTTCATTAACAGCATTACATTGTCTCCCCAGACCAGCACTAACATTGTAGCTCCATCATCTTTCATGTCCTAAATTATCATCTCACATTGACACCGATTATTTTTTTTTCCTAGTAAGGAACAATTGTGTTCACTATATTATTTAGCACCACCTTCTTCTAGTACAAATTTGTTTCACAGTAAAGGTCTGAACAGTCCCCAGAAGAAACCGATTTGTGAGGATTACTGTGAATAAATAGATAGCCCCTCTCCTATATAACTGCTATCAGGCAACAAAGAAGGTAAAGGGAGGTGAGAGAAGTACGAATATTCCCAATTACATAGAGGAAGGTTGGCAGTAGAGATTAAGGGATAGAGCCAATAATGGATACAAACATCTAAAGCAGGATTTGGAGAAAATGGAGATGTTTAGGTAGAAAACTAATCTGAAAAGCAAAGCAACAGCTGCTGCCTAAACTTGGAGGCACTTGAACCCAAGGCAGTCTGTAGATTTGAGTTTACAAGAGGTTAGTGTTTCTCATTATAGGCATGCCTGAAGTTTCCTGAGTGTCAGAAACACAGTACCTATCAACAGTGGCCTGCTGTGAACTCGTGCTAAATCCCCGGGGGTCCTCCCTCGTGCTCTGCGCTGTTCCCTGCAATACCAACCATCCACCGCGGGCCTGAACACAACACAAAACCATAGTCACGAGGTTTTTTAAGACACGTCTGCCATAAACGGTGATGCATTTGACCATGAATTTTGTAATCAGCAGTCAAATCAGAAACTAGTTATCAGGAAAGTAGGATCCAGTTATTTTTTCTGCTTTGTAGGAAAGAAAGAAGCACCTATTTTTAAAGGAACATTCTCATCTCAAGGCTATTTCCATTTTTACATTAAACAGCCTTTGAACTACAGGAACAGAAAGAGGAACCCGGGTTTCTTTGCCTTCAGGTAAGTACTCTAATCACTTAGTTAAAAGTTTTGTTCGCACTCCCTCGAATTATTTTCTTAACAAGGTCAAGGTTACAACACGATGACTGGAGAACAGCCAGAGAGCATGCAGTGTGTCTAACTAGTAGACACATTTAAACTGTATGACAGCGATTTAAACCACTGTGGCTACATAGGGAACTGAACCCTTTCAGACCAAAGATGAGTACCATGCCCATGGTTTAAAACAGAAAATTGCATCTAGTTCTCTCATTTTGAATAATAATTGATGGCACAAGCCTAGTGCTCAGTGACATGACCAGGGTTAGTAAGCAACTTTATAGCACGGCTGAGAATAAAACAAGCAGGTACAAAACCAGTCCTGTCACAAATCCTTTTTTTTTTTCCTTCTAAGTACAATTTTTTCTTTACCAAAATCACAGTAATTTCTGCTTTTTTTTTTAGAGGGGAGGAGGAAGTTTAGGTAGGGTACTGTCATACTTCATGCAACTTATCCAACTATATTCAAGTCATGCTGCATCTTCTAAACTTAGGGATAAATATGAATTTTGCATGGCTTTTTACTTTCATTATTATCAAAGGAACAACACAGCTGAGTAAAATGAGATGTAGTCTACACACATTTATGTATTATACATAGAGTAGTTGGTTAAAGGTTGGTATGGCACATCTCTAAAAAAACTTCTGTAAACAACAGAATTGTATGGACATGGTCACCAAAAAAAAAAAAAGAGATACAGAGATAACAGGGTTAACCTACACATATAATTAGGTCAGCCAGACTTTTAGTTGGAAGAATGATATATAAGAATAGACACCTACTTGTATCTGAGATCCAAGGTTGAGTTTAGAGGCTGGAAAAATGTTGTTTGGAAATCATTATTGGAAATAATGTTGAATTTACAAATTTAGACTTTCAATTTATTTTTTTTTTGAGCAGAAACATATTTTTAAAAGTATCACAGTGCGGTCTCAATTATTTTATTCAATACTTATACACCTTAGCAAACTGAATGAATTCTAATTGTATACATTTGCCATTTCTAAAAGTCTAAGGCTGTATTCTTTCTTTGAATGCATACAGAAATCTCATTGGATTCAAAGGAAATTATATGTATGTGTCTGGTGACAGCCTTTTCTGTATCATAGGCAGGATGATGCTGGCCTGGCAGTAAAATTGATATAAATTTTGAATGACTTAGATCTCCAGGATTGGGCTCTGTATTTGAAAAAGAAAAATAGAGGTTAACTCCAAAAGGTATTTATATATAGCAAGGTATGATTCCCTGACTGAATCTAGTTCTGTAACTCAGTCAAAAAGGTTCAGCTAACATCATAAACCATGAGAGTGAAGCTCAAACAGTTTATGAATAGCTACTGTCACACAGATTGAATTTCTTCTTTGCTATTCAGTCAAGGGGTATTTGTTATTGCTTATAATATTTAGAAAGTCATTTTGGAGTTGAGGTATTGAAAGCCTCACAGATAAAAATATTTTATAAAATATTAACTAGCCTAATAGAAAGAAGCATTGGGTGCTCATTTTATTTAAACATTTAATTTTCATGGGAGTCCTTCAGGGCAGCAGAAATACCATACATATTATTAAAAATGAGCAGAATTATAATGGAATGCAGTTACAGAACAATGGCTTAATAAAGGATCCCAAAGCACATATGAAAAAGCAAAGGGCCATGCAAATAACCCTGCTATAATACATGCAGAAAGATTTTCGGTTGCCAGCAGCTTTTCAATAAAAAAAAAAAAATATGTATAATGGAGAATCTCTCTAGTTTTAGAGGGGAAATCCAAGAAAACTTCATGTCTTGTACTGGAGAAACCATTTTGCCTTTTCTCTTTCAAGAGCTTGGAAAAGACTTAATAATAAGATAATAATAGTTAAGTAATCAATCTGCACTTAGATACATATTTATTATGTATTTCTCATTGGGTCATTTAAGAACAGAGTTAACACATTATTAGTGGAGAGTCATAATGTCATTTTTGTGAAGAACTGCTACTTTATTCCTTATGGTCAGATATTTCTTAAAAAGTTTCCAATTTATGAAACTGATTATTGAAGTGCTGCCTGCAGTTGTAAAATGTTAGTTGAAGAAAGATATCAAAAATTTTATTTGTCTTGTGCCAGTAGTCCACCTAATAAGATTACATTAGAAGACAGTTTTTCTTTCACCTTATTTTCTGAAGCTGCACTAGTTTCTTGAGATATTCTTTCCTGCACAAATGTTATGATGTCATTTTTATTTTAGATTTATTTGTAGCAAGGGGTAGAGGACATTGTGGGAATTTTCCTACTAGGCTGCCATTAGCATCGTCTTTTCACAGAAGGAACAATGTAACCACCTCTATTAAGGCCATGTCAAAATCATACCTTCAGAAAGGACCAATAGTTGTGACTGTTTCAGTTTCAGACTACCAGCTACAGAGTGCCAACACCTTTAAAAAAGATTTTTTTCATCTGGCACATATTCAACATCTTGTTACAGCTGTGCTGTAAATTTAAACTTACCCTGTAACTACATGATCATAAGATCAGCTATAAAAGAAGTTGAAGGAGCAGGTAGCTGGGGTTGAAGTTCACTATCAATTGGAATCCTCTTATTCATGGTTAAATATAATGTGAAACTGCATTTTTACTGAACACCACACCACATCCCCCCCCTCCCAAAAAAACCCACCACACAAAAAAACAAACACTGAATAAAAAATCATATTCTTATATTGAACCTACTTGGACCAATATATGATTGAATTAGCAAATTTAAAATCAAGACTACTTTACCAAAAGGTTTCAAACACATAGCCACTGAAAAACAGATTTTTGTGGCTACAGTAACTTGGTTAGGCTCACCACAAGGCTGGACTATATCATATTTTACTTCCTAACAGAGATAAAAAGTAAAATGAAATTTATGTATATAGTATGAGCTTTTAGATTATGCTCCTGAACCACACAACAACCTGCATAAGTGTAAATATTCTGCTATGAGTAAGTAATTTTTCCCTATTTGACTGTGGTCATGTCTCCTTAGAGGCCTTTGTTGTTGTTTTGTTTCTTCTGTCTCTATATGAAAATGGTGACATGCCAGAGCATTTTGGAATTTCAAAGTAACTTTGAGAAGGAGACAATTCTGGAAATACAAGGATCAAGAAATAAGATTCACCATTAATTGATCTAACTTTATGCTCATCAACATCCAGTTCTTCAAAAGTTCATGAAGCATATTGTCATAATCCTGGGGAAGCCGTCTTTGCATATCATAGTAATTTAAGATCAATATTCTCACCTCCCTTTCCCCCCCCCCCCAAAAAAAAAACCTATGCATTCAGTTTCCATTTAGTGTACAGAGACAGACATCTAAATGAAAATCTAGTCCCTCAGCTATTTTTCTTTCATACTCCAGTGAATTAACATGATGCTACTATCAGGGCCCTGAGTGCACCAGCAAGATCTACAAGCTCTTCTGCTGCTTCCTCAGGGTTTGCTGCCTGTGCTCAAGATCAGTTCTGATAAGATGAACCTCGTATCAGAAGTCTGAGAGGAAAGCAAAGTTAATGATGAAGAGCTTTGAGGAGGCTTGGATGGGGCTTCAGCCCCTGGTGTGGGAACTGCATTGAAGCTGTGGTCCAGGCCTAGGCAAGGCTGAGTGTGTTGGGATAGCCTTGCATAGCTGCCATGACCTCCTGGCTAGGCCTCAGCTGGTCCCAGTCCCCCATCCCTGCTCTGCTCCTGTCACCAGGGCACCAGGGGGCTGCACTCGGGGGTGAGGGCACTCCCAGCTCCCCATGCCCTACCTCTGCCTAGCACCCTGCCCTGCTGCTCCCTGACAGCTGAAAGTGTTGAGACTTCCACATTTAAACTAACACTGAAGGGGGAGGGGGATTTAAGC
>VWZZ01008665.1:0-18670 GCA_013399095.1 Psophia crepitans | reverse complement strand
ACAGCAGTGGCCAGACTGAGTTCTTGTGTAATCTGTGCTGTCATCTGACTTCGCAATGCAAGTTGAAGACATAAGGAAACAAAATCAATTTTGTTTTGAAGTAAATTTGAGGTAAAGATTGTTTTACTTGTATTTCCACAGGGCTACCCTCTTTGCAGATGTATCTTTGCAGAGCGCTCTTTTTATTTTTTCCTCTCCTGTTGTTAACTGAGTAAATGTAATAGAGTAACTGGGGCCATTTTGCAATGAAACAGTCCAAAAATGTGAACTGGAACCTTTTCACAAAGCTGATCTTCAGGGATTGTGGGTGTATCTGACCTTTCTAGATATTTGTGACATTCTATCATCTCCCTCTACACAATTAGCACTGCAGCAATTCTAGATAAAAATATCATATGATGGCAATTAAATAAGATCAAACATCCAAAAAGTAATAGTGCACATGGATACCCTGATAGCCCTTACAACATATTCACTGCTTCCTAATAAGCAGTGCAGAGAAAACAGAGCAAGATTCTGAGAAAAAGTAGCTTGTTCTGACTGTAATACTGCTGCTCATGTCCTCTGCCTGATGCCCTTTCTTTTTGTAAGTACCGGATTATCAATGCTACAGGTTAAAAAGAAATGTTACTTTTAATTATTTTCACAGCCATTTTAATTATGATCAAACAGGACAGAAGTGAGTTTAATTGCCTTAATGCTTCAAGTTTTAGAAGATTAGCTCTGGAAATATCTAAATGCACATCCTTCCCTGCTTTCTCCTTGCTCCCTGGGAAGAGGGAGTTATCTGCCCACCTAGCCCAGCAATAAATTAAGGTACCCCCCTACTGTCACAGCAGTTCCGAAGATTGCTTCCTTGCTATGCTGCTCCAGGAGGAGAGTAAGCAGGTGCCTTTATACCCTTCAGCTAAGTGTATTATTGAGCACTACGTGTGCGTACCTTGGGGATGATGTTCAGCAATCAGACAGCATGATTCCTTAGCTCAGGCTGGACTGCCTATAGATTTAGAGGAGTAAGGTTGTCACAGAAGTGGGTTTACCCACCCTTAGGATTTCTTCCTCCTTTCCACATTGGGCAGAAAGTTGAGAATCTACACACTTTCTCTAACTAATCATCTGAAATATCTCTTGAGACACGGAGAGTGTTTCCTATTTGGTCTATCCAAAATGTTACCATAAAGATGTCCGAGGTGAAATGAATCATTCTTTTGAAAGAGGAAAAAAAATAAATAAATCAAGAAGCAGATTCTGGAAACCAAGTGAAACAGGATTTTTTCTTTTTTGTAAATTATGGCAAAGCACATATATTTTTCAAGTTGGTAAATGTTGCTTTTGAAGAATAACCCACAGTCTTGATGAACTGACACTTGATGATGGAAGACTAAGTTCAAATAACTTTTACAAGTATCCCTGGTAGTAGGATCTTATCCTAAATTTCCCTGCACAAGTGTACAATTTAGGTAACTCTTCACTTCTGATTCTTGTCTTCTATTTAAAACGAAACTTTGCGTTGCCAAAACTTCTATCACTTCTCACGGAGATGCTGCATTAATTCCTAAACTGCGTACTGACGGAAAAATCTCTGTATCTAAAGTATAATTGATAGCACAGCGTGGCAAGGGTCTCCATTTCATTTTGATTAGGCACCCCCAACTTCACACTGTTTCTAAATAAAATGGAAATTCTCCAGAGAAGTGTCATAGCTTAACTGTCACTTTCCTCCTGAACTGCGATAAATATAGAGTAATGTAATTAATGCAGCAGCAAGAAAAGTGCTGCTCCTCGAGCAGAAAAATTCGTAAGTTCCCTCTTGTTGTCCTAGCAACTTTGCGGAGCTGACATAGATTCTTCTCTTTGAAGGAGGAGTAGGTACATGTCAGTTCTGAAACACTGGTGGTATCTGTCATCAAATTACCTTGAGTGCTGAATAGAATAAAATACCGTTTTTGCGATTTGACTTTAAAAAAAAAAAAAAAAAAAGACGTCCCGAATGCTATAATTGCTAAAATAGATAATCAAGCAGATGAACTTAGTCCCACTTCAAAGTTTACTGAAGTAAACAGAACAGGCTTGACCACGTCAATTCATTTTAGCTAAAAGAACAGATTTTTTTAAAGGTATCAAAACAGCCAAATCCCTTCATAAGACCCTCAAATTACAGGGGACGTAACTATAAACATACTTCAAAAACTTTGGTCCTGCATCACTGAGAAAACAAACATCATAATTATTGGTGTACAGAGATGTGCCTGCCTGTTCCTGGAGATCATACAGCAACACAGAAGATAAAGTAACGTGCAGCGCTGTTGCATAGCACTGACTTTGACCATTTATCCTCCTCTGCTGTGTGTTCTTCCTCTTAGGGCTGGGCTGCTACAGGTTGCTTGTCTTGGACATCACAATTTCCCCATGCTAGCACAACAGCTTCACACACGTGCCTATCTTGGCATTCAAAGTACAGTCCACCACCATCACAGCTTTCTTCTTAGTCTGGTGGACACAGGTGACCAGCTTGTGGTTGGTCCCCTTCCTACTGGGAAGCTCCTATCAAGAGTTTTAGCCAGATGAATGTTGCGTTCATGTCGAATGAAGCCTGTGGTTTCATACTCCATCCATCATTTCATCTTCCCTTCCCAGACCTGCAAGAGCTCCCTGTTCATCTTGCCAGTGCATGCTTCTGCTGTGCTGTTCCTTTGCCTTTTCTAGTATTTTCTTTAAGGATTTCCCTTCCATGCTCTTTTTTCCTTGATAAGGCACCAAATCTCTCGACTTAAGTAATTCCTCCTCCACCTGTGTGACAGCTGCAGCTTGAATCTGGCTGTCCCTGGGGACTGCCCATTCCTCCTCAGTTCCAAGCTGCTTCTCATCCACCTCTGATGATGCCTCAGAAGGGCTCAGATTTGAATGTTTCCCTGCTGTCCCTTTGGTTCTCACTCGAAAGCTGTTGATTTTCCCTGCTCCTTCCTGGTTAAAGCAGATTCAGTTTTATTTTCTGCAAATACAAAGACTGAGGTTGCCGCTCTTACCAGATGCTCAATATATCCTTGAATCAAGGACACAAGCTCTAAATTTCAATTATATGCAGGTTGATTTGACGTCAAAGGGGCATGAAAATACGGACAAAACAGTAATTATATCCTCCTCTTCATGTTTTGTCATCTTGCTTTTACCAGTGATTTGTTGTAAACTATACTTAATATTCTTTAATTATACAAGATAAAGTACTACTGGTAGTACTTTGATTCTTATACTTTTCTTCCATTGAAAACATTATTAGAATAAAATATAATTTCTCCAGATTAGCCTTTTCCAATGATAAAATATTTTGATGACATGTTCAAAATTTTTCTTACACATCAGTTATGTGCTACAGCTACCTGAGAGATATCAACCTCCGCTGTACATTTTTAACAAATTCAGAAGATTGCTAATTGGTACCTATACCTTCAAGAAAGGCAAGTAGGACAGTCAGCATGACTACAAGCCAATTAATCTAACACAGGCAAATTCTCAATTAAATCCTGTATCAGTTTATCAATTAAAAAATAAGTGCTGGAATATAATTATAGACAGTGATGATGATTTTCAGAAAGCAATCTTACTGACTAAATCTTACTTAATTACTTGATGAGGTCACAATTTTCTTTAAAAAAGATAACTGTGAAGATATATTTAGACTTTTATAAGGCATTTGACTTATGCATAAACATATTATAATCTGATCTAAAATTAACACTATACATTATTAATGAAGAAAACTTTAAGTGAATTAAAAAATGGCCCACGAATCTCTAGAAATAGTCACCAACGGGAAAAGGCCGTGGAACCCAAGTAATTTTAATGGGATTCCTCAGGGTTGGCACTGGACTTAAGAATATATAACACTTTCATAAATGATTTTGAAATAAGCCTAACGTAATCTTAAAACAATTACAGATGACAAAAGGCTTTTGATAAAGAGCAAAGATGGAAGTTATATAGAATGATCTGAAGTAATTCAGCGTATGAAACAACTAAGCCCACGAAATATTTTAATAAAATCACATTCACATTATACATCTAGAAAGAAAAATGCAAATCATACCTACAGAATGGAGAGCATATGGGCAAACCAATGACTTAAAATTAATCTAGAGTTAAAATGGACAAACAAATGATAAACAGACTTATTTTATCATTAGTCTCCGAATACTATGATGACACAGGAAAGGCTAATCTGTTCCTTCAGTATATGAACCTGGGAAAAGTAAGTTTTGACTTCAGTGCATTTATTGATAGCACTGAAATGGAAATGCTGCTTTCAGTTCTGGTGTTCACGTCTGGAAAATCATGGCACAGAGCTGAAGAGACACAAACACAAAAGATTTAAAAGCTTATATTCCCTCCCTTCCCAGGAAGAGACCTACGAGGATGCTGAGTCAGAGCAGGATTTGTAACCAAGCAGAGGCAAACCAAGCAGTGGTAGACAGGTCAAGTCGAACAAACTCAAATTGGAAACAAGACTCAGTTTCAACTGCAAGAGTGATTAAGCACCAAGACCTTCAAATCAAGACAGAGTACATGTTTGGAAGAAAGTCATAGACCTTTTACTGCCCTCAGTTCTACCAATTTATTATAGCTTAATGAACAAGCAATCGAAGGGAATAGGGATCCAACTTGAAGCTCATTGCCACCTGAAGACTTTTCCCATTGAGCTAAGAACCACAAAAAGAAAAACTGCGACATTTACGAAGTTTTTAAACCTTTAAAGTAAGACTTGAAATTGAAACAGAAGATCTTCTTTCTTCAGCTGAACCCATTCTTTTCTCTGGTTTTGGGCATTTCTTTGCCAAGAATGTCACGCAAAGACGACAGGCAGATCACAGCACAAAGGACACACAGCCTCTAGCCTGTGTGTGCCAGAAACAGACATATTAGGCCAGATCCTCTATTAGCATAAATCATTGCAGGCACATTGTTTTGGCTCAGTCTCACAGGAAAAGATGCAGTTCCCAAAATCAAGGTTTTGTCAGACACGATTTTCACACAACCTAGAAGAAGCATTAATGTAGTCCTCAAATAGTTGCAAGATGCTGCAAAAAGATTTTGTGATGCTGTTCAAGTGGCTTAGAAAAGGCTTTCCAGGTACATAAGTATAAAAGAAACTATAAAAAGGTTTTAAATGTGTATAGGATATATTAATTCAACCAAATAGTCCAACTCAGTTAATTGTTTCTTGTTTCCATAAGGCCTAGATTACATCAGAAACACCCCACATCTGATGTTTAACTTGCATGTTAAAAAGTGCAGGAGTAAAATCACTTAGAATCATGGAATATCCTGAGTTGAAAGGGACCCATAAGGATCACCAAGTCCAACTCCTGGCTCAACACAGGACCAGCCCAATCAGGGCAGATGACTGAGAGCATTGTCCAGACACTTCTTGAACTCAGCCAAGCTCGGTGCAGTGACCATTTCCCTGAGAAGCCTGTTACAGGGCCCAACCACTCTCCGGGTGAAGAATCTTTTCCTGATCTCCAACCTAACCCTTCCCTGTCGCAGCTTCTTCCCTCGGGTTCTATCGCTGTTCACCAAGAGGGAGGAGATCAGCACCTGCCCCTTTGCTCCCCCTCGGGAGGAAGCTGTAGGCCACGATGAGGTCTCCCCTCCGTCTCCTCTTCTCCAGGCTGAACAAACCAAGGGACTTCTGCCTCTCCTCATACATCTTCCTCTCTAGACCCTTCACGCCACCTTTGTTGCCTTTCTCAGTGTCCCATTTTGGGCTGACTGTTAGAGTAACCTGCTAATTCTAGCGAAGGATCTAAGTAGGATCACTGTAAAAAGCCAGTAAGGGTGAAAATCCAGTCTCTCCCTCAAAAGATAACATTACCTAGACCTAACCAATGTTAGGAGAAATCAACCAAAGCTCACATATCTTGTCACTAGAATATAGCTCCAATAGTGTTAGACTATTAGGAATGAGTCACCAACAAATCCAAAGAGCACTATGTAGGCTTGGGGGAAGAAAAGAACCAGGAAAAATTAATCATGGTACTAAAACAGCTCAGTTCAGGATCCATGCGAGCAGACTAGTGCAAGCCCTTGCTGAGAAAGCCATCCATTGCAAATGCGGGGCAGCAGCACCCAATCTCACTTCCCTGACAGCCATGAGTTTTGATACATGACAGACAGCAGCCTTGTAGTCACCGTGCCAGCACCCTCAGGTGAATCCCACCCCTGCACACATACAGATTTTAAGAAAAACAGTCTTTGTGAGTAGTCTCTAACCTGTTGCTCCCCACTGATGGTTGCCATCTCCTTCCCAAACTGCAGCAGTACATGCAGAAGTTGGGGAGCAAGCTTGCCTACAAACAGTGAGGGAAAAAGGTCTTGGGAATTTCAGCTCTGTCCACCCATTGCCTATCACTAGGCTCTCGTTCACCATTGGCACATTTTTTCCTGAACTTGCTTTAGTAGCTGGCACGTTTTTGGGATTCTTATCGTCTTTAATGTTCCCTGTTAATTCTAGCTCCAGCTCGGCTTTGCCATTTCTAATTTTGTCCCCATGCAATGCTTTTACATTCTTCCCTTGTTGTTGTTTTTTATTGATGTCAACCTATCCTTAGACCAACCCTTGGAGAAAACTTCCTTCATCCCACTGATCCAGCCTCCGAGTAAACACCAGAGTAAAAGTTAGAGATACATACATAAAGAATGTTGAAACGACGTGGTGGTGAGTGTAAATATGATATGAATGCACAGACAGAAACAGCAGCTTCCCTTTGCTGGTTTCTTAAATAACCCCCTGAGGTCACCTTTAGACATCACTGAGAGGTTAGCTGCAGGAGCACATCAGGGCAACACACTAGGGTCCTCATTAAGGGCAGCTATAGGACAACATGCTCTTTGAGAAACCAGTTTCCGCCATTCAGATATATAAAGGCTGTCTTATGTCCTGAAGCGTGTAGCTTTATGTCCTTTTCTTTCCCTAAAGTCTTTTTTATTTTAATCTCCTCTAATATGTCAGGAGATTTTCTCATTATCTGTTACCCTTTTTTGATCCTATTAAGCTTCTGGCTGCAATGATATCAAGAGACAGTAGGGTTCAGAGGTTAATTGTGCCTTGTATTTAAAAAGTACTTCCTTTTTTCCATTTTAACTGTGTTCATTTTTAAATAATGCTAAAATAGAAACTGAAAAAAAATCTATAGTTCAGTTTAAAATAAAAACGGAACAAAAGAGTTAGAGTTAAATTATGACGCTCAGATAATTCTTTCCTGTAAGCCTTGGGGAAAACCTGATGGCACCAGGAAGTTAATGTAAATTGCCATGGTTAAGGTTAGATTAAAAAGAAAATTTAAAAAATAACTCTTTTAATCAGCTCCTCAGCTGGTGTGAATCAGCTTAGTTCTTTGGGAGTTATTGAGTCTGAAGTGATTTATATCACCTGAAGATCATGCCCTTTGATCTTTAAACATCTAATATTTTTTTATGGATTTCCTGTGGCCTTCTTTTAATGCATGTACATCTTTCTCAAGACACAGCGTACAGAACCAGGCCTTCTACTTCACCTACAGTCTCACCTCCTGCTTCCTACGCACCATCTTCTTGTTCATAAATCCCAGAATTAGATTCATTCCTCTCCTGCAGCAAGCACCACTGATCCCTATTCATCTTGTGATCCATTATAATAATATCACCATCCAGCCAGTAACTCCCCATGTCATATAAATAACACCCCCTCCCTGCCTACAAATGCACATCTCTCCCCATGTATTTAGCACTTGAACTTACTGGATTTCATCTCACTGATTTCAAATCACTTATGCAATTAATCAAGATAATTTTGAATTCTAATTGTGTCTCTCCCTTTCATTCTTCCTCCAGGAACTGCCTCCTGCCAGCCAGGGACTGTGCTGTCTAACTACAAACTCAGTTCTGCATCAGAGTAATTTCATTCAAGGAACGTAACAAGAGCACACCACTGGCATACTGCTGGCTATACAGACACCTTGGGACTTGCTATACCCAACCTCAAAACCAAAGATTTTAAGATTTAGTTTCCTCTTTCATAATATACATACCACTGCACTGTGTATTACAAACCCACATAATATGGGTCAGCACCGAACATATATCAGTCCTGCTTCTGGCCTGAAGGATGCACACATGCAGCGACTCTAACCATCTCATGAAAAAGCGCAGATTTAACTGAAGTCATTCACCCATTTTTGCTCATCCCTAACTTTAATTACTCGTTCTTGTTATTAATACAGTTGTCAAAATTCACATTAAACCCCCTTATATTCTCCATTCCAAGCACTCATTTACCACCATCCACTCCAAAATCCTCATAGTACCTTCCATGTGGCTTAGTCAGAAAATATAATAAGCATAACCTTTATTCCATCATCCACATTTTGCAAAAAAATTACAGATTAGGATTCTAATACGAACGCCTTGTGCATAAGGACTCCTGAACACATCCTTCAGGCTCAACGTGTCTCTAGAGGTTGTATTTCAACCAGCTAGGAACAAACTTCATGCTATTTTCATCTACATGTGCTTAATTCAGTAGTCTAAATGTAAGTATCTTGTGCCATTTGAGATATCCCAGGACAGGTGATAGATCCACACAAGATATGACAAAGGACCTAATGGAAGCCCATATATTCCCCTGGGCAGCTGCTGGAGACCTGGTGAGATACCAGGAGATGAGATCAGAGGACAGTATCTAAAATGGCACTTCGTGTTTCGGCATATATATTTCTCTGTCTTATAATAAATATGTCATGAAATGTGTCAGTGCTTGCTTAGGTATAAGCCTGGTTTCATGTGAAAGATGCTTCCATATGGAGGAAGACTCTATTGCAGTTACGCTCTTCTTTTCTGAAAGAGTTTTGTGCCTCCCATCTACATTTGGTTTTGACAGTTAATGAGTCAAAAGAGAATTGTTCAAAGCTGCTTGGCTTATGCTAAAAAAAGGCTTGAAAAGAACTGAGCACAGACAGATCTCATCTTTGCCTGCACACTTTCCACTTGCTAGGGAAAAATGCAGAAATGGTTGACATATTCAGCAACAAAAAGTGCAGTCTATTTTCAGTGTCAGCCAGCCAGCAACCAGAACTACTCCTGCGGACATACACTGTGTAATGCAGGCAGTAATTATTTCTTTCAGAAAGATCCAAGGGATACAGTGCAATCCTGCTTTTAATCCTCTTTGAAAACTCTTGGTTGTGCTCTCCTACTGGGATCTATCTTACCTTCCTTTCTCTTCAACATCCACTTGAAGGAGGAAATGTAACCTCTAGGTTTCTTTGCCAAGAACATCGAGCTGATTCCCCATTTTACTCTCCACAGATGTAGACATTGCTACCTATAAAATGTCACAACGCCTGGCAGAAATTAGTTCCTGGGCAAAGAGCAACAAACTTATCCTGACCTTACAGAAGGTCTAACAATGATCCACAAAGGAAAGTACTTCAAAAACAATGATCCACAAAGGGAAGTACTTTGAAAAACTAGCTGGGGCATAACCTGCTTCTTTTATCAGAAATATCAGTCCCCTATTCACCAAAATGGTGTGAAGCAGCCGGATTCTGTTTCATTGCTGATTGAGCATTGACAATCATCATTTGTGGAGGAAACACACATAAGAAGCCATTTCCCATTAAGTGCACACATTTAAGAATACTATTTCCAGCCGAGGCTGATTGCCTGTTGAAAAAATTACAAAATACATACGGATTTTACAAAATTAAGCCCATAATCTACTGAAGTGTAGAGGTGGAGTGCTGTGATAGATGAGTAATGCCAGTAAAGGTATTCAATGGAACCTGAACCTGCATCAAGGCTTGATCCTGCATCTCAAAGTTGTTAACAGAAAATAATCATTGCCTTTGCAGGGCCTTAATAAAGGGTCCTCTTGAGACGCAGAGAAGAAAAGAGGTGATTTGTCCTCTTTCCATAATACCAGAAGCTGGCTGTAAATAAGCAAGGCATGGGAGTGGTGGGACTTCCCATCTAGCTGCGAAGGAACCTTTGCTCTGTGGTCAAAGTGATGACCAAGGAGCAGATTTCAACCATGATGCACTGAAGTATGGCTCCATGGACCTGTTTCCAGGTTGGCCGTGGTGTGATAGACTAGCACTGGAGCTCTCTTTAATGACCATCAAGTGTCATTTATACTGGTGTGAAGTATTTTTTATTATTATTATTGAAGTTAGAATCTCTCTACTCAAAAGTCACTCTGTCTGGCGTTTTGCTAAATTGCTGTCCAGGGAAGTTCCTTCTCTGACTGCTCATGAGAGGCACTGCTGCTCCTTGGTTGGCTGTCCTTATGGCAGCCAACATCAACATCACCCATTTTCTTTCACTCTCATAATCACGTTGCTGCTTCCCAATCTCTTTATGACCCTTTCCAAAGCCTTAGCAGCAATCCAACATGATGCAGTATCATCAAAGAAACAAACCATGGTTGTACAAACAGAAGGAACTCCAAATAAATCTGAAGAATAAATATTTTCTGAGGAAAGCATAGATGTTTAAACAGTGGGAGTGTTACAGTGACTGAGACACCACACGAATCAGCTTTACAAGCTCTGTGTCAGATGTAGATTGATGTTAAATATCAGGTGGCAAAAAGCAGGAAAGATGACAAGGTCTCTTACAAAGAGAGAGAGTTGAGCTCTCTGAGAGCTGAGTTGACGTAAGTTGAGCTACCAGTAATTACATGTCTGAGACACACTTTGACAAGGCAACTTTGGCTGTGCTTCACCAGCGTCTTGCTGATCACCCTTTCTTGCTGAACATCTGTAAGCAAACCGACATGACTATTTTTACGGAGATGCCTGGAGTTTAGTAGCTAGCTACTCATTTAGGTTTCTTTACTACTGTTCTGAGGGCATGAAGTTCATAAATACCTTTAAACACCTTTTCCTACTATAATGATCGTTTTACCTCCAAAACTTGACTGAAGGGGAAAAAAAAAAGACTTCACAAAGGCACTTAACTGTACTTCACGTAAGGACCTTTAGGAGACACTAATCTGTACCATCGTGTAGCGTTTGCTGGTTTTGTTGTTTTGGCCAATACAGGTACAGAGATTCAGAGAAGCCTTTGAAAAGGGAAGATTGTAACATCTCTCTCGAGTTATCAGGAGGTATCAGGACAATTCAGGACATTTTAACTTACCAGAAGAGGTGAGCTGGCAAAACCTGCCTTTCTTCTCCCACCCACTGCAAGACCTAGAACACCGCAAGCATTTTTAGAAAAGAAGCAACATTTCAGAGAGGAAGGGGAAAAAAAAGGTTCAACTTTACTTAAATATACAGCTTCTTCTTAATAATAATTTGCATTTCAGATTGCCAAGAAATGACTTGAAATAATCTAGTCTCTTTCATCTAATCAGGGCAATTATCAAAATAACACTACTTACTTGCAATGTACTTCATTTACTTCATTCAGGCAGCTATATTTATACAGAAGGGAGATCCTAGAGAGAAGTAAAGGCAGGTATCTTTTCAGGGGAAAAATACAGGAATACCCTGGAAGGATGATGCGAGAACCACCTGCCTACAGCGCGTAACGAAAGGCCCCGCAGCCCCCAGCCTGCTTTCCCAGCAGCCTTGTCACTTCCCCCACCTGCTGGCCATGCTGGAAAGCAGCGCAGCACCAGCACAGCCCATAATATGGAAATACCAAGGGATTCTGCCTTCGAACCAAGGTACTTCCACAGGCCGTTAATAAGTTTCTCTGCATTATTTTTACTATTAAAAGTGAGATCAACACCTATGATGAGACATCCCAGTAAAACAACAATGAAAAAGAGGGCAAAAATACGCTTTAACATTACAGCTTTTCAAAAAACAGACAACTACTTTCGCTTGAAAGCATTGCTTATCTGCTTAGATTCCAGATACAATAAAGAATATAACTGTTGGGCTAAACTGAGTGGAAAGGGTCAATACTTATGTTCACAGCACTATCAGATCATTGTCAACGTGATATGCTCACTACGGGATTTCAAGTCTCTGAAACAATCTGACAAAACAAACATTAAATAAAATAGAAGGCAAAAAAGAAAAAAAAAGCCCCACTAAAACGATTACGTCTATATGTTCCACAGTATAACAGAGATAAGGATAGCAATGCCTGTACTGGGTGGGCTTCCCCGCGATGCACCGAAGGTACGGCGGTGCTGCAGAGTGAAAGCATTGCCCCTGGGAAGGCAGCACGTTCAGAGGAAACAAAGGAGCATGATGTACGGACAAAAGACAGGCAGTCTGAAAACCCCCCATTCTCTCAGTATTCTGTACCTGAGAAAAGGGCAAACAATCTTCCCTTCCTCTCCCCGTTCCATGTTTATTCACCAGATTAAAAACTACTAACATGAAGCCTACAATCGAACGCAGAAAGACTCACTTCTCAGCTGTTGTATCTCTACGTGAACCCCACTCATATCAATTAGCAGTGCGGACAGTTTCCTTACTGCTACTACAGCAAAGCAATCACCAACGTATTCAAAATTCAGGGCAGGCTTTCCGGGAGAAGATTGTTTTGATTTTGTATATGGTGCCTGGCCTAGCTGTCAGACAACAAAACTGACTGGCAGCTTCAACGACGGCACGTTCAAAGCGTGGCCGGCACACTCGGCTTCAGCAGCCAGCGCCTGTCCCCGGGGCGCGCACAGCACCGCGTACCTGGGAAGGGCTGCACGCACAGCTTTGTGTGAAGCACGGCGTGGCTCATCGAGAAGCCAGTGCAGATGGATCCACTGATCTCTGAACAAAAATTTGCCCTGATGTTCCCACCACAAAGGAATCCAAAGCTACACTCACCTAGGTATAGAACCACAGAATGGTTTGAGTTGGAAGGGACTTCAAAGACCATCTAGTTCCAACCCCCTGGCATGGCCAGGGACACCCTCCACTAGACCAGGCTGCCCAAAGCCCCATCCAACCTGGCCTTGAACACTGCCAGGGATCCAGGGGCCTCCACAGCTTCTCTGGGCAACCTGTGCCAGGGCCTCACCACCCTCACAGGGAAGAATTTCTTTCTAACATCTAATCCAAATCTCCCCTTTTTTAGCTTAAACCCATTCCCCCTTGCCCTATCTCTCCCTGCCCTTGTAAACAGCCCCTCGCCAGCTTTCCTGTAGGCCCCTTTAGGTACTGGAAGGCCGTGATTAGGTCTCCCCAGACCCTTCTCTTTTCCATTTAGAGCCACTGAAATCTGTTACAATAAAGCTGTGGAGGAAAGAGAGGAGCTGGGTTGCAATTGCCAAGCAGATTTTATCTGGCAGTACTGTAGTAGCACCCAGTTAGAAGTACCTTAAAGCAGTGCTTATAAGAAGACGGTAAATATATTTTCACCTTGTAAATATGAACGTTAAGTGATAATACAAACGAACCACAGAAACCCAGCAGATCCAAATAAGAGCGTTCGTTAAAAATCACTCACAACACGCAACGCCTGGTCATGAAACCCTTGCCAGGTACACTGAGTGCTGCTGCAGCTACAAGAAACACATCAGCAGCCCGAAGGAAAATCTGAAGATGTTACTCACAGGTACAGCACGATGCAACAGCAGAAAAAAGTGACTGTGAAAGGTATTCCTCACAGTAACATGAGGGCATTACATTCTATGTGAATTCCAAATAATGGCAATTTTTGTATGAAAATACTCTTTCAATTATATAAACAGAAGTTACCAGCAATAACAAAACATAATGCCTGACTACAGTGAATGCCAAATGTTTAGACACTTCGGTGGACACCTGTCTCAATATTTGTTTTAGCTGTCGCTTGGTAGGACTGTTACAGATTTTATATTTCATCTCTGTTAAATTCTGAAATATTTGCCATTACAATGCCATTACAAAGCTACCAATTGCTCACTCTTGCCTACTTTATATAGCTAAAGCTAGATTCCAGCTCGTAACAACATGCTAAGATCACCAAAGATAGAGTTAATTATCATTTAAAACCTTGAATCTGAACAAACGAGCCCCAAAACCCATAAGCAGCAGCCTAATTTTATTACAAAGCATACCTGGAGGCCTATATTTGCTGTCAGACAAGTTGTAAGACTCCTCTAGGAATTTGTCTAAATCTGGGCTAATAATTCATAACATGAAGTAGTGACAGTAATATCGTAAACAAACAATCTAAAGGATACACACAGAGAAAACTTTCCTGGTTTGAAATGTGTCAGAAAATTGTTCTGAAGCTATATATAGTTATTCCATAGGTAAAAATATTGTCTTGTGATGTTTTTTTTGTTTTAGGGATCTGATGAAAAACTAAAATTCAGTCCTCTACTGAGATTTAAGAGAGAACATAAACATAGATGGTTTTGTTCTTATTTGATTTAGAATATTTCTATAGAGTTAATGAAACCGTAGCTCATCTAGAAGTGGAAATACAAAACCTCGACAACCCAGTGTTTCTGATTGCAGCCCGACATCCCATTTCTCTTTATATTTTCACTCACATCTACAACAGCAAGTATTTTCCCTCTACAAAATAGGCTTCAAATAAAGCCCAATTAACTAATGGGAAGTGATACTAATAAACTAAGGACTAAAATGACAGCGTCACCTGAAGGATTGAGGCTTCAGGCTTGAGTCCCTTGTGGAGCAAGAGCTTTTTCACTGAGAGCAAAACTGATTCTTACTCCATGTAGTACTTCATCCACCGCCAACGCTGACGACGGTATTAATGGCATTTTAAGACTGCGGATCACAAAGCAACGAGATAAGGAATTCAGATAAAGCAGAGCTATTTTACACCGCCAGCAGTTACCTTCACATTTAAACGCAGAATTACATAAGGCTGGCATTTGGATGCCAAAACTTTCTCCTATCACTTCTCCAAACAACAGGGACGTTTCTGTAATTACAGGAGACTTGCTGGCTGGCATGGCGCCTGCAGCGATGCCAAGCAGGAAGGGGGACAGCCGTCACACATCTCTGACAGATCTGCACGCTGGTGAGTTCAGAAACCAAGTCCGTACAAAGGAGGCAGCGTACCACAGTACCACAGTGTGCTACGCTGGTTACCGCAGCATTGCACAAACAACAGGAAAGGTAGCTTTAAAACTAATTCACTAGTCTTGCCACCTTTGTATTGTGACTTCAGTGAGTCAAGGAATTTCATTCCTCAGTTGTGGGAAGGAAGGAAAAATAAAAGCAAACCAATCTTCTTCCAGCTCCTTAACCCTGCCTTCCCGCAGGGCTCCGCAGGCGGACTCCAACTCAGGAAGTCACCTGTTTCAAGTCAAACACATCCCACCCCAAGGGGAATCATTAGGGAAGACACCTATGACTAGAAAAGAATTTAAAACCTGTTTTTGCTCTGTGCACCATCTGGAAACAATCTCCATCTGGAGATAGCATGGACTTAATTTTACAGGGGCCTCCTCTCCTCAAACACACCAGGATGTTTACTGCAGTAAACAAGAATCCTGGGGAACTCTTCTCACTCTGCATGCAGCCAAAGGCTAACTGAAGCAACAGCATCACTTGATTACTTGCGGGTTTATATTGTTCCGTGGCTTTTTTCAACTCCTGTCCTCTCAGTAAATTATTTTTCTTAGATTCTTACAACTTACACTGTCAACTGCGTTCTCTTACTGCGCTGCCCTGCTTCAGAGGAGTTGCAGTTCACACTGCAGACCACAGCCATGGGGCAAGGCTGAGCCCCCCCAGCTCAGGTTGGAGGCAGGCCAGGTGGCATACTGGATCCTGGGGTAGGTGATCCATGAGGAAGGGGCTGCTGCAATTATCATTGTTCTGTAGCAAGAGCCATTTCTCCCAGGAGCAGGAGAGAAACGTAAAGGGAGAAGGGGTTCCTTGCTCCTACCCCAGCAGCGGATTTAGACCCTGCTACTGCACAGAATAGATTGCAGCCTGCTGGCTTAAAGCTGGGGCATGAGAAAAGTGGCTTTGGAACTGCTTTGAAAAGTGTCTCCAATATCACCTTTCATTTTTCCTCTGCTTTGTCTTCAATTATTTCCTTCAATTGCTCTTCAGATTCCCTGAGTAAAGTTCTCATGTGGCTTGTTCTCTCTTCACCCATGAGCTCATTGTCCCGGTCAGTTTCTACGTCATTGCCCTCCCCTCCACATTTCTTCTTTAGTAACATATCCTTTTACTCACTTATTAAATCCTGCCCTTTCTTCAGCAGGATTTGGAATCAGTCGTGTGTCAGTAGATCAGAGCAGAGCTCCCGCGCTATCAGTGTACAAGCTACGCCAGGATCAACACAATTCCTTCTATCAGCAGATACTGAACTTCACAAGTAC
Source organism: Psophia crepitans (assembly GCA_013399095.1). Taxonomy (NCBI): domain Eukaryota; kingdom Metazoa; phylum Chordata; class Aves; order Gruiformes; family Psophiidae; genus Psophia; species Psophia crepitans. The sequence continues at coordinate 2,385 of VWZZ01008665.1, read as the reverse complement.
GTAGCAGTTGACAGATACGAATTACGACACTAGTTCTGTGACTCTCAGAGTAATAGTTAGGATTTCTGCTAAGATAAACCTTTTAAATACAATAATAGTCTACCAAGGAAAATCATAACCTGCTGAATGTGCCAAGACATCCTTTGTTATACGATAAGCAGAAACCCTACCATCCCAATATTAAACACATTTTCTGCTTTAAAAAAAAGGTCTAAAGAGCCCATAAAACCTACATGTGAAGACTTCCACAATTATTTCCCAGAAAGTTATTTTTCAAACCAACGTTCATTTTGAATCCATACAAAAGGAAGGAAAGGAGGACTAGGTCTGACCAAGAAGGGTAATACGTAGCAGTACTCCATAGTAACATGGAGAGGAAGCTCTCACATCAGGAAAGGGTGAAATCGCTCCAAGTTCTGAGTCCCAAGAGCCAGTGTGAGTCATAAGAAACCATAAATGCTCCTGGAAAATCTGGAACCAACCAGCTAATTTTCAGGGTTTGAAAATGCTGCATCATGTGCATTTCATCTGATTGAGGACCATGAAAAGTGTCTTAGGAAATTAAGTTTTTAAACTCTTCTACTTTTACAAATGCGTATTACAGAAGCCGTAACAAAATCCAAAAGTATGTACGTACTTTACTATACATTTTCTATGTAAAATACCGGAGAACTTGTAAACCAGCTGAAAAATAAGATGCATAGGAATGGAGAAAACCCCTCCATACTGCACAGATCTCCATGCACTAAGTAGTCCTGAAGTCAATCACAGATTCCGTTACATATACAAGCTTAAACATAAGTGGCAGCATTTTATTAGCGTATATGTTTTTTCTTTTTAATAATCTGAGACTGCCGTAGCTCCTCAGTCCCATGAGCATACGGGCAAGATGCAGAAGGCAAAGCACAGCCATCAGGATGATGAATGAAAAACCAACAGAGACGTGTTTTAAATGCTTCAGCTGAAAGGCGGCGTTTCACTTCAGGCTCAGATTTCCTTGATGATTTCTCTTTTCTCCAGTCACGAATATGAACTCTCCCATTTAGAACTAAGATTTAAAAGCAGACAAAAATGCAGCTGTTAATAGGCAGCCATGGGAATTATACTGGAAAAAATGCATAGTGACATTCTGTGAGTAAAATGTACATTCTCCAAACGGATCGCTCAGGCAAAACCAAATGTGTCATTTGTACAGAACGAAGTGAACAATAAACTGTGATAGTACAGACATGGACTAAAAAAGAATTGATTTATTTCCCTGTGAGATGTTCTACTGTGATGCTGAATAGTTTGAGGCACCTTTGCATCATCTTTGTAGAGGTTTGTTTCAATATAGCAGTTAGGATCGTTTAGACTAAAATCCTCTGAATTTAAATTGCAAGTCCTGACAGAGAAGTTTCCACTTCAAGAACTGTAATCCTTCTCATGTTCAAAACTTTATTACTCCGCATTCAAAATGTGATTACCAGCAAAAATCTAGTAAGAGTCTTCTACTACTTTCACTACACAGAAGTGCTATTGTAGGCAACTTTTTATTGGCCAAAAATATACTGCACCGAAGATATGACAAACATAATCCTTCATATGAATCAACAGTGAGTTATCATTGGTTAATAAAGATTTGGCACTTTGGTGTTTTTTAAAATTCATTTGCTGTATTAAGACCATAAACTGCACACACACATTTGTGAACCTCTGTAAATTCTTTCAACATGAAAGGAAACAGGATAAAAGGAAATTAGTAAGAGAGAGAAAGAAAACAGTAGATGAAAACCAATGGTGAAAGTGAGGAACTTCTAAGTCGCCATGCTCTATTTTCATATTCTGCTTCAATCATACCTTACGTTTCACACACTTGTAGCTTGCAATAGTTAACTGACACCATTCCCATCACTACTCAGAAGGTAGCGAGTCTAGTCAAAGTTTAATATCACACATTCAGGCCTGGATGAATTCATCCCTCCAGGCTTCCTTGTGATACAGAAATAGATCTGAACTCACACAAAGACAATCCAGAAGTGGGTGGGTTCAGCAAAGCTTTAAAACTTCTCTCAAAACATGAAGAAAAATGAGCAGATATAGTGCTATTTATGATCAAGCATATTTTTTTTTCTTAAAAAAAAAATAAAAATCAGCCCTATATTGGACAAGATGACTGATCAAAAGGAACTGCCACAAATCAGTTACTCTAAACCCCTTCCTGTGTGTGCATGTGTAGACACACCCATCTGTTTTCCATGCCTTTAAAAGAAAAACACTTCAGTAAAGATGACAGAAGAGCTGTAGCCATGTTCTTCTCTGCCCTCTTTGGCATGAGCAATGCTCTTCCAGACCACCCGCTGATAAAAGTCCCTTGTTATGGTGACAATCATAGAATCATTAAGG
>VWZZ01008658.1:0-11698 GCA_013399095.1 Psophia crepitans | reverse complement strand
ATCCGGTAATGGATGGATGTTCTATTTGGCCTTCCCCTTGCTGTTAATATATTTATAGAGAGACTTTTTGTTGTCTCCAACTCCCATGGCCAGGTTGAGCTCATGCTGGGCTTTAGCCTTCCGGATTTTTCCCCTGCATACACTCGTGACTTCCTTGTATTCCACCCGAGTTGCTTGTCCCTTCTTCCACTGGGTATAAACTCTCTTTTTTCCCCGGAGACTCAGCAGAAGTTCCCTGTCCAGCCACGCTGGTCTTCTACCCCGCCGGCTCATCTTACGACACACAGGGACAGCCCGCTCCTGCGCCTTTAAGATTTCCTCCTTGGAGCGTCCAGCCTTCCTGGACCCCTTTGTCCTTCAGGACCAACTCCCAAGGGACCCTCCATCTTCTAGGAAGTTCTATCTTCATATCCTTTATGAATTCTGAAACCCTTTATAGAAGAGGATGGCAGTACCTCTGTTGTCAAATGGTCACTAGCACCCTCTACATGGTCCAGTGTTTTTTTCTGGTGAAATATATGGATGAAAATGGCTGCAGTCTTTCACTTGGACCTCAGTCACTCCAGGTAAGTATGGAGAATATTCTTAGTACACCTGGCCTGATGATGGACTTATTTTGAAAGTCCTAGTTTGGCTTGGATATCAAGCTGTTTATCTTACCCAAGAGAGAAATGATGAGGTATTTTTTAAATGACCTGGAAAATCCACTGGCAAAAATACAGGTATCTGGGGACTTAGGACTTAAGGCATGTATCTGAAGACTTGCACATTTGAATTGTTTGGTTAAGGTGAAAAAGACTGTTTTTTGTATAAACATGTAATAATATAAGCACTTTTATGTCTCAGAGGTTTTTTGTTTGTTTCGGTTTTGTGTGGTGTGGTTGGTTTGTTCCCCCGTTCCCCCTCCCACCCCCCCGCAGTGTGCTGATAGCTGCTTCTCATTTCTGGTCTTGTCACTGTAGTTGAGTGTCAACGTAGTTGAACAGTGAATGTGTGAGACTATGGGCGAGCTGGAGATTGCTGCTGTACAGAATGTATCAGGATAGCTGCTTATTGCGCTAATAACTGTGTTTTGTACTTGTAGTAATGTTCAGGATCCTCAATAAAAAATACTTTATTTTACTGTTTTTTTTTTCCCCCCACCAGAAGCATATCAGAAATCCATTGAGAAGTCCTGAAAAATTTAGAATCTAAGCAGTGAGTTTGGGAGGTTAAGGTTATGCAAAGAGATGGACACGGAGGAGTGTAGGTCATGGGAAATAATTATGCCATTATTCTAGTGTGGCAAATATGAATCTGGTGGTTCTAAAAATAGTTTGTTTTTAATAGAAAGTGTGGCAATAGTAACTGTAAGACATTCTTCAGAATCATGGTTTTAGAAACCATTTGCATGCTGAAATTCTAGAGGGTTAATTATTTAGAACAGTCAATGACTAAGCATGATGGAGGGAAGTATATAGTCATATTTCTAAGTTGTGTTGGCCATAACGGACACAGGTTCTTGGTGGATGTGATATAAAACTGGGGTGGATTTATAATCAGTGATGCATATTGCAGAAAAGGAAATCGTACCATAAGAAGACTAAGCTGTGCTTTGAAGCCTCAGCTGTGGAGTTTAGGATCCTAATAGGCCTTTATTTGTATTTAGGATATACTGAGGAATCTTTTATTTTTAAACACGCTGTGGTGTGATGGCCTAATCCACAAGGTCTCTGTACAACAGGAAGGTTATTCAGATTAACCAGTGTTAGGAATCTGGGATGCTTCTGGGTGGGAAATAAGCACTGGAATGAGACAGATCTAGGTTGCCTTTCTGATGAAAGGTTAAACCAAATGATCTTTTGAGGTCCCTTCCAACCTATGTGATTCTGTGAAGTGTGAGTAAGAATGCTATATTAAAACCCTCTGATTTTGGGACCAGATTTGGAATTACGGTACTTTAGGATAGATGTTGTGATTTTTTTTTTTTTTGTTTGTTTGTTTTGAAAAAAGAAATACTGATCAGCAATATAGAAAGGAAACAAAAGAAAGTGTTCCACTCTGTATGGCAATATTCTTCCTCTCTTACACCAATTGCTGGCTGACTCCTATTTCTGTTTACAGCTCTGACATGTCTCTTTTTTTTGACAGCTGAATATTGCTGTTTCATCACATCACCAGTATAGAAATACTAGTATTTTGTCATGGTTCCTATCCTTTTTTTTTCTTTTCAAATAGTTCTTGTTATCTTACAGTATGTATGAATAATGTAAAGAAAATACATGTTGTTATATGAAGACATTCTATACCAGCCATGTGTGAGCAAGACAAAAATTACAGAAAATCGCAACTTAAAGAATATTCTCTTTTCTGTCATCTTAAACGTGTTGTGTTTTAGTGACAGTGGCTTTTAAAACAGAAAGAGCGAAGAAAATATTAAGATGAGCATAACTCCGTCTTATTTTTAATACATTGTAGGTACTATTTCATTTTATTTGCCCGTTTTTTCTCAGGCCCGTTTTATTTGCATGTTTTATTTGTGGTTTTAAAAAACCACAAAAAGGCATTATGAAAACATCCTATTGAAAAAATGCAAGATCTTTATTATCTGTGTGCTGGGACAACATACTGCCTTGTTTCCAAGAGGATATTATATTTTTTTTTGTCTGCTGGTAATCGTATTTTAAGAAGAATGTAAGGAATTCAGAGACCTATATAGATTAGAGCTTAAGTGATACGAGATGAAATTACCTAGTATGATCTAATTAACTCATCATAAAACTGCAGTTAAGGTAAAGTATTTGTGCTTTAGCACATGCAGGACCAAGAAGTTAAAGGCTGGAAAGAAGTTTAGGCTATAATTCGATCTACTTGAGCCTTTCAAAGTATGTTCAACTGTATCTGCACTGCTGCTCTGTACTTGAGCTAGCAGTATTGAAGATGTTTGTGTAAATAAGGGCAAAGCTGAAATGAGCAACACCTTTTGTAAACTCTTCCAATACAAGGTGCTAAATTAGGCGGCTCACACAGTTCTCTGGCACCAGCAGGTGTTAATAACACATTAGCATTACCAACAGTAAACTGTAGAGTTTGGAAAAAAAAATATCTGAAAAGACAGCAGGAATGTCTTCTAACTAATGATTAAAATAGTTACAAATGTAAAGCCAGTGTTTAACTGAGATGAGATCTGGAGGCTATATAAGAGCATGCTGTTTGATTTGTAATCTGAGGAAGTATATTTTCATCATCAAGGAGTCTGTATAGACTAGATATAAGACTCTTTCCAAACCTCTTCTATATAGTTCCTTTCAAAAATTGCCTTTGAACATCAATGTAGAGTAGATTGTTTTGCTTATTGGTAAATAAGATACCGTTTTGTATTCATTTCAAGGAAAGAAATGGTGTTGATAGTATACAACTTGAATGGACAAACATTTTCATATGATAAGTAATTTAAAGTGAGATCATGCAAGTAAATTTATCTTAAACTAAAATGAAATTAGTGAAGCTTATTTTTCAACTCCTGGAGCAGAAAAAAAACCCCAAAAACTGCATGTGTCCTCTTCTTCAGATCTCTTTCATATTGCTCTGTTTGCTGACAGTTCTTTGAAAAATGGAAATGACATTTGGGGTCTGTTGGAATTATATCATAGCAAACCAAGTATTTGAATTTGTGTAACGTTATTCAGAGTGTTTATTGGTGCATGAACTCTGGTTTTATGTCCAATTTTAGCTGTTCATCAGCAGAGGGCAATATAGCTTCATACATTTCCTTGAAAGGTTTTAATTTGTTGATCTTTTTATTTCTAGTTTTAACTAAAAGAACACCTACTTGTAAATACTGAGGAAATATGTGAACTCATGATGAAAAAGCAATGAGCTGTGGTATTAGTATTCCTTACGCACTTTCAAAAGACTGTATAAACTCCCCAGCAGTTGTACTCTATGGGAGGTGTTCTCTAAGTTCATAAGCACACAGATAATGTCCAGACTTTATGGACATGGTAAAACATACTATTCCTTTTTTACTGGATTCGCTGATGTACCCTTTCAGTGTTTTGATGTTTGGGTTTTTTTCCCTTTTTGTTAGGACAGACTTGTGCAAAGTTTCAGAGGCTTTCTGTCATTTCTCTTTACGTGTGCTTTGGTTTTACTGTGGGATTAAATCCCTTAGGAAGAGCTGCTAGTAATTTACAGAATATGATTATGTTATGTTGTAAGTTAAGTGTAGTGTGAAGCTGTGCTGTGATAATTAAGAAAAAGTAGATTCAGGTCTCCATTACAACTCAATTTTTCTGTATGTTGTGACAAGAAGAGTTTTGTTTTCTGGCTGGGGTGGTATAACAAGCCTTTACACAGTCCTTAGGAAGTCTGTATGCTATAACCTTTTAGTGTACATCATGTTAATATTAATCTGCTATGATAGTTCTTTCATTTTTTTTTATGTTACTATTTAAATTTTCATTTAGTTTGTTTTTCAGAACATATAAGGAGTCCTAAAATGGATATTCATGTGTGGCAATTTTTTTTTTTGAAAACACACTTTGCTATTTCTGATGCTCTTGAGGCATATTCAGAAAGACTTCAGACATATGGTTTCTTGTTTTTCATCTTCTCCTTTGGGCATCACACATTCAAAGAGTCTATTTTACTGTCAGAGCATAAATACAATTCCCGCTAACAGCCTGGGACAGGCAGCATTTACCAGTGTTAAAACGTGAGGCTAGGATTAAAAGATTTTGAGTTCTAGCTCCAGCTCTGCCCTTGGCTTGCTGAATGACCTTAGGCAGTTGCATCCATCTCTTTACTTTTGTTTCAAATGCACTGGATAATTCTGGTCTTCCTCTATTACCCAGAATTGTTTTGAAGATTAATTTGCCACTGTTTAAGCTGTAATATTTAAAATGCAAATAACAGTAGAACTCCTTTTAAGTACTGCATGCAGATAAGAATGGCAGAACAGATCGTGAAGGATGTCTGTATCTGGTGTAACGTAGCTTTTGCATTTAGTTTTTTTCCCCAGGTATTTGTGCCTGTGTATTGTTTTCTAGTTTGAGACCTGCACCTAATTGTAGGATTTGATTAAATCATTCAGTCTTTCACACTATCACTCTGTTGCAAAATGGGAGCAATTTCAAATCAAGTACAGCAGGTATTGAAGTCTTAGGCTGAGAAAAAGAAATGCAAGTAATAATTATCATGGCTTTTAAAATCCTATTTAAAAAAAACCCTCAGAATTCTCATTTGTAAATATAGTGCTGGTTAGATGGTTATATCTCACAATGTACACAAGTGGTTGATTAAATATAGCATTGTTAGGGGGTTAAAATGAACATAGTATGCATATGCAAATGTAGCTAGCAATGCATACATTAGGTAAATAGTTTAGAAATCACTTTTCTAGCATCTTAGACTCTTGATTTCATTTGTGCTAAAAAGGTTGTTTCATTTTTTAAAAATCATTAATTAGAATGAATACAAAGACAGTTTTACGGACTTCTCACGTCAGTTGATGATTTTATTATCCATTGTAACGGAGTTAAGTGGGGAAAAAGAAGCTAACATAATGAACTGGATAACTTGCAGAGCTAAACGGTTGTCGTTCTCAGTGCTGTATCCAGGCAAATGTATGTGAACGTTTTCTGTGTTTTGATAGGGAAATGGTCGCTTCTTAAAACGCACGATCTAGATATTTTTTTATCGTTCTGCCATATCCCTAGACTCTTGGCATTGTCCTCTGTTCTAGGACAAAGCAGAATGTTGTTTTCTAATAATTTTGATGTCTAAAATACACTAGTTATTAAAATGATTTTAATAACGTAGTATATATATATGTCACCGCTGTTTCATAATTATGTATATGATATTGAACAAATTACAAAGGAGCCTTACTTTGAAGACTGTAGGACAAGTTGAGACATAACTAATTTAATGGGCACATTTACATTAAAATATAAAATACCGGGAGTGCTTATTTAACCCAGTGATTGGTGACTAATGAATGTAGTGTTCTTGGGTGGTAATGTACTAAGTAAGCTTTCAGCAGGCATTGCCCGTGTTCCCCCTCTTGCTGCAACAGACATTTTAGAGTATTGGAGCACATGTAGTTGGTGAACTAGTCACAAACAGATTTATCTGTAGTGTCTTACTCTGTCTGTTAGAACCTACTTTCAGACCAAAGTAATGATGTGACAAGCTTGTTGTCAGAAATGTATTTTTATCTGGTGCTTTTGTAGAGTTTGTTTTAGGTTGTTTTATTTAAAATGGTCACATCTTAGTTATGAAAAGATTGTTGTTTTTATTTTTTTTTATTTCTTGCCTCAAACTTCATTTAACTATTTAAATAATTAAACTTGTGTTTGTGCAATTTCATTGCAAGAAAAAGGAAAAGTGTTCGGTTTGGTGGTGGGTTTTTTGTTTGTTTGTTTGTTTTTCTTTTTTTTCCTGGCATCTGCAATTAGAAATAAATGCAATGTAGCTGCTTCTGTGTGATGAGATGGCATAGATTATTATGATAAAATCGTTAATTCCCATCCTTTATTTCCATCTATATATTTGCATAAAGAATTCAGGTACTAAATAAAATTGAAGGGATTCTTTTTCTGCGTTGTTCTTCTGTTTTGGGTTGTTTGGTTGAGTTTTTTTCCCCTCTCCCCATACCCTATTTTTTGTGGACTTTCCTGAGAAGAGGTTATTTCGAAAGGAGCAATGAGGACATTTTAACTTAGCCTCTATTAGTTGTCTAATCTCAGAACTGTTGAAACCATTTTTATTGCCTTGATTACACCAGACCAAAAGCTGTGCATTAGGCATATGCCTTATTTCGGTGACAACACTTGGCTACCTGCCTCTTACCAACTGATTGCAGTTTGAACCTACCCTTTGCTCAGCTATGCTCTTGGACACTGAAACAAGATGATAAAAATTGCTGTACACTTTGCCTTCAGCTGCTCAGGTGTAGAGCATACATTTTGAGATACGTGCTTTCCTAGCTGCAGTGAGGTGCTTGAATAGCTTCATGTGGTTATCATCCCAAGTGATACTCCCCTTCTTCCCTTGAAAGAAGCTGGAGGAGGAATTAATCTTAAAGAAAATTAACATTCCCTTCTCACATGATTGACAGTCCTGCTCCTGTTATGCTTGCTTTGCATTTCTTTGCACTTATAATAGTGTATTCATTTGCACATCAGTGCTCCTTCAATATACTTTACTGAAAGTGTATGCAAGCTGAGACATGCTACATGTATGACGTATTTGTACAAGATTTCACTGTCCTAATGATTCTGCATAAAATCCCTTTCTTAAAGGAAGCTGAAACAGAGTAGAATTCTCTGTACAGTGCAGAGGGGGGAAGGAGAGCTTGGGAAAAGATGCTTGTACAAACCAGGGTGAGGGAAGCACCTTTCCCTACTTTCTGCAATGAGAAGGGGTGCTTGGCCCTTAGGTATCCTTTCTCTTACAGCACCCCTGCTAAAAGGCTGTTATTTTCGACTTGTCTTGCTGTTGAGTACTTATTACATTCTGCTGTCCTTACTGCTGCTTTCAAGTGTGGTATGGTAGATGGTAATTTGGTATGTAGATTTTTGACATGTACTTGGTAAGAATGAAAGGCTGACTCAGAGCTATGTATCTGTATTTCAGAGATTCCCAGAAAGGGGCATTACGGTGATTAACGAGAGGAATACAGCAGTCCATTACCAGTGTCATGTCAGCCTGCAGTACCAGGGTGCTGTGATATGAATAAGAATGTATAATCCACAATGCTTCCTAAAAATGAAATTAAATCTTATGCCTCACATGAGGACAAGGATGAAGTCCTGTGCAAAGTCAGTTTAAATGGATTTGGCATGTGGTATTCCCAAAGCCATGAAGAAGCAGTACTTTTTTGCAGTGAGATTTCATGTTTGTGTTTCTACCAGGATTTCTGCCTGCTGTGCAAAACCGTTGACCTAGCAGTTTTCAGAGTTGGAACCTGCTTCAAGAGGATTTTTTCTATTGGATTTTGATTTTTAATTATTTTTTTAAAATGGGTTTCGTATATGTATTCTAAACCATAATTGTTTAATATGTTTCAAACTTGTTTGTTACTGAAAGTATAGATGGTGAAAATCACTGGATAAAACCCAGTGTTTTTTTCATGCTTCTAACTGTTTGATACAATACAAAATATGTTTGAAGTTTTACTTTGACATAATTTAAGTGTTTACTGAGTACTAATTTGGTATTACTTCAGATTTAGGTTTAAAAGAGATTAGATTGTTAGATATTTGTCATGTTTTCTCATTTTAGTGATGTCCATGTTTGTGACAGCTGATAATTAATTTCCAAATCAAATTCTTTTCTCTGCCTGAATCTGTTAGAGCATGTGAATGAAATGCTACAGTGCATGTTCTCTGAGGCTACGCTCAGCTGTCTTTTCGTTTTTTTCCCTTCAGTTTTACTGTCTTAATGGAAGTAATCTCAGCACTGCTTGGTGCTGTGGCATTTTCTGAGTCAAATCATTGCTCTTATCAAGCAAGTGCTTGGCAGAAAATGGATATTTGTCATGATAATACATAAGAGAGGGGAGGCCTACTAGTGAATTTGTCAGAAGCAAACAAAAAAAAAGTTTCAGAATACTGAACAGTTTCATATTCCTTGAAACCAGACTATTTTGTTATAAGTCTTGTTAATATATTCAGTATTATTCTATAACATTGTTCTTATGGCAAGATAATACAAATCTGGCTGTTAAAAAAATTTTCAGTGCAATGACCTTAACTCATTGCTAAGTTTAAGATAAATCAAAAGGAGATATCCTGTATTTCTTCCTTTAGCTTGGAACCTTACTAGTCAAGCTCAACTTCAAATGTATGTTATATACCTTTGAGTGTTTCTTTAATTCAAAATAAAATAGTTGACTAGGTAGAAACTACCTGTATCATTTAATGACAGTCTTGCCGGAGGTAAGATATTTTATAAACAAATTGAGAATGTAAGACCTTCTACCACGTAACTTTAAACTTTTTTCGCCACACTGCAAATCAAAATGTTGATAATTTTCCAGAAATTTTTCTGGGAATATGGTTATTCCTACAATGCATGTCCCAAGCTGCAGAATAACGATGTTGCTGATTTGCTCTTCATCTTTGAATTTCATGGGAAATAATGATTTGCGTCAATAACTTTTTATGAAAGACGTAGTGTTGTCCTTCATTTAAGCAACTATGTATGTAGCTATAAACTAGGTAAGACCATGTGTCTTGTAAGAGAAAAATAATGCTCTTGATTATTTTCTTTTAGCAATCTAAATCCCATATTCCTGAGCTTAAAATAACTAACAGGATTAGCATTGGAAATATATATGTGCAGCAAAAATATAATAATTCTATGCATAAAATGCAGTGCAGTTTTCAGCAGTGTGAAGTGAAATGAAATAATAAGGATAAAAATAGGAACATTTCTGAAATACTGATTCTAGGACTATGATATAAGAATAAAAATCAGTCTGAGATTTATAATGGAGCAGCTTTTCTGAAGAATAAAGGTAGTAAATGAAAATGGTCGACATTTTAAAAGTATTTAAACCATATTTTCTACAATAATCTTGTAATAATTTCAAAACTGTAATATAAAACAAAATAGTAGGTGCCTTATAATTAGTACAATAAAATTCTAAATGGGAATAGGTTTGGAAATTTGTATTCTAGTCAGCACATTTAATTGATTTGGAAATTGTTACTTGCTGAGCGATGCCAGGTGGTAATTGGAATAGTAACAGGTGTGGAAAAAATCTCTAAATTATGAATAGGTAATAAGTAAATGTTACAAAAACACCTAATTTCAAAATAAAAACAAACCATACTTCTTTCTGATTGGATTTAAAATCAGTCTTTTAAACACGTTTATTTTTGATTACTTTGGAGCAAAATCTGGTTCAAACTGATGTGAAATGGAGATGTCAACTGATGGCCAATAGTGAAGTACTTAATTGAAAAATGGAAGTAGATGATAGCAGGTGAACCAGTTTCTTGATCTTTTCCAAAGTGAAACAATAAAATTGGCTACTCTTTATTGTAGGTTGTCTTGCTTCTGGCTTCTCATGCTAACTCTTTCCTGTCTTCACTTTTTTTTGGAGGAGGTGGGGTGTGATGATTCTGTCAGTGAAAGCATCCAGATATTTTGGGTACATATTCTGTGAATTTTAGTATAAAACAACATATGCATAGTAGTACAAAGTGGATAGATTTGACTTGGAATTGTGTGCCAGAATACTGTTTTTATTTTTAATTCTTGGTGTTTGAGTAAAGCTTATATGGAAAGTCTTCACAATATAAGGAAATTATGCTAGAGTTCACTTAGTTCTGCATGATTTATGTCTTGAGCTTTTAAGTGTTTTTGTTTTAGAATTTCTCTGAAATAGACTGACCATGATTAGATATTCTAATTGGAATGATTTTGAGTGAGAGAGTACATTTTTTGTAATTTTATATCATAAATGAAAAATTTGTTACCAAATCTTACTCATCTCCTAAAGACTGTAAACAACAATTGCCATATAGATTAGAATTAGCTTATATACATGTAATTTTTAGTTTTTGCTTATTACAAATGAAGAAAGAACATGATTAGCATTTTTTTGTTTACTGTTTAAGTTATGGAAACATTATTGTTTCAGTTAGAAAATACATTTGACATGTTTAGAGATGGGGTAGGTGGTTCAAGGTACTTTGCCTCTGAACCAGTTGAATGCACTTTCTCTTTTTTCTGAATAGAATCATAGAATGGTTTGGTTTGGAAGAGACCACAAGGATCATCTAGTTCTAATCCCTTAATTAAAGCTTACTGCTCTTATTTCTGTCCCTTGGGCATCTCTACCAGCCTTTATTGACAGTGGCAGCTTGCTTTACACGGACTTTCTGATTTCCACATATCATTGTCATCTTAGCTTTAAGTTCTGGTTGTATGATATTGGAAATAAGATTCCTTCATCGTTTTTCTATGGAATGTGAGCCTGTGACAGCATCATTGTGGGTTTTGCTAGGGATGTCTAAACCTGTAAGTGTGAGCTGCTGTGGTTTCAACAAAGTGTCCTTGTCTGGAACTGTAGCCTGGTGAAGCTCAACATGGAGAAAGGAGCTGATGGCTGGTATCGTAGTGGCGAGTGACCATACTCAGCACGGAATTTGGGTGAGTGTATCTGTGTGGCTGTAGGATACGTTGTTTTCAGCCAAGCTGACAGTTGTATGAATATGTAATTTGTCTTCTGAAGTGCCCACTCCGTTTCACAGCCTGTTTGTAAAACTATTTTGTGGCTGAGAAATAGCACATGCTGGAAAGGTGATACTCAAAGGGGTGTATGGTGCCGTACTCAGGGCCCTATTTGTTGAATGAAGTTGCTGGGGCATTATGTGCCTTCTCTTCTTTACAACATAGCATCAGCAGCAGTAGGAAGAAATAAAAGAACAAAAAGAGAGGGTAGGAATGAGAAAACCAGTAAAAGGTAAGGGGAAAGAGACGATGAGAAGGATGTGGAAAATAAAATGAATACAGGGAGAATGACAAGAGGGAAAATTGCCTGGGAAGAATCCATTCTTTAGAAGGACATACCTGCATGAGAGAAGGTTGGGATTTTTATTTTGTTCTATATTTTTTGTGACATTGAAGTTTTTGTGCATGAGTAGCTTCAGTTTTAATAAATTTTATTTATTTAATTATTTCCTCCAGTGCATCGATGACA
>VWZZ01008654.1:0-11010 GCA_013399095.1 Psophia crepitans | reverse complement strand
TCAAGGTCCCTTCCACCCTCTAAGCTTCTGTGATTCTGTAATAACAAATAAAGATAAAGATTGACGATTGGCCTAGAGAATGTGAAGGTGTAATATTTGTTTAATGTACTTCAGGTAAAAACACATCTGAGGAAACAGGAACATGAGCTGTCTGAAGGAAAAAGCCACACTATTTAACAAAGTTAGTCAAGTAATTGTGTTTATATTACTAAAAAGAAGAATTGTCTTGGAGAATGTAGAGGCACTTATTTAGAAAGATTAAAAGGAAGTTCAGGGAGATATGGAATAAGGGTGTTTTGGTGTTGCTCTGCACTGTTGGCAGCACAGCAGTAAGTAATAGGAGCACACTGCAGCTACCATTGTATCCCTGCACACCGCCTGCTTCTGAATCCTATGCTGGAGCAATGAACACCAAATTTACACATCCCACATATCCCAGCTCTACATTCATACATTTTTGTCTTTTTCTAAAATACCAAACATATCTGTGAGCCTCATTTCTTAATCATTTAACAATGTACCAATCACCAAAAGGCCAGAAGTGACTTAAAAATATTAAAAAGATTTTAAGAAGCATGCTGAAAAGAGAAGAAATCCTTACTGTATTCTCTTTTGCAGTATATCACAAAACCTACCTCCATTCTTTCTCTTAGATTTCTGTTGTCTTTTTTTTATATACATGTATACATTGCCAAAGAAATCAAAATTCACCATTGCGGCTTGACTGAAGTTAGAATTACAGAAGAGGTTTTGCAGCATTATATTTGTGCCATTATTCCCAAGACATTGACCCAGGAATTCTCTGCTCCCATTTTTTCTGCTTATCTACCTTTCAGAGAGCAGATTAAGCCAAGCTCTCTGTCTTCTGTGACCAAAGTGCAATAAAAAGCAACAACTGAATTTGAAATATTTATTAGAAGCGTAGGGAATGAGAAGAGAAAAGCAAGCAAGGGAAAAGCAGCAGCAGAAGAGCATTGGATAAGGTTACTTTAACTGCCAATTAATGTTCAAGAATAACCTCAGCAGCAAGCACAAACATGACAGTCATGAAAAAAAATAAGGCTGCAGTGCTAATAAATTCTTGATATCAAGGGCAGCAGCCAGAAAGTAGTTTTTTTCCCAGGTTTTCCTATATTGAACAATGCATTTTCCCTCACTTCTCCTGAACAGACACTAAACATCCCAGGCAAAGTTCAAAGCTCAAAGGACCCATCAGTTTTGAATTCCTAGCCACTACACTCAGAGGAAGGCCTGTATCAGGCAGCCTGAGTCTATCAGTATGGGAACAAAATAAACAAAGCAGTATACATTAGTTGCTGAGATAACTGATATGAGGATCTATCTACAGCCCGAAGTTTATAAACTCTCTTTGACACTGTTCTGCTGCATTCCCTTGGCCCCTTGTGCCCTTCAACATCTTTTCTGTTTAGATGGAAAGTTTGTAGATGGGAAGTTTGAGTAAGTATTTTACAAACATACAACAATAAAAAGTACATAGGCCAACAGGGCCTATGGGACTCGAGGTAGAAAAATCTATAAAAACAAGAGAAACAGCAACCCGTCTGTGAGACTTTCTTTACCATTACTGTGTTGAACCGTTCTGAAATTACTCATATATCCTGTGGTTTTCACATACCACTCTCCTCTCCAAACAGAGTAGGAAGGAGTCAGTGCTTATACTGCCAAACATTTACACAATCAACTTTAGATCTAAGTTTTCTTTTAATTGTCTGCCTTCTCCTATATAACCTGATTAATTACATGCCTTTTTCCTCAGTGTCATGTGTCTGAATACTGGGTTGAATTGTGACTTTATCTAATGAGCCATAAATACTGTCTTTTATAATATATCAACTTCTGCCTTTGGGCTTCTGTTACCTAATGCAAACTTGTCATATTATTCTTCCTGTGAAGTCCTCCACAGTTTATAGTGCTCTTTCAACAATATTTCGGTAACAGTCTCCTATTTTCAATAGCTGACTTCCCTAACAGTCATATTCATAATTTAAATTTGTTTTTTAAACAAGTTTTGAGTACCATTCTGTTCAAATCTTTGCTATTTAAAAAGAGAAAATACTTGAGCAGCAAAATGAGTTAACTAACAGATATTTGTGCTTCATTTCAAAAGAAAGAATATAGTTCAAATATTAAAAAGAAAACAGTACTTTAGAAAAGTACGAAGTGATTTATGATCTCTGTATTATTTTTTTTTTCTTAATAGACTTAAATTAATGTTTCCCAAGTCCTTTTTCACCTAAAGATATAGCAAGACTTTAAAAAACCTCAGCTACTTGTCTGTCTTTGAAATCAGTATTGGAAAAATCTTGCCTTAGGGCTCTTCAGTTACTTTTCAAAATGTGACAGTATTAAAAAGAATACAAATTGCTTATTAAAGAGCTTGAAGTCGTTAGTGGATATAGAGTTGCAATTAAAGACAAAAAGGTTAATGACATTTAATCTGTGTCTATGAGTTTGTTGCCTGGCACACAGATAATTTCTTGCCTAAGGAGCTTGGTAAGAACACACAAGTAAGTGGATGGAGGTGATGAGAACAACAAATAGGAAACACAATTTCATGCATATGAGCCTTCCATTCACTCAGAAATATACTATTAAATCACTTTGATTACACTAGCACTTTTATAGTGTAGTTTGGGCAATAATCCTTACTTCTTGTTCTGCATATATAAAAGTCCCTGCTCTCCTTTGATTTCCCCTCAAACTAAAATAATTTTCTAATTTTCAGGAAGGAGTGGGAGCTTTCCAGAGCTTGAAATTTTGCTCTGTAAGGGAAGTTTTCAGCTTTCATTTTCTTACTGTAATATCCATTGTATGCTAAAAATTATATTTTAAAAAATTAGCTGTTAAGTGTTAAATATAGTTGTTACAATACAAAAGATTTATATTTGTAAAATGTAGCATAAAGTTACAGAATCTCAGCTGGGAATTTTGTTCTGTGTAATAGCTAGCTTATTACACAATTTTTTACTCTCCGTTAACCCTTACAAAAAGGTACAACAGCCCTGTCTCTTGACATCTTATCCAACAACCCTCTACATAATCGGTGTGGCAGAATGAGTCCAACACTCAACAGCCACTCATGTTACATATCCCAGAATGAAATTCTAATTAGTTGAGAAGGGTGAACATTCCCTTTGTCTTGGCATAAACCAGAGTTTTCATAAATTAAGGTTTATCCCGCTTCTTCCATAGAAGAAAAAAGAAATTTTTTTTTTAACAAATTAATTTAATATTAGAGTTAATACTTGAGACAAGCTAGATTAAAACAAGAATCTGTTCGGCATTTCTTTTGAGCTGTAGCTGAATGCCAGGAGAAGGAATAAAAACTGTGGCACAAAATGACAACTGTAAGGAAAAGACAAAGAAATAATACTATTTGGTGAGGGTGATGGAGCACTGGAACAGGCTGCCCAAATAGGTTGTGGAGTCTCCTTCTCTGGAGATATTCAAGATCCATCTGAATGCAATCCCATGCAGCCTAGTGTAAGGCACCTGCTTTGGCAGGGGGGTTGGACTCAATGACCTCCAGAGGGCCCTTCCAACACCTACCAATCTGATTCTGTGATTTGATCTGATATCACAAATCCTCATATTGTAGTAAAGACTATTATATAATTTTTTAACTTTTTAGAAAATCAAATATCATTAAAAATATACAGGGTCAATCCTAATGACTGGATTTACCAGAAGCATTCTGTGTGTTCCTAAATGTGTGTGTTTAAACAGCCACCCACTATGTTTTCAAGGAAAGCATTCCTAAACACGATGGACAGCCTTGGTGTGTGTATAAACACCTGGTACATCCCATCAGTCTCACTGTATTAATATTTATCTCAGCTCCAGGTTCTTTGCAGCAAACAAAGGTGAAAGCAGAACTGGCATGGAGACTATGCCAACAAGAATGTAATCTAATTGGATCTTCTGAGTATGCAATGTTAGACAAGTGTCTCAGTGTTGCACTTGAACCAATAATAACACAAATTGATTTTTTCAAGGTTCAATGATTAAACAACAAGAAGTAATAAAACTGGAGGAGATCAAATCAAAACACATACATTTTAGGTCATTCTATTTCTATCCTCACTCTGAAGACTTGTATTCTTTACATCCTGGTCACCAAATCCCCTTTCGTTTTCTGGCTCCTGAGTACTCTTACGACTCTATTCCCCTGCTGCTCATTACCCTTGACTGATTCAAATGGATTTGATACTCAATTTATATTTTGCACACAGGAGACAAGGTAAACCTGTAATTTTGACTAGTAGTGCAACTGGAAATGAACAGCAGGGCAATAGTGAGAAAAATTGAATGCTCTAATGGACTACAGAGCGATAACTGGTTATTCAAACACAACTTTCTGCTTAAGTAGGTGAATGTGGAGAGGTCTACCTCCAGTAACAATAAGCTTAACAAGTTGCAACTAAATAATGGCATACTGAGGGCTAAGGGTACAATTTTCAGAAGCATATTGGACAAGAAATTTATTACAGAATCACGCATGTCACTTTTACGTTCTGAGTTACAGAATCAAGTGAAGATATCATACACACTGTGAGTTTCCTGGATCCACACTTTTAAACTCGTATTAACTTTACTACCCTCCCACTAAATGTGATAAGTGCTCGGTACAGTATTTTTCTTACAGAATACAATGCAATGCGGTATTTTGGTGACTATATAGCAAGGTGAAAGACCCACTATATCTAGATCTGCCATGCTGTAGGTTGGATCTGCACTGCCACTATGCAGAACATGTGAGCTGATCTTTAGAAGTATGCAGATAGCAAAAGGTATGTCAGTTTCTTTCCATGAACAGCCTCTTTCCCATCTAGAAAAGGGAAGGAAACCACTGAATATGAAATAAAAAAATTGGTGATATATCACTGACAACTGCACCACTTAGAAGCTTTTAAGTACTGCTTAACTTTTAAGCAGACTATGAAAGAATATTTTTTAAAATATTAGTATTTAAGTGAAAAATCTTTTAGCTTACCATACTGTTATTTCAACAATAATTCAGATATTCATATGCTTGCTCTCTTTGCAAAAACATCCCTAAACATTTCTGATTCGCATTTTAGAGATGTCTAACTCACAACCTAAGCATACAAAACTGACTGCAAGGCTTTTCAATAAAGTTGTAAAACAAACTGCAGTACCAGCCTAACAAAGACTGCAGTATCTCATCAGTTGTTCAGTGCTCCTATAGCTAGGAGTCCCTCACAGAATGCAGGACCACTGACAAATAAAGAGTAACTATTGACAGAACCATTTCTACCACAGTGAAATTTCATTGAAGCTAAAACATTTCTATTTCAGTAACACACATGGATTGCTGGAAGACACTATAAAACATAGCCTAGATTGGGTGAAAGCCAGGTTCATGTTCCTAATTTAGAATGATATGGATGAAATACCCTGCTGTATCTCAGCCAGAGTATCCCATTCCAGATCTTTCTGAGTCACAACTTAAAATCTGCATCTCTCACAGCCAGTCAATATCCACATCTTTCTTCAGCCAGCCACCATTTTCACAGCTAAATGTTCAGAGTTTTTTTTTTTTTCTGTTTTAGCGATGATGAGAACAAAACTGTAAAGCTCCAGAACATGTTGCAAAGCAGAACGACTCAGCTGTCTCAGGAAGACCCCATCCTGACATAAGCAGCTAGAAATCTAAAAGTTTAATAGATACACCCGATGAGCAGCTTTGATTCATGATGCAGAGGGTTCAGGCTAACCAAAGGCCTTTGCTGAATCTACAGCATACAAGAGATATGATAAAAATTGCAAGATATGTATTCACAGTCAGGGGTATGTAATCCAGAAAAAATACACAATGAGCATTAAAGACACTGAAGTGTGTGATGCTTCATTTCATTATTTATATCTAAACAGCTGCTAATCACAAAAGAGGCCTTCAAAAAGCTTGAGAGAATTTTCCTTCTAAAATGTTCCCTCTAAACCTATCAATGTTATGGTTAATCTGTTCACAACTTAAGCAATATTGTGCTGTTGTGTTTTTTACCAATGAAAAACCAAATGCAGTGAAGGGAAAGATGGTTGCATTGGTTTCTTTTCGCATGGGCCTGAGTTGTAATATATTCTCGTTTTCCACACAATTACAATGTACAGGTACTCCAGAGTCAATTCAGAGCAAGAACTTTTCACCTGTAAACATACATACAAGCATTAATTTTAAATCAGTTTTCAACGTAACAGGACTTAAAATCTTACATGAATTCTATATCCCAGATCACATATGTCTCAAAAATTTTAGATAACACCATAAACCAAAGATGTTATCGCAAATTATGTTCCCTTTGCTAGCCATTGTGCAAGCAAATGTGCTCAAAATAGGCAGTGATTACATATACTTTTAAAAGATGCGTTGAACTCTGCTGAGTCAGTATTGGCTGCACACAAGTTGTCCTTGAGGATTTTGATTGTTCCATAAAGTATCTCTGGGACTGTTAGGAACACTGCGCACTCTCCTTGCTACTATTAAATGAAATGATGCATTGCATACTGCATGAGAAATGCTGAAAAACTAGCTTGGTCTGAAGGGGGAGATTCTTGTACAAGTCTGGAAAATTGAGCAATTTTGAAAATCCATAGTAACAAATGGTTTGTCTAAATTGAGCAATACAGAATGCATCTGAACTAAAGACCCACACAGAGATAAAAATCCCTTCTGCATATAGAAAACAAAGAAAAAAACACCACAAAATAACACATTAGAAAGTACTCATCACTATTTGCTTTTCAGAAGTAAAAACTGTACCAAAATTTTAAAATCACTGTATTTTTTTTTTTTCTGTAAAAAAACAAAACAAAAAAAACCACAAAAAAACCAAACAAACAAACCAAACACCACAACAACAACAACAAAAAACCACCACACCACAAAGATACTGTTAAAGCTTAAATCCAAATGATCAGCATTTTATTAACATTCAAAGAGAATCTATCTCTACAATTGACAGAGAAAAATTCAGACATTTACAAGAACTTGGTTTGGGTTTTGATTAAAAAAAATAAAATATCATGCTCAGAATTAAACTTCTCAGCTAATCACGAAAAAGCTTTGGGGATGGAGGGTATATCATCTCTCCACTTGCACTCCAGTTTAAAATGTATTGTCAGCTACTATTAGATCACAAATGAATTTCAGTAACTGGAGTTTCCCCAGTAATGCAATTTCTCTGTTCCTGAGTGTAATTGTAGAATTTGAAAATGATTCAAGTCCCTTGCAAAGTTCATCTTGAGGGTTTCAATGGGATGTACATTAATAACATGGATAAAATGGGATGTATATGTAAAATGGGATGTTTGTAATACATGAATGTAAACCTCTAAAGGAGTATATCAGTCATTAGTCTAAAAAAAAAGTACATAAGAGCAGAATACATGATGATTAGGTCACAGTATTGTAAAAAATAAAAAACAAAAAGTGATGAAAAAATATTTGGATAAATTAGGTGCATCCAAATTGACAGGACCTGATGCAGTTCACCCTAGGGTACACACGAAGCTCACCAATGCAATATGTAAGTCATTAATGCCTATTTTCAAGAATTTGTTGAAGATATAAAGGGAAGTTGCTAGAGGTCTGGTGAAGGGCAAACTCCATGGGTATTTCCAAAAAGAGGAAAAGGGCCTGGGAAATTATATATCAGCCAGTCTAACTTCAATGTTCAGAAAGACACTAGAACAAATCACTTAAGAATCAATTTAAAAGCATCTACAGGATAATAAAGGTGATAAAAAGCAGCCAACATGGATCTGTCAAGAGCAAATCACATCAAAATGATCCAATTTCCTTCTGCGACAGGATAATGGGCCTAACAGATAAAGGGGAGGCATCAGAGACAATCTGTCTTGACTTTAGTAATGCACTTGATGCTGTCCCTTGGGACACTCTCATGAGTAAACTAGAAAATTTGGTTTTGATGAAGACAACAGAAGATGGGCACAAAATTTCATATAAGTGCAGTAGCCAACAGTTTACTGCCAACCAGAAATGCAATTTAAGTGGAGTTCTAGAGGAGTCTATCCTGGGCCCAATCCTACACATATTTCAACCATGACTTGAATGATAGGATAAACACTTAAAGGTTCACTCATACAAACCAAGACATTACATATAACTGAATAACTGGATAGAATCCCAAACAGATTAAAAAGAAATAAAAGAAAAATCAGTTGTAGTAATTTCACAAACCACTATGGTTAGGAAAATATCCAAAACATTATTTTGCAGCAGAACAATGTAGAATAATTTTCCATACCCTTTGAGAATGCAAGACTGGACTGAGTATGAAGATCACCAAGTCCTGCTTTATGCAGGTGAAAGTCTGCATAAAGCTTCACACATTTTCTTACATATTCATATCAAATTAACATTTTTTTCAATATTTATTAAATATTTCTACTGTCCCTGAATTAGTAGCTTCAGGAAAAGGACTGGGAGGCCAGATTCTTTTATTTTAGAACCCTTCATACAATGTTTCCTTCACTTTGTAAGCCTTTCAGCAATATCCTAGATTGAAATATATATGTATTTTTCTGAATAGTATTTTTTAAAAATTTTGAAGTAGTGGCTGTGGCATACTGAAGCATAAGGCTGAAATTTTCCTATACAGCAAAAGCAGAAAATAGAAACAATCAGTAATCTATATGTTATTGTTTATACAATCAACCTGTATTGGTGTGGCCTAAACTTCCTTCATATCAAAGTGAATGTGGTCTATGCAGTAATTTTTGCACCAGCTTCTCCCAGATTTGAATACAGAAAACATTATTTCTTCACAGATGTTCAGGTAAAATGACATTGGTATTGTAACGGGAAACACAATTATCAATACTGTCTTGATATTAAGTTACTAAAATACATTGCATCTGGAAAGGCATTATTAGCTTATTTCTCAAAAAAAAGTTGCAAGTCCTCCACCTACTTTTACCCCAACTAATTATAGAGCTTGAGTGAGTCGTTTCAGCTTTCATTCTGTTTAAAAGAGAAACGGTAATTCTTCCCCCATTTACCTCCCTGTGCTGAATAATTAGTTAATCTTTGTGCAATTATTTCAAGCTCTATAAATGTGCTAAATATTGTTATTAGCATAACCCAAGCTGGGTAAGATACAGAAACAATACCATTGCATATATTCTGTCATATCAATTTGTTATGCCTTGCAGTAAAAAAAACTGACTTGCTTAAAGGGAGATGAAACAGTGAAAGGAGAAGCTGAATTAAGTTCTAAAAAAAGAAATAGAGATACCAACACAGAACTGACAGCTTGTCAGGACAGAGGGGAAAAATAGGCATGACCCAGTCAGCAAGACAACCACACCTCCAAGCCAAAGACAGCTCAGCTGGAAATAGATCAAAACCTCTAACAAATGTTCAGAAACATTTCAGTCATTCACTTAAACAGGGAATCCCTAAACCCATAATCTTAAGCTATTTGTAGTGAGTAATAAACTTGATAAAAACTTGGAATTTGCAGAACTGCGGAGACTTCTTTAGAACTATTCGTATTTCTGTGGTTAACGCTGTTCTTTATAATGTCCAGCAGGTCGTCTACCATGGGCAGTCTTTCCTTTATCTCTCTCCTTCTCTTTCTATTCATCTTTGACAGTGAGAAGTAAAACTAAACATCAAGTATTTGTGGAAGTGAAAAAAGCTACAGATTTGGATGCAACACTTAAAATTTTCGCTACATTAAAGATGATGTGCCAAAATGCGACTCCGGGAACATATTGGAAGGTGACACATACATCACATATGCAGCCCCTACATCTGTTGGCAAAGATTATTTTTCTCTGTAATGGCACTTAAAAATCTAGGTTCCTCGTATTAAGGCAGATAGGTAACACATTTTTTGATTTACATACACATGCTAATGTGTTCTGCTACAAAGTCTTATGGCCCTAGACAGAGCAAGGAAGCATCCTGCTAACCAAATTAAAAAGATCAGTAATTGTTCAGCCAGCCCAGGGATGAAGGATGGTCAATCATCAGAGGAGGATAGGGATTTGGAGATTACATTGCACTACACAAAATTATTTTTCACTGTTGGTGACAACCTCCTGTTCAGGTTTGCCAAAGGTGTATTTTTTTCTTTTTGTGCTCACTGAAATGCTAGCACTTGTCTTTTTTTACCACCTTAGGTAAGCTAATTTTCAAGTATTTCTTAATAATAAACAGAATTTCTATAGAGACTTTGTAGATTTTTTTACTGCTTGAATCATCAATTTGACAGCTTGTGCAGAGAGCATCAGTAGTGGTAAGGTTGAAAAATCCTGTTCTCCAAGGGCAAGCATGAGTGACAACAGTAGAAATTTAGAAAAAAAATCAGCTAAACAGGGCCTGTGGGTGACTCAAGAATAGACAAATCATCAGTTAACTTATTCACGTAATTCCATCTGTAGAAAGTCTGTTAGGATTTGTGTTTAGAAGTTCTGCATTCCTGCTTTCCCTTCCCCTGGTGACTAACTTTGTCCTTTACACCCATTTATCCCATTAGGAAGTGTTGAGCAGAAGTATAACTTTAGCAATTTTTAGCTATTTAAGCTTGTAAGAAGAAACAAGTTTATCTTTGCTCATTTCTTTTCAAGTAAAAGACCACTCTTCCTGGAGAAGAAAATCTATATAAGAAATGAGAAGGTTAGTACAGTCTACAGATGTAAATTATATTTTTGTCCCTAGAGCATAAGTTATACACTGAAATCCCAGCCTATTCTATCTACAGCATCCTTTGAGATGAAAAAAAAAAAAAGAAAAAAGGCTTTCTTAGTTGCTACCTGTTGAGAAAGTACTTTCACTCACTTCTGCTAACCTGAAGTGTTTTATTTACAGCATGGTTATAATGATGACTCAAACTCTCTTCAGAGCCCACCATTTTATTTCAAACTAGTTCCTGGACTAAACAACAAAACAGACTTCAGAAATTAAAGCCTCGATGAACATGTGGTGGGTTGATCCTGGCT
>VWZZ01008631.1:0-10870 GCA_013399095.1 Psophia crepitans | reverse complement strand
CTCTGTGGTTCTGTGATTCTGTGTTACCGACGTTATTCTTGTCCTAAATCCAAAACACAGCACTCTACCTGCTGCTAGGAAGAAAATTAACTCTTATCTCAGCTGAAGCCAGGCCAATGAGTCCATGGAAATTACTTTGATAAATGAAAGGATGTCAATATTAAAGCAGTTATTGGGAAACATTGTTATACTCTGGGACACAGGTAAACATTTCAATAAATTACAGGATAGCTGTTTCATTTGCGTTAAACTACAATTTTCTAGTCAAGCAATCAGCTCCCTGTGATGACTGCAGGTTTTCGTTCATTTGCTTGCTTTTTGGCATTACATGAGGGGATATACAGTGATCCCCATTTTATGTGCTTCAGATAGACTTGCTTAAATGTCTACTGGCAGATAACTTGGCATAATGTTAATTCTGCAGCAATAACAGTACGGTACCCCAGCACATATACCAGTACTGCCACTTTGGTACTGAAATGAAAGCATTAGAGACAAGTAATAAATGTCATTTTGTTAGCCTGCCTTTATCCTGTATAGCTTTTGTTATAATTAAAATTACCAGCTTTAGAATGCTTTTTCTAATTGTGTTACTTATTGACGTAATTTACCAGTCAGTGTAAGGTAGAGTATTCTTGTTTTACAATTAAGCTCTAGTTATTATCTTTTTCTCTGCAATGTCTGATATTTAAAAGTTGCTATAGTAGAATTTTATTCTGTAGTTACAGGAACAATTTAGTATTCATAAATAATAATGAATATTGCATGGCATACAGTTGTCCAAAATACTCAATAGTACAAGGATATTGTAATTTATACAATTCTTTGCAACCGAAATAAACTGTCTTGTGCTCTGTTTACATGTCAGCTTGGGGAAAAAAAAAGTAAATCATGCACTATCTAGATACTGAAAACAATGGGATTTGTTTCAAACTGAAAGTAAAATTTGTCCCCAAGAGTGGATATTTTCACACGAAGACAAACTTCTTCATGCCTTCGTGTTCCTAATGGCAAGGACTTTTGTCGTCTATGCAAATAATGTGTGAGTCCATTTTCAATTCTTCATCTTTTATCTTACCACAGGAAGATTTTCTCTGCCTGTTAGAAACGTCATCTCATTGATGAACTCAAGGAACTTGTGGGGGTTTTTTAATGCCAGATTTATTTACTGTGATGTGCTGGATCAGCCCTCCTTATCCCAATGGAATTCTGTTGCTGTTCTAATATTTAAAGTAGCATTTAAATTTTTTTTTTGAAGAGATAAAGCTTTAAAGTATGTCTTTAAAAGTGTTCATATGTCACACAAGAACTGACATTTCTAAATATTTTTAAAGCACTTCTTTTCAATACCCCCTTCTGAGGAAAGGCATACGATGCTCATAAGACCATTGTATAAGACGGGTCATAAGAAAAAAGGCAGACTGAAAGGAGAAGGCAGTTTGTGCACTGATGCAGTAGGTGCATGAACAGGCACTTCTCTTTGTCCCAGGGTTCATTTTAGCCATTTGTATTTGAGGCAGCGATAATCTCAGATGCCGCAGAGGGGCATGTAGCAGCTGCCCATCAGTTAATGCTGGCTGCCATGCTGTTGGCTTACAGTCTTGGCTGTATTTTGGAGAAAGTATTATGGAGAAACGGAAACACCACTGCATTTTGTAATGCTCTTCCATGCTGTGGTGTCCCAGTTTCCCATACATACCTGTTTGCTGTTCTTTGCATGTGTATTTTCATCCAGGTTTCTCCATTACAAATTGCTGCTGCACGGGAGAACTTGATACACTTGTTATTTGCTGTAGTTTTATTTTCCTTTTGCTTGCTGGTTATGTTTTAATCTTTCATGTGCTATCATTAAGTCAACAAGTTTAGCAAATTACCACAAGTGATCCTTTTCAAACTCCCTTTTAATATCTCCTGTTTATTTTTAGTGTTGCTCTATTAAATGGTTCTGTAACTATATTTGCTCAGAGGCTACTTCAAGGATGGTAATTGCATTGATAACAGGTGGGAATTCTCGTGGGATTTTTTCCAAATGTTATCTTTGTTTCTTGTTTCTTTATGAAAGTAGAAAGTGTTGCCTATAGAAATACAGATTTTGATCCAGAGCTGTGGATAATATTAAAAAAAAACCCCTCTGTTTTATGTGATTGCCAGTTTCTACATAGCATTTAGTGGAGAACTCAAATTTTCCTTTTGGTATGATTTGAGGGACTGCAATGCAGCAGAACGTTGTATTACACAAAGCTCTATTATGTCGTATGAATAGAAAGACACGTTGTCAAGAGATTTTTGATCCATTTAGATGTATATGGAAAGCACTTCAAATAACTAAGTAGAACCAGCTAAGGAAGCAATAAAAATGAATAATAGTGCAGTATAGTAAACACAAAATGGGCTAATTATAGTCTGAAATCAAATATTGAAGTTGGATTTCCAAATTTTTAGTGTGCAGCTGTTCATTCTGGCTCCAGAAGAGAACAGGAATTGCAGTCTGCAGCAGAAGGAAGCTTGTTGTGCAGAGGATCCAATACTGTATCTTTTGTGATCCCAACTGGGAAGAACATTGTAGATATAATGCAAGGTGGATTCAGCCAGATTTACTGGCATATATTTGTGGGGCTCATCAGCTTTTTCTCTTTAGCTCTCCTCTTTATTCTTCCCTTTGTGTTAGTTCTTGTCTTCCACAATACTTTGTGAATATATGTGATAGGTCATCCACTTGAGTAATTGTCAGTGTGGTTAACCCTTTCACCTTGTTACAGACTCTGAAGTGCATTATCAAATAATTTTCAAAGGATTCTGTAGTCTTATTCTGTGGAATGTTGTTATTTGTTAAAATCTTTTAATGGAATAGAATTAGGTTATCCTTCTAGTTTTGTGATTTTAGGTTCAAGCCTGTATCTAAAATAGAGCTTGGGACTTGCAATTCAGAAAAGTTTCAGTTTTATTGGAATCAGTCACTGTGTTTAGAAGATGCCATTGGCACAAGCGGCATCACTTCTCATCAGACAAGTGGGGTCTAGGTAGTGCTTGAAGCAATACCACCCCCCATTCTGAGTGCTCAGCAAATAGACATCTTTCTTCTCAACAAATACAGTACAGTGTTCTCATAGCTTATCAGTGTGAGACTGGAGTTCTGGCCTTATTCTTCAAGAAACTTCCTGCATCATTTTGGTCAACTTGTTTTTCCATTCCTCAGCTCTCCATTAGGAAAATGTTTGTAACAATTTTCCATACTTGCAAGTGTCAGAAAGTTGTTCAGATTTGATCATGAAATATTTAGATATCATGATGAAAGGGTCCTGAGACCCTGTAAAGAAGTCGAGAAAGTCTGGACTTCTGTGTGTCCTTCCTTCATTTTATTCTCAGTTACGTTCTTTAGCCTATTTGGAACAATCATTTGAAACCCAAAGGTTTTCCCTTCTTTCCTCATGGGGAATATGAAGAATAGAAGTTTGTTAATGTGCGTGCATTTCGGTAAAGTTAAGACAGTTTTAAAAAAATAAACCAAACCCAGCTGCATTATTGTATAATTTTGAAGCATTGTAAATCAGAGTACCAACCAGCATTAGCTCCACAATATGCATTAATTTCTTCTAAGTTCCTTCTGGTTTTTTGTAAAAATGACCCTTATGAAGGATCTAAATACATTTTGTTTGCTTTGTAGGTGGTGGACTGTGCCTGGGATGAACTAGTCAAGATCTATACTCCATCGTGTCTGGCAGTTTCTGTCTAGAGAAAAAGTGAAGATGATCTGGCACACCAGGAACCTTTATCTCTTCCCTCACAACCAGACTTGTGCTAAAGTGTCAACAGTGTCACTAACCTTAGTGTCTCTTTTTAAGTAAAACTCTGCTTGAACAGAGTGTTGTGCACTTCAGCATGTGGAGATTTTAGGGCCTGGTTTACTGTACAGGTAGTACTTGAGCCAGCAAAACCTTCAACAGCTACTGAATGGCCAAAGAGTGGCCATGGCACATAGGAGCTGGTGTCGTTAGAGTGGAATCACCAATACAATCTTGTGATCTGTCTGGCTAACGAGGCGAGCTGAGGTCTGAATCTTCTTGATCCTTATGAGCAACAGAAGTAACTGGCAGTGTATTTTGAGATAATGTTACTGTAGAAAAGAAAAAAGCGTCTTTTCACTGTAAAGTACTGTAATGTCAACCTGAGGTTTGTATCACTTGGATGCATTTATACTTACATGTTTTGCTGTGACTCACGTTCCATTATTTTCTTATGCAATATGATGAGTGCTCTTGATAGACAGTAAATGTCATAGTTTATAGCCAGCTGATTTGCTTGACCTTTTTGATTGCTGCTTCACAAAGATGATAAAGATTATTTTCATACATTTTTTTTCTGTTAGATCTCCTTGAGTAAAACAGTTGATGAAGTCATGCAGAAAGATACTCTGATGATAGAGAAAATGCTTAGGAAAAAATGAAATATATGTAACACTAATTGGATCACCATCCTCAAGATTTAGAGATAGGACAACCATCTCTGCCATTAGATTTGTCTCCTATTTTCACTTAGAAAGTTTTTCCAAGAGATAGAAAAGGGATGTGGCCATACATTCAGCATTTCTGGACCTCTGACAGCCTGGCTAAAGTGAGAGCTGACGTCCAGACCAGTCAAGAGGAAGGTGCCAGACTCTTCTCAGTGGTGCCCAGCGACAGGGCAAGGGGGCAGCGAGCACAAACTGGAACACAGAAAGCTACACCTGAACATGAGGAAATACTTCACTGCGAAGGTGACCCAGCACTGGAACAGGCTGCCCAGAGAGGTTGTGGAGTCTCTTGCTCTGGAGATACTCAAAACCCACCTGGACACAATCCTGTGCAACCTGCTTTAGGTGATTTCCAGAGGTCCCTTCCAACCCCTGCCGTTCTGTCATTCTGTGGACGTAAATACATGCAGATTAACTGTATGACATAAGCGTAGCAGATCCGGTGTGGCCACGCTATTTTACTTACAGGACTATCCCCAACATGTTATCAGGATGTTGAGTACATTGCATGCCCACTTTGCCTCCTCGGCCCACATGCTGATACTTTCATCTGAGTTTTTCTGGGGCAAGTAGAGATGTTCAGTTTGTATGCTTCTCCAGGCTCCTTTGAATAAGCTTTCTGGATCCAACAGTGATATTCCTGCAGCTCTCATTGCTGCATGTTAGGCTTCTCTCCTGGTTTCCTGCTAGCTGGGGGTTTTTTAACCTTTTTAAAACTGTCTCCCGTCTGCTGTTAGCCCATGTCATCAATCTTAACCATCAACAGACTCTTCGCAGATCTTTGGTCAGGTTTTCAGTCTCCTATTAATGAATGCTTTACACTCCTGGGTTGCACCACTCATATATCAAGCAATAGCAGATGCTGCCAGATCTGCTGGGTGCTTTGGAGAAATGAAAGAAAGAATTCAGCGGAGCTAAGACTTGCAAGTTGGAAGGAAAGAATGATTAATGATTGTGCTCTCTTGGAGAAAGAGCCGGGGAACTTGCAGGTAGCCATGGGGAGACAGGCATATATTGATTTGGTGTTAGAGCAGGACAGAAGGAAACCCTTTTCTACAGCCTGAGAATTTGGATCCTGATAGGATATTATATGTTTCTGGGTCAGTGCAGACTGTCCCCAGAATGCCTCTTCTTGAGCTGAATAGCCAGAAGTAGATTTTCTTTTTTTTGTGTCAATGAGTTGCACCAAATTCCAAATGTTTACTGCACTTTAATTCTGATTGCTGGGGAATGATGCAACGATCAAGCTGTGCTGCGTACAGCTTTCAGCAATACTATGGTCCATAAAATCTAATTTTAGGCATTAAAATTCATTATTTCAACCTTAATAGTTACTCCACTCTTCTGCTTCATCTCCCTTCTCTGCTTAGACTACAAGTTACTTGTCTGAGCGAATGGAAGGTTTTGGTGGTGGGTACGTGTTTTATATGCGTGTTTCTGGGGCGAGGGAGGGGGATATTCCAGAATGCTGCCACAGCAGATCACTTTGAAGGGCAAATTTAGAAAACCTAGTGTAAAGGGAAAAAAATGGAATTCTGAAGACACACACACCCCACACACATGGATTAAACTTTTTCTTAACTGCCTTCTCATATCCTGGTTAGCTTCAGTGCTGAGGGTTGCTGCGTCCAGACTTAACTCTCTTGAAAAATGACCAGAAGATGCACACAGTAAGAACGAATTGTGGCCTTTAATCTTTCTGCGTGGTATTTGAAGGGAGAGGATGTGCTGTAACATTTCTGCACTGTAACAGAAAAAACAGCTGGCAATAGTTGTTGCTGATTCTTAATTCTCAGGGAATGTTTGCTCTGTTTTAAAGAAATACTTTTTATTTTATGGCCATACTACTAGCTTCCGATCATTATTTTTTTTTGTTTACTGAAACAGGCCTTTAATGACAACAATCTTAAAGATGTAATGTGTTCTACCTTAAACTTGCTACTGTGGAAGGTTTTGTTTTATGGGAGCCCATAGGTTTCTCAGTTCAAGTAACATATTGATTACTCATGTTCTAAAGGAGTGGGTTTGCTGACCTACAATGCTATTAAATTAATTGCACACAGTATCTTTGGCTACACTTTTGTATTCTCTTCCCCAATTAAGAACGTTAATCAAACAGTAAATGCAGTGAAAGATACTGAGAGTATCTTGTAACTAAAGTATTGTAATTGTGGTTTATATCTTGTATGAATACTGCTTGACGGTCACATTTTTCCTCTTTACTTTTAGAGACCACACTTTATGCAACTTTGCTTAGCTGTATGTCCCATCAGGTCTGCATTTTGATAAAGGAAAGCTATTTTAAATGATGCTTTGTGTCTTTCTGTGCAGACTACATGCCAGTGATGAAGTGATCTCTTTCTACTAGCCAAGTACGGTGTTGGCCTCAAATTTTGCTGCATAGGCAGGGTGTTATAAGCCTTTTGGTAGTACTGCTCAGTTTTGAATATGCTCAGGGTCATATGATGTGGAATGGATACAGCTCTGCACATCGCTTCCCCTGTATACCTCATGGCTGCATTAGACCCTGATTAAAGCAAATTATCCATTAACCATTTCACATAGACCTTTATCATTCTCATCCAAGAAACCGTTTAAAAAAAACCCCAGCCCTTAGGAATTTGATGCCAGTTTGCTCCACATATTTTTTTTTCTTTGACTCATGTCATTGTACCTACATGAAAATGTAAAGCTGAGCATAATTTGCATCAAAGGGTTAGACTTAAGACATCATAATCATCTCATTACTGTAAGGAAGGAACCACAGAGCTATTCATTACTATCATCTGTGCCCCAGTTCTAGGTCAAAATTTTCTAACAGTCACCTTATGAACTGAGCACCCACTGCTGCCTCTGGACATAAGAACAGCCAGGGTGGGGGAAGTACCTTCACTGCAGCGTTACCTCAAATGAGGTTCCTCTGTTGACAAGAAATCTGGTGAAAGGGCTGGAAGGAATGCCCTGTGAGGAGTGGCAGAAGACTCTGGGTTTGTCTAGTTAGGAGACGAGGAGGCTGAGGGCAGCCTCCCTCCCTGAGGAGAAGTGCTGAGCTCTTCTCCCTGGGATCCAGAGATAGGACTCATGGGAATGGCTCAAAGCTGCACCAGGGGACCTTTAGACTGGACGTTCAGAAGCATTTCTTAACCAAGAGGGTGGTCAAACCCTGGAACAGGCTTCCTAGAGAGGTGGTGGATGCCCCAAACATGCCCCAGTGTTGAAGAGGCATTTGGACAATGCCTTGAAAAACATGCTTTAACTTTTGGTCAGCCCTGAAGTGGTCAGGCAGTTGGACTAGATGATCCTTGTAGGTCTCTTCCAACTGAACTATTCTATTCTGGTCCGTTCCATTCCATTCCCATTTTTAGTCTCCTGATACACTTGTTTTTCTGTTTCAGTCAGGGAAGTATTTAGCCCCTAATGCGAAGTCGCAGCCTGATCCTCTGCAATGTCAGACACTCTCTTCTCTAGGGATAATTTCACTGGTGAGGGGACAAAATTGTTTTCTTCCAGAGGTTATGCTTAAGTGGAGTCGCAATTACTGCAGTATTTCCAGAAAGCACGATTAGATTCTTTCCCATCTGCACTTACTGTGCAGAAGGAGCTTTTTTCCCTCCCACGTGCAAACGCTATCACAGCGATCCGCACGTTCCTTTAAATTGTGCTGTGTGCCGGCTTGGGCTGAGGCCAAATGGGGGCTGGTGTAAACGCCTGGGCACAGTTCTTCACGGGGTTTTGAAGCCAAACTTGGTCTCCAGTAAGTTTAAATGAGGCTTTCAACCTTTATATGCCTTAATATTTCAGGCCACTTAACTGTGAGTTTACATTTTATCCTGCAGCGCAGCTGCTGAGGTGGGTGAAGGCCCCTGGGGTGGAGCGCCCCGTGATATCAGGGAGATGACCACAACTGACATGTCATTTTGCCTGAAAACAACTGGGTTTTGGTGCATGCTGTCTTCCCACCCTGAGTTAGCAAAGATTAAACTTCCGAGTATCCTGACTGCATTCATGTTATTTGTGACTGAGGTGACCTGAGAAATTCAGATAGGTATTACTCTCATCTTTTAAAAGGAGGCATAAGCACAGAGTCCTGCGTTGTTTTTTTCCCCCAGTGTTTTAATATTTAAATCAGTGGAGTTTTTAATCAATAGAAATGTAAGTGCTCAGATATTATTAAAGATCTGCATGTAAAAAGAAGATAAAAATGCAACTGCTTTGGTAAGAAGCAGAGAGAGCAAAATGGAAAATAAACTGTCATGGAAAATAATTAGGGAACGCTTAAAGTCAAAAGGGAGAAAGGCAATTTAAAATGATAGATGTCAGGAGGATCCTCCCATGGATTCTGTACAGATGAAGAAGAGGTGAAGAGGAAAAGAGAGGATGCAGTTTTGCGTCAGGTGAGTAGTGCAGTGGTCCTCACAAAGCCAGTCTTGTTCTTGCATTAATGTCAGGCTCTGTAATGGGAATAGGGAAAGGAAGGAAGGTAAGAAAGTGCCAGGCAAGAAAGAGGGAGTGAGAACAAATGAATAAATCGAAGACTGAAAAATCAGACGCAGACAAGCTGGAGACAGCCTCTGGTGAGAAAGAACATTTACCCAGGAACACATGTCAAAAAGCAGAGGGAAGCACTGCTACGTCTGCATCAGCCACAGGCAGAGGCTCTGACACAAGCATGGCTGGTGGCACTGAAGTGCAAGGTAGGCTTGCACTCAGCTCTCGGCTGCGGGAAGCACACTGCGGGTTAGGTTTCCAAACATCGCTTCTGTCTCCATCCACATGTTTGCCCCAAAGCCTGAAATAAAGAAGTTCCTTTAGTTTTTGCTTAGAGAATATTATTTCTCTTGTGGTTTACCTCTGTTGTTTAATTTCAGTGGTACCCACGGTTTCCTTTCCCTCATTACCAATTTTCACCTTCACTCACACCTTCACGGGTAGCTCTGTCGTTTCATTTTATAAACCTTGTCCTGCCTCCTTTCCCTGCCTGTAGCAGCTCCACTGCTAGTTGTAACCCAGGAAATTTGTAAGACATCTTCTTTAGTGTGACTGATCCTCATGACCACCGAGAGCCCCCTTACTGCACCCAGCAAAAATCCAAGGCTTCTCTTGGTTCAGATGAAAAGCTGCGAGTCCCACGTGTTTTTCCTGCGCTCCTCCGCACCAGCGTGGCCATTTCACGCACGCTCGCTTGCCCGGCAGCCCTAACGCCTGCCCTGCTCTTGCTGAGAGCTGTTGGCATCAGCACCCCTTTCCTGCGAGTGCTACAGGTCTCCCCCGAACACCGAGATGTACAAGAGTTTCCAGTATAATGACTGGCAGAAGTGTAGCTGGCTTTGGAAGCTGGGTGTGTCTGGTGAGGTCTATGAACTGAACTAAGACCGAAACATAACATTTTTTCTGCAGAAGTCTCACAGCAGATAGCTGTGTCCTTTGGGTGCTGCTGAAATGCATGCCGTGTTTGTGCCAAGTTCTGTACAAGCCCACCAGAACTGGCAATCCTTCTCAGGATCTGGTCTGCTCTTTCAATGGTAAATTTTCCAAAAACAAGCTTCAGGTGTCAAGTGTGCCACTTTCCCTCAAGCTGGTTCTTTCTAATACCGTTCCCAAGGAGAGGAGGGAGGCTGGTTTTGTTTATAACAGAGAATAGCATTGCTAATCTCGTATCGATGGGTGAAAGGCAGGCTTGCTGCTAATGAGAGAGACCTAGCGCGGATGATGTTAAAAGAAAGCTCGGGATTATAAGGCAGCTCCGAGTAAAAGCACAGTTTTTCGTTCCCTCACGTTGCCTGGCACTGCAGGACCCTGGTAGAGGACTGGCTGTCCAAGAGAACTGCATCTGCTTTTCCTTAGAGTCGAGGCGATGTTGCAGTTTCCTACCAAAGCCTTCATTTGGCAAGCCGAGAGCAGGGATGCGCTTATTCAAACTTCACCCGGCGTTAACACATCGCTTTCAAAGCCTCGGTGTGGTTACCAATTTGTAGCGGCTTTCCAAGGAAAGTCCCCCTGCTAGGCACAGGTTCTCCCTGCCCTGTTTAGCCAGCGGGAGGGCGGGCCGGGGGGGCGGCCGCGGGAGGCCGGGACCCCAACGCGAGGCAGCAGGGGGCTGCAGGGGGGGTGCCGCCCGGAGGCTCGATGGATGCTTTCTCCTTGGAAGCCGTACGCTCTTTGGGCAGAGAAAAGCGATACTGCCCCGCTTGTGCACGCGTGGGGGGGCTTGCACTGACCTCCCCGCTGCGGGGGGCGGGGGGTTTCCTACGGGTCTCCCATGTTATCGTCGGGCCGGCCGCGCTCCGCCGCTGTGCTGCGGGAGCCCCGCATTTATCCCCGCCCGGGTCTGCGAGGGCTTGCGGCGGCGGGGGCGACTCC
>VWZZ01008627.1:0-15747 GCA_013399095.1 Psophia crepitans | reverse complement strand
GGAAGTCCTTGCAGTTGCATTATCTGACACAATGCTAGTTATTTTCTTTCACTTTTGACGTGCTGAAGGGAATGCCACTAAAATTGCAGCTCAATTAAGTAATGCAGCTTCTACTGATTCTTTATTACAGACTGGTCTCAGATATGAAAACAACTTATAGGACTGGAAATTGCATGTTACCTTACTCCTATGCTAAGGATCAAACTATCTTCACCTTAGTGCTCCTTCGATGTATTATTACATCAGCAATGCAGACCACAATAACAGTTCTTCACATCATTAATATATTTAAACTAGAAGTAGTGGACAATATCTGATTTATTTAAAAACCAAGAAAACAAAAAAAAACCACCACCGCACACCCCACACAAACACCACACCTCACCTTCACTAGAAGCAGTGGCCACTTTCTGATTTAATTTTTTTTAAACTTCACTTTCCGAAACGTGAGACTGACCTGCCTTTGCCATTCTCTCAATTCACAGATTGGCAAAGCAGCTCTCACCCAGAGCACAGAACCACAAACTCTGATGTCCCCACACTCAACACTGAGCCCCCTTGCCCCCCTCCACACACTGCAGGACCATCCAAACATAATGGAAGCCTGGACAGAGCTCTCCCACACACAGGTGGCTCTGCATGACATATGAAGTGAGAGAGGACACTATATCACTCCTGCAGCAAGATCCGTGCCACCACTCAACACCCCAGAGCCATAACAACCACACTGACAGTGCTTCCCAGCCTTGACACCTTTCCAAGACTCTGAGCACCCCACATGACCCCAGCTCCCCACAGCCAGGGAACAAACGTGACTGCTCCTGCACCACTGCCTGCCATGAAGAGTGGTGTCAGTCCCCAAGTAGTAAAATGATGGGGACTGTCAGGTTTTGGGTAGTAATAAATGCAGTCAAGTAGTCTCCATTTCCCTGCAGTCAATTTGACAATTTTGACAAGATTGGATGCCTTAAAAAAAAAAAATAAATTACCTTTTGGGAATTACTGCTGTTCTAAATTGTCAAAGAAAGACTAAACCACTTCATAAAACTCTAGGCTGCTTTCACAGACTCCAGCAGTCTCCGTCCTGCTTGCTCAGTTGCCCTCTCACACCCCACAGCATTCAGGAGGTTTCAGATCACTTGTAAAGATACTGAACTATTTGCTACATGGAGGCTAAGATCTCACATCAGCTTCTGAATAGTTCAGAGGGGCTCTCATCTGCTCTTTGGCAAAGGTCCAATGCTTTTATAAAAGTATTTAACTAAAATTATACTACCACTTTTCAATTCAGCTCCAGTATCATCCTGTCTGACTTCTAGTTCTGAACTCCAGAGTTTAGCTAACCACTTCGAATAGAAGAGTTCGTTTATGTTTTGAATCTCAGCTAATCTGCCTGGCTGGAGCAAGATAATTTTTTTCATAATCTGAAAGGAAAAAAACCAAAACATTTGCTCTATCTGGTTGATTCTCAAATTACCACGATCGCCTCTCTGTCTATATGACCCCCATCAGCACTCCAACAAATGAAAAGAAAATAGAACTAAGCAACAGGAGACTTCTGCTGAAAAAATTCCACAGAAACAAATATCCAGATGCATTTCAAACTATGCAGGCTAAATTTTCAGAGACTGTTCTTTTAAGTAAACCATCCCAATTTAAAGGTTTATTGCTTTGACATTAGAAAAGAAATCCTAAATGTATATTGGATCAATGCAAAAAATATTTGAGAATGTGATAATACACTTATTCACATGCTTTAGGAAATGACTAAATCATTTGAGGCTTGCCAGTCTTGATTTAAGATTACTTCCTCTATCATCCATCCTCTCTCTCTGACATGCCCATAACATACA
Source organism: Psophia crepitans (assembly GCA_013399095.1). Taxonomy (NCBI): domain Eukaryota; kingdom Metazoa; phylum Chordata; class Aves; order Gruiformes; family Psophiidae; genus Psophia; species Psophia crepitans. The sequence continues at coordinate 13,894 of VWZZ01008627.1, read as the reverse complement.
AACATGATGAATACAAGATGCCAATGGTAAAGCATAAGATATTATTCCTGCTCTGTTGAAGTTATGAATCTGTGAAAAAAAACCAAACTCCAAACCAACAAACAAACAGAAACCCCACTGTTAAGTCTGTATTCAGCGTAGTTAGGCTTTGGAGCTACCAAACTCTGGCTTCACAGGTCCCTAAAACTCAGGGGAGTACCACAAGATCCCATTCAAGACCTGTAACCAAATCCCGACGGCTGACCGCTACTCTTCAGTAACCAGCATCAGCAGTACCTGGATCAACGCCTGAAAGAAGCCCGAGCAGATGCCTGCTCCCCTTGGAGCAGGAGGTACACGAGGCCCCTCTGCTGCAGCTCAGGGGTGGTCAAAGGATCCAAGACAGCCAGGCAGAGGTATGGACTGTTATAATTTGTTTTCTATAGTACTTTTTCAGAACTCTGATAAATACCCATGGCCTTCTCCCAATTCTATCAATGCAGTATATAAAAAAAAAAACCCACCTTCCAACTGATTCATCTAGGATGAAAAAAAAAATACTTCATCATAATTAGGGACTTGGTTAAGACATCACCATTCAGTCTTTGGTCACACATGTACTACCATTCTGCTGATGTGTTATCCATTTGATGATAACCTCTGGCTATTAAAAAACTTCTTTTTAAAAAAAAATGAATCTTCTCAACTAATGCTGAATGCATCCGGAACAGTTCCTTGCAGCTTAACTACAATTACTGTAATGATACCGGCCTGACAGCAGCTGACGTGATATGCCAGCTGGAGATCTCTCTTATGCTAAAAAGTTTCTAGCCCTTCTGTCAAACAAAAGGGACAACCGGTAGGTGAAAATTAACTTCCAATCCACAATACCGGAGATCTGACGTTGGGTGCACCTGTAACGCACAATTATAGCACTCTACCCAAGTAAACATTTCTCTGACAGCTTCTGCTACAGCTTGAAGAGTGGAGAAGCAATCTGGGTCACAAAATCACATTCAAATGTTGAGACTAAATTACCTAGCTACATAAGACTACCACCATGCCATCTTCTGTCTCAAGAGAAAGTTTTATACAGTAAGTAAAGCAGTGAATCCCTCTTTTTAAATACATCCCTCAACCTTCTTTAAATTTATTACATATTAATTCAAGTCATAGGACTTGTTTAGATAAGTTGAAAACCCCAGGTTGGCAACCAGAATCTCTTATTTATAAGAACTCAGAGGCCTTAGATTCCCATATTTGGATTAGATTGCTTTAATTTATTTATTTTTTCAATTAAAAAGTTCTCACTGCTCATGCATTTTTTATTCCCTAATGCTCTGTTCTATCAGGAGAAACATAAAAGAAGCAGACAACATGTTTTTTCAGTTGGAGACTACTTCCTAGCCTGCTCCAGTTTTATAATCTATTCTCTTATGCTCTTACCAACCCCCTCCATCAGACAGCTAAGAGTATCCATCAAAACCACAGGCTGTATTCCTAGTAAAAGGCACTCCAGCATATACTTTCAGTGGAAAGCATTAATTTTTGCAGAAAAGTGCCTTTCTCCCTTTTACACCTGCAAATAGAGTTCAAGTAAAGGAATACTGATACTATCTGAACAGGTGAATACCTTTGTAGCAATACGGCTGATGAGAAATAAAACAAAACATACATAAAGCAAGCACCCTTCAAGCTTACCTCCCCAGATTAAATACACACAGGGAGAACAATAGGGAATTTCTATTTCTTAAATTGTCAGTAAACGCATTTTGATGCAGTACCTGTCACCTCTTAAACTGTAGGCTCCATGCTAGTCCGTCACTCTTAACACTGTTAAACACCACATTTTTCTGTGTTGTTACTGTTGTAGGGTACAAGCGTTGCACTGGGCAGTCAGGTACCACGGGGCAACGTTACAGACTCTACAGTTGAAACTAACTCCCAGCGAAGGCAAACACCAGCCCTTCTAGACCTGCGACAGTCCCCTGGGGCTGCAAACCTCCTGACAGCGCAGGTATGAACAGCGGCATCCTTTACCTCTGCTTCCCTAAGAGGCTAAATCCAGGAAGGTGTGTGGCAGATTTTATTTCATCATATATTAACCCTTTAGTGCCATAGGTTATTTAAGGACCTGCTGACAATGACAGTTGCTCCAGCTTAACCTAAACAGCAGAAAACCCTACAACCCCCTTTTCCCTAGAGTAGGGGAGCACAGACCCTACACAGAACTACTATTTTGAAACAAGATTTGTTTGCCACTAGTGGGCGCAGCATTAGAGATGGGAGGAAATTAACAGCAGCATACTTCATTTCCATGTTACTTTCAGCACAGGTTTTACTTGTGCATCAGTTGTCCATTCATAATTAATTCAGTCTTTTCATTTTTCTAAGCTTTTGAAGCCTTACTGGAATGTTAAAAGCATGTTAGCAAGGACAGTGGCTGCTTATTATGCCAGTTGTCCAAGATGTATCCCTGGCTAAAGGTTACTGCCTGGGCTGAGCACAAAGGCTCTCCAAGTCAGTGAGAAGAGTTCAGTGACATTCCACAGGTTTTCAGTCAGGACTCTAAAGTCTCTCCCTGTGTCAGCAGCTCCAAGCTCTAGAATCACACTCAGCTACAATTCTCACTCCTTGTTCTTGAAGGAGCACCAAAAGGAGCAAGATGCAGCAGGAGCTGATTTCAAAAGGACATGTACTTGGGCAAATACACCTCCTTTGATACATATGCCTCCCCCACCACATTACCTCTCATTAGAACAGAGGCAATTATACTGTTTTAAAGATGACTCTTCAAAGCACTAAAGGCTTTTACTAGTTCTCAAGTACTTTTCCCTAACCTATCCAGGTCTGAAAAACAAAGTCAACTTTGAATTGAATCCAAAAGACAATCAAGCCCCAAATGTCAAAGCAATTTTACAAATCAGAGTTAACGTGGGTGATAAGGCTGGGAAGAATAAGAGTAGATTCAACTATCTGTTTACAAATTAAAAGTTTCATCTCCAATGCTTTTCGATTCACTGCAGTTTTTGGAAGCCAGAGACTAGCTTTGGGTATCAATACAAATCCTGTAGCAAAATTAGGTTGCGGATGGATATTTTCCCAATGCAAAGGCTTTCAATGCACTCTCAGACACAGGTTAACTTTAGAAACACTGCATTCACAAATGACTCAGAACAGCTTTCCAAACACAGCACATATTACCATAGCCCTAAACAAAAGGAGTCATGCATTTACATAAATTTACACATCCGCAAGGAAGCTACATTACCGCTCCCTTAAAGAAAGCCTGTAAGAATCTAAGGCATTCATTTTGCTGGTCAATTTTTTTCCTTTTTGATCTGTTTTTATTTTTTACAAGGGAGAGAACAATAAGTAAAAAAACATAGAACTTCTTTAACTAGATAGGTACACTTCAAGCTAAATTCTTATTCTCATGACACCAAATCTCTGCAGGAGGTTGGACAGGTAGATCTGTTGACTGCAGTCGTATTCTCTTCCCCTGTGACTGACTTGTTCAATTAAGTCTGCAGAAGTATCACTTCTCGTTAGGCATCCTGAACTTTGCTGAGAGCCAGCGACACCACGCTAGCCTAGAACAGTGACATTTACATGTAAAGTCTACAACTCTTAACACTGGATTCTGTGCCTACTTTCAGCTGCAGATTTCCTAACACTAACATAAGGAAGGCTTAGAATTTTCAGCAGTGCTCAGAAATACCCCTCATTGGCTTGTTCTTTATTTTCACATCTTGTGACATTTATTGTAGTGTCATCAGGAAATGCTGGTGCAAAGATGAACACAATGTTAACTCCACTTCTGAGTGCAAAAACGTAGGAAATTAAGATATAATAAAGTAAAATATAACACCAACATTCACAACATTCTCTAATTAACTGAGCAGAGATGCTATGCCAAATGAGGAACTTAAAGTCTCTCTTTCTTTTTTCCTCATTTAAACTTCTACGATGATCTGCCCTCAAGTCAAGCTTTCAAAACCACTCACATTACTTATCCACAGGTGTTTTGGAAATACGCAGCCAAATAGAGGCATTTAGGTATGGATTTATACTGCGAGCAGCCTTGAGATGTACCACCTTAAGGGACACTTAGATGGATCAGTCCTCTTAAGGGCTGTCTGTCAGAGACGGCTATACACATTTATCACCTCATATGACAGCACAGGTCATTCCATAATTGTATGTATTTGTTGCTGCCTGTTGCTCTAAAGAAAATCAGTTCACAACCATGACTCTGGGCAGCTTCGCTTGTCCCTGGATAGAATTCTGCACCTGGCACTTTGTGTTGTCTTCCTCTCACATTGTGTGCAAGAAGGCAGCAGCAAAACAATCTGCCAAGAAGGGTCTTCCTTAAACACACCTCCTGTTCATTTTTTTTAAAAAAAAAAAAAAGATATCCTAGGAGATAATGAAGAACCTGTCCCAAACCCCAGTATGCCAATAAACCAGCATACTGTTGTAGGCAAAGAAATAATATAACAGATAAACAAATAACAGTAAGATAAATAAATCAGGCAACTGAAATGAAGAGGATCTTTACCAATTGTAGATTTCATGCCTCAATGAAATTAAAATTGCTCTAAGCATTTAATTGCTTCTTGGGTCCAAATAAAAGGATTCAATAAGCAACCTTCCTTCAGATTAGATTTTTTTACTGTCAGTAGTTAATGCAGTTGCAGAAAATGGTTGTAGCTTTCTTCGCAAAAGAGTATCTCATAATTACTTGGGTCAAAATTAAAACTGTCAAATGTTCCAGTAACCACATACTCCCGTAATACTCACAAAACTTTATTCTGCCCACCTGAACAAAACGAAGACTTAAGAAGTATCTGCTACCATCACCCTATCCATTTAAGTGCCATAATTCCAAAATGCATATATTAATCTCCTCATTGAAGGTAAAGGATATTTCCACATTAATTTCAGTGCAAGAAGACACAAAAGTTGTGGTTCATTTTCCTCATTTCTAAAGACTCTTTTGAGGGTCCCAGTTTCAAGTTCTCTGAGTTTCCTCATCAAGCACTAAGTTAGCAAAAGCCAGAGTCTTCAATACATTGTGAGATCAAGTCCCAAGGGAAGAGAAATTCTAGGGAAGAGAAATTCTAGGTTTACTGGTTTTTATTCCTTGAAATCCTGATGATCTGCCATCTTGCAGTCTTCACAACTGTTAAAGGAGAAAAAGTGCACTGACAGACAGAACATCCTTTGAAAAATAAAAAGCACCAGCTCTAGACATGCAAAAAGAAGCTTCCAGGTTTCTCAGAGGTTTCCAAGTGGGGGAGCGGGTGGAAAAATCAGTAAAAAGTACATTGCTTGATTAAGTAAAATAAAATTAAAATGCCTCTGACGCATCTATTCTTCAAATTTTCACGTATGCTGAGTGAAGCAGTTCACAGCATAACAGGCTGCACGCCAACCTATCACATTTAAATGCAATCACAGTCAAACATAACATCAGTTAGTGCCTAAACTACAGAGATGCATTTAATACTCCCCAGTCAGCAATCAACCTTTTCCACACTTGTTCATAATCACAATGAATTGTTTCATTTTAATGCTTTGTTTTCCTTTTTATATCCCATGGCAGTTTACCGTGCTTTTCAAATGAAATATTTAGAAAAAAAAATCCTTTTCCAATTTTAATCCTGTAAGTAGTCTTTTTAAAGAAATATAAATTACTGAACAGATTTTCTTACCTGTTGCAGTCCACGTGGAGCAGAAGGTGGGATGCGCTAAGTGACACAGCAATCTTATGCCACTGTCCATCTGCCAGACGGTATGGGAACACCTCTGTTCTTGACTTCCCATTAAACCTGTAGTGATACCTAATCTCATCCCGTAGGCCGCTGCTCTCCAGTTCAAAATAGCTGTATTTAAAACACGAAGAATAATCAGTTCCATTTCTTGGTTTATTCATTGCTTATGTCACCTTTTTTTTTAATTCATAGACTTCTTTAAGCAAACACCACAGGGAAGGTCACAATCTACAGAGGTTACTCAGCATGGATTAGCTACTAGTTCATGTTTTAGAAGAGGTAGAGACACAAAACTATACATTCAGTGCATCACAAAAATAGCAATACCATTTATGCAAAACCAGCTTATGTTCAAAACACCATTTCATAGTCCTGGAAATTGAAGTCCGCTTTTTACCCATAGAACAGGTTAAGCTACAAGGAAAACATCACAGAATCACAGAATATCCCGACCGAGCTGGAAGGGACCCATAAGGATCATCAAGTCCAACTCCTGGCTCCACACAGGACCAGCCTAATCAGAGCAGATGACCGAGAGCATCGTCTAGACGCTTCAGGAACTCAGCCAAGCTCGGTGCTGTGACCACCTCCCTGGGGAACCTGTTGCAGCTCCCCACCACTCTCCCGGTGAAGAACCTTTTCCTGATATATAACCTAAACCTCCCCTGTCGAAGCTTCACGCCATTCCCGCAGGTTCTGTTGCTGGTCACCAGAGGGAGGAGATGAGTGCCTGCCCCTTTGCTCCCCCTGGTGAGAAAACTGTAGGCCACAATGAGGTCTGCCCTCAGCCTTCTCTTCTCTGGACTGAACAAACCAAGGGACTTCAGCCTCTCCTCATACGTCTTCCCCTCTAGACTCTTTACCATCTTAGTTGCCCTCCTTTGGCTACTCTCCAATAGCTTTATGTCTTTCTTGTACTGTGGTGCCCAAAACTGCACACAGTACTCAAGGTGCGGCCGCACAGGTGCGGTGTGGAGTTGGACAATCGCCTCCCTAGACCTGCTGGCATCCTTACTGTTTTCACCGAAATGTTTTGTGTGAAGGCAGGACTTGTAGAAAATGCAAAAATAAAGAACTGTACATATCATTACCAATGAACAAACAAAAAGCTATTAGGATAAGAAAGCACCAGGTAATCATTAAATTTGTATTTACTATTTGCACTTTTTACTTTTAGGACTCCCCTACATGCAATTGTGCTTAACTTCTTACCTGACTTCTATTGTTACAGCTGCAATTGTTCAGCTTTACAAGGGAATCAAACCTCCTGGCTAGATTAGGTGTCTCAACACCTGGCATACACTATCAAAACCTTCAGGCAGTTGGAACCAGAGAGCAGTCATAGAAGACCTAACAAACTACAGCTATTCACTAGCATCGTGCTGGTGGGGGGAGCCAATTCTCTTTCTCAGGTGAAATCACCTCATACAGGTTGTAGCACATTGACACTGTAAATAGTGAAGCCTTCTCTTGGACCTCAGATCACACGGAGTATTTGCAGCATATCAACTCAAGACTCTTCTGCTAAAATGAAGCCCTGTATATACAAAGGAGATGCCAATATCCTTTTATAGTAGGAATACCTCTAAAACTAAGTGCAGATGTTAGGTTGTCCCTATTTCTGTCTACCTTCACAGTGTCACGTTCCTACAGGAAAACAGCAATTTAACACAGTAGTTGAAAGATGGGTGCTAGTTTGGGGGAGAAAAAAAAAATTAAAAAATTACAGTAGTGAAAGCCCCTTCCAAAAAATAAATGCAACACACAAAAATTAAATATCCACATGCCAATTTTCATTTTTGCACAAGCCTTTTACATTGCTCAGCTATATGCAGACCTTAATAGCCAGTGTGCACAAGTGTTACATGAGGTGCGTACACTTCATCAAGAACAACTCTTACCAGTGAATTGGAGGCTTTTTAGAACATAAAACCTGAAAAACAGAGTTATTTAGGAGCAACTTACTTATGAGATAAAACAGTAGCTGGGAAAAGATCACAACAGACCAGGACGAGGAACATCAAGACAATAAATCTTGACCAAAAGGGAAACCGAAGCCCTCCTCCATCCTGCCGATGTCTTGCCATTACATTTTTTTATGCAACATATGAGCATTTTCAGGTCACTCAAATCAAAGATTCAAGTGGCAAAGTAAAAACAGTCACTGGCAGATAAAGGCAAGACTGAAACAGAATGAAAACACAGCAGGCATACATACAAATAATATACATGCAGTACATAGTGTAAAAAATAAGAAGGGCCGGTGTGGTGAAGGAACTGGCTGCTTCATGTACAATAAAGGTATAAGACGGCCAGAGAAACAGGAGTTTTCTAAGTGGAAGAGCAGAAGGTTGATTAATGACTACCATCACCACCACCCATTAAAATACCTGTATTACATTCATACGAAATCTGGAGAGGACTTGTTTATTATTTTATTTTGATGTTCAGTAAGAGCGCAGTCGATATACAGAACATACTGCTGCTGGTGCTTTCAAGCCAGGAAATCACTAGGACAAGTACTGTCAGTGAAGTCATACTTACAAAGTTAAACGTTTCATAATTGCCATCTGCTGTCAAAGCACAAAAGGAAGTCGTTAAAGAGACTTACTTTCCCTCTTCAGATAAACAGCAGTGAGGCACAAAACTTAAAAATGAGGGAGAGCTACATAACATTCTGGTATCTCTAACACACACAAAGTATTTGTATAAATATATATATATTTACATGGTTGATCATAGAAACTTAAGAGCCTGAGAGCAAGACAAGCTTCTGTTGCAGGAAGCACATCGCTTCCTACAGTCACTCTTCATAATCTCCGATAGCCGCAGAGCTAATCGCCTACTACGCAATGTTTTCTGTGTTAATAAAAAGGCAACAGTCCAGACCTGGAAAGGTCAGTCAGATACTGCACTTAATCACATCTCCGCTGTATTATTTGAGCAGCATAGGGAATTGCAAAGCAACACAGTTTCTCATCTGACAAGCTTTAGTGTCAACAGTTATTTCAGGACTTAAAACAGCTTGTTGCTTACACATGGAGTTCGTTGTCAGTCTCCTGACTAATTTATATAATACAGAAGTGACTAGTTAAAATTTACTGTAAAAGGCAGTACTAACATTTTTATACATGTACACCTAATGCACCACTAAGTGGCAGAGGGCTGTATAAACCACCACATTTTATCTCTTTAGTAACAGGAAGGGAAAATGACATCAGACAAATCTTGCACCTATTTTTCACCAACATTCAACAAGTGCAAATCAGAAGCAGTTACACCCGAACATCATTAAACAAAATCCCAACAGTGGAAACTGGCTGGATTAGCCCAGAATAAATCTATCTCAAGTATTTGAAAAACGCAAGGCAATGTAAACCAACAGTCTTGCACTGAATTTTTCTGAAGATGCACAAATTCACTTCGAGATCTCAACTACACACACGCTTTGCCACGTTCAGAGTTCAGAAGATGTAGTTGTATTTTCTCCAACAGAATATAACTCATGTTGCCTTAATAGCAAACACCATCTTTTCTTTCCTCCTCCCACCAGACTCTGGAGGAAAGCCTCTTCAAAAGCAATGACATAAAGGCCATTCACTCCTGGAAATAAATGTGTCTGCTCTGTGTTCAAGTTCTAATCTGCAAATTGTGGAATCGAAGACAAATGAGGAGAAAAGCATAAGCTTAGGCAAGAAATCATCAATCTGTGAGAAAGTAATTAGCAAAGCCAGAGAAAATAAATGGATTTATTTTTTTCCAATATCTATTTCATCTTTGATGTGAAATGCCATTGCACAAATTTTTATCTACTACAAACCAACAGGTAAACAACAGGGAGAAATTAAAATAAGCTACCATACAAGAGGCAAGCAAACGAACTAATCTCTACCAGGTGTTCTGTAGGTACTTCCCAGTATTGTGCGAGAAAGAAGAAAACATAGGAACAGAACAAGCCAGGGTTCCTGAAGGATTGGGACTGGCTGAATAACTGTATCATCAGTAGGCAAGAGTGAACTTTCAATGTTGCCATGAGATCCATACCAAAAGCCAAAGGGAGATCCGCAAGTGTTACAACTAGCTCTGCCTCTGTATCACATCTTATGAAGCCTGTGTGTCAACTGGCTGCTATAGTCCGTTCCCTGTTACTCTCCTCAAGACCTTTTCCAAGAGAGAGATGCGAGACAGTAATCTGTATGTCAACATGTTAGCACCGAGTGAATGTTTCTTGGTTTATTTGTTATATCTCGATGAGGATTTATTGTTTTATATTTTTCAAACAGGCGTGATCAGAAGTAGCATGCATTTTGACAGATGAAATTCTCAGAACATACGTATTAAGCAAGCTCACTGTCTATGGAACAGTAATACAATATGACCTTGGCTGAAATTTTCCCACTACTAGAATTTCCATATTTGCTAAGCATGAAAGATACTGCTGGCTTCTTTTATACAATTATAGAATTTAAATGCCTTTTATAGGTCTGTCTGCAGTCTCCCATTCAAATTCCAATGTGTAAGAGAAAAACGTTGCTAAATTCAGATCAATTTTATGCACATCAAAAAAAGTTGGGATATTTCAAGATCATGCAATGTGCTTTACAGAAGGACAATATTATTCTACAATCAACTCAAGGTGCTTTTCAGTTCTTTCTGACAACTTTAGCAATCCCTATGTACCTCACACGTGAATATTGTTATGAAAGGATAAAGCCTGACTCAGTGATGTTTAATGCTTATCTTTTCCCCCCTCCTTCTTTGAGTCACAACCGTAGTGAATATTTAACTGCAGTTGACAGCTCATTTGCTCCCAAGTCAGGAGAAAAAGATGCTTAAAAGTATACTGTAAGTTGGAAACAGCTGCTGTGGATGTAATGACCAACAAAATTTGAAAAGTCATTATCAACTTTAAATAACAACACGCAAGACACCTGAAGCAGAAAAAGCAAAGTATTTCTATATGGTGAGTTGGCTTAATCTACCATCTGCATTAAAGAAACATATTCATCTATTCATCATATCAACGACAGCAGTGATCTTAACCTGTGCCAAACAACACCACGTTTCATTCCAAGATTTTACTGCTGTCAGATTGTGGAAGTGGCCAAAGGAAAGAGGGCTGACAGACTACAATAAGATATGACCCCAAGAACAGCTCTGGGATAGGTGTTCTTCTGAATATCCTCAGTGTATACAGCCTTTTATTTCTCTCATCTTTACAAAGCTAACACCTATCACAAGACACTAAAATATCCCACAATGAAGACAGGGCACCATCTGGTAAGCATTATACTGGTTAAATGCTCCAATAAGAGCTCTAAGAACGACAGCAACACTACTTTTCGCATTCAGTTCCGGAAACCTTCCCCTTTATCACGTTCAAACATAAATAAAGTAGAGTTATCATTCTGACTTTACAACTTCCGTCATCCCTGATCAAGCGCCAAATGAAGCCCCACAGCCTCTTTCAAGGAGCAGCACCAGCACTTATAGCAGATGCTCTTAGAGCTACTGAACAGATGTCCCAGGGCAAGGCAGCAGGCACAGATGGCGTCCCTGCGAATATGTATAAACTTGGGGTTTCCATCTAGTCAAAACACTTGTGCATCTGCTTAACATTGTGTGGGAGAAGGTCATAAAACCACAGGAGTTCAAGGATGGAAGCACCATTCACCTTGCACACGCTGCAGCAACACTACGATGTCAGGTCTCAATTGCTGGGGAAAAAATAAATAAATAAAAAATAAAAAATCACTGCCATAGTAAGAATTGGGCTGTCATTGAACAAAAGCTTCTGAAAGTTCTGTCAGTCTGGTCAAGGCACAATGTCTTTTTTTTTTTTTTTCTTTTTTAATAGTGAAGCAAATTCAAGGAAAGTTCAGAGATCAAGCTACTTGATGTCACCAGCTAGAAGGTCAGGAAGCTTCTGCACAAATTTGCCTATTTGGACGCGGTTGTGCACATAGCTTTTTCATTTCACAACAGCATCACGCCAAGCACAATATCAGAACATTCAATGATGTTTAATGATAAAAATGGCCTCAGGCAAAACTGTGCTTTCGCATCTTTGTGGAAATAATTCTTGATGTATTCAGAGACAAACAGCCAATGAATCTGCATCCATTATCACACAGATTTCACGATTTTCAGTCTACAGAGATTCTGTGATGAATCACAGATCATTAAGCTTTCAGCCTTTCACTGTTCCTTACCGCTGATTGAATCTGTGTGCACAGTGGTACACACAACACACAGTTATTTTGTTTGTGCTGCCCAGTGGCTCAGCCCAGACAGGAGCATACAAGAAACTGAGATCTTCTTCTAACACTTCCCAGTGAAAAACAAGTTTGGCCAAGAGCATGCACTGGGTGCACTACGCTGCAGACAAGCTGGCAGGCACGTGCCCAAGACCATTGGCGTTGTCAGTGAAGTAATATAGAGCAAAACTAGTTTGCCTCTGAAACGAGAGAAACATCTGACTTCAAACAAAAGTAAATACCTTGCAGTTGTCATCACGGTTCTCTATGGATGCAAAACTAGAACAAGTTACAGCTGTCAAGGCAAATAGTTGCTTCCACAGGCACTGTGCTTGTACCCTGATTATAAACTGACAGGGTAAGATCCCAAGCTCTGAAGTATTACACATTGTCAGACACTGGATTTTGAGGAAATGCTCTCACATGCACACATGTACAGATCTAGTCCTCCACTACACATGCATACTTACAAACCATACAAAGCTACCTGTTACAGCTAGTTTAAATATAGATAGATTGAGAGGCTGCACAACAAAACCATACAAGGCAAATCCTCACTTAGGTGGCATTAAAGACTTACTACTGCGGCAGAGATTATGTACTGATATCATCAAGGCTTGTGAGCAAAATCAGACTGACATCAGGTAGCACAAAAGGTGTCATTAATAGAATAAGGATCATCTGTGACAAAGGTATCTTGCTGAAAGATCCAACTAACTTTCCACAAAAGAAAATGCAAAAGCCAAATACCGTATGTTGCACAAAGACTGTATCATCAGCTACTGCATTCCAAAAGTATTCCTCCTATACAAGCAAATCCAAAATAAGCCAAAACTTAATTCTAAATTCCTTTAAAACTCTCAAGCAAAAGCCTGAAAGTTCAACTTCGCTGTGCTGGTGGCTACCTAAACAGTATTCTTTCAAACATTAGTATCCTTTCATTTCAGACAAAAAGAACTAAATCCAGTCAATGAAACAACTTCATTTTTCCACTCAGACCATTCTGAGGACAATAGGAATCATGTTGTATCAGCCCAGCTTGAAACTTTTAGCATTAAAAACCCCCACACTAGCATTTCTGTAATAAGCATTTTGTCTTTTGTTCTACAATCTTCTGCATGGCAGCTGGGCACACAAGCTGCAAGGCATTAAGCATTTATGATGCTCAAAATACACATTTGTGTACTTGCAACTAAGCAAAGGTCATCCAAATACAAACTTACTTTCTTTTTTGATTGTATAAAGAAAAAAAGTAACCCCAACTCGTGCTTGCCAGCTAAAAGACAGCTTGAGTCAGAGCTGGTACAAAGGAGCTACTTATTTTCATGGCATATGTTATAAGGATTGACCTTAAGCATTTTCATTTCCAGTTCAGATATCTAAAAATCTCTTCACTGTGGCTGCTACCTGCCTACTATCTGAAAAAGACCTGGTCTCTCCCCTATTCATAGTAAACCAAGTAAATAGTACCACACTATACCTAAAAATAGCACTGCATCTTAGCAGGCTTCAGAGCCAGCACGGTCAGCAAGACAGAAAAGAGTCTATCATCTCAAGTAAGGTGAAATCGTGACTCCTTAGCTGCTACCTCTAAAAGAAAATAAAATTTAAAAAAAAGAAATTTAAAAACCCAACACATATATACGTGTATGTCCTCATACACATATAGACAGAAACACCTACAAGAACCAAGACACCGCCACTAAAGGTAGGTATCTGCAAGAAGTGGCCAAATAATGGCAGAAATTTGATCTTATTCCCTCACTAAAAGCAGAGGTTGGTCTTGCAGCAAGGGAAGTGGGTCTTCCTGAAAGAGATGGCCTCACTCTCCTGCCTGCTTATTCCTACCTCATCCTTTGCATCAGATTTAGAATAGAATAG
>VWZZ01008626.1:0-14056 GCA_013399095.1 Psophia crepitans | reverse complement strand
CCTGTCTCTGGCTGCAAAAGCTCTTGAGATTGTTTGGTGGGCTTCTTAACTATGTTATCCCAGAGGCACTACCACTGTTGTTGATTGGCTCAGTCTTGGCCAGTGGCGGGTCCATCTTGGAGCCGGCTGACATTGGCTTCATTAGACACAAGAGAAGCTTCTAGCAGGTTTTTGCAGAAGCTGCCACTCCTGTGGCTTCTCCACTACCAAGATCTTCCCACGCAAACCCATAACAGTCCCTCACTGGAGAAGTTCAACAGGGCCCTGGATAACATTGGCCAGGCTCTTTGGAACCAGAGGATGTGCAAAACTCCCTCGTAATGTAAACTTTCTCATTATTCTGTGGCTATTTTGATGATGAGAAAGATTAGTCACGGTATCAATGTGTAAACAGGAAACAGATCTGTGAAAGATTTTATAGATTAATAAAGTGTTTTCAACAGGTGTTTTTCCTCTCTATCTGAAAAATTAAAAATTTGTCTTCACATAACTTTTGGTGCCAAGAAACTGTGAATATAAATCACAGCAAGAGTAATTCAAACAATGTAAAGACAATGTTTGGTATTACTGAACTGGTATAGAAGGAAATGAGAAATCTTTGTGAAGTTCCAGGGAGTTATTACTGTAGTTGTACTGGAGAGTCATCACGTTTCTGTATTGGGATACTGTTTCACAACCTCTCCCTTCTAGAGATCCAAATATATATGAGAGGAAATATGAACAGTTTTTTGAGTAGAAATGGAAAGATTAGGGTTTCAGTGGGGTATTAGCAAAATAAAAATGAAATTACTAACTCTTATTTCCAGCTCTCTACAATGTCTATTATTTGGGTATTTTTCCCAGAAGTTAGAGAAATCTTAGGCAGAAATATGCATAATCCACTACAATTCTCTCTTGGACCCTGATTCCTTTTTTTTCCTCTCCAATGGCAGAAAAGAGATGGATCATTAACCCACATTATGGAGAGAAAAATTTACTATTTCTATAGTTTTAATGGACACTAAAACTGTTGTATTCAACAACTATAACATAAATATCACATATTTTGAAGACCTAATTTGGTCTTCAGAAGGCGACATTTTAAATGTGTTGTAGCAAAACCCAGAAATTCTGTGATGCCCATTTTCCTGTTCGGCAACAGAAGAAGAAAAGTTCAGCTGCTTTTGTGAAGAAAGGTTGGTTTCAACAAATGGAAGAAATCAGACCTGCTTAGTCAAGAACACCTATGAAACCATGCAATCTTCAGTAACTAAGACTGAAAAATTAGTTTTGAAGATTTGTACACAGGTGCCTTTTTGTCTTGCTCTAAAAAATTTCTGCTTTGTCTGACAATTTTGAAGTCCAGCAAATTTCTAAAATCAGTTCTCTAGTCACAAAAACCCCCTTGAACAACCCCTCCCAAAACCAACTTAAACAAAAAAGACTGTAGATTAAAACCACCAGGAAAAAAATTGCAAAAAATTTTCATCAAATTAAAATGGTATTGTTTAATATTGAAGTACCTTTCTCCAAATGAATCAGAAAACACTTTTGCTACTGTTGAGTTGATGCTGTAAAACACAAGGTGTTCAGCAAGGACAGTCTGAGACTGCAGCTGATTCAATGCGTCCGTTATATGGAGGAAAGGAACACGAATGGAGAACAAGCTGATTTTTTTAACTCTCCAGTCATCTTACATTGCAGGTATCGATACTTAGGGCTTTAAGAGTGGTTGAAATGGACAGTGAAGTTGTTCAACTATTTGCATACTAAAAGACATATACTACGAGAGTGATGGACTATTTCTTTCATAACAGAACTACTGGGCAATAGATATCACTACTGTGTCACTGCTTCTAACTCTGGAACAATAGAACAAGATGGCAAGGATACAAAGAGAAATTGGAGCCTGAGGAGGTATTGTTAGTGTGGATATATTGCCATAAATTTTAGTTCCAGTTTTCAATTCAGTATTTAATATCTTTCAGAGTATGTTCAAAGATCAATATTTTTCAAAGCTTTTGAAAGCAATTTTAGGCATTGTTGGTCTTGAGAGTCCAGTTTTAGATGACTTACAGGAAACCTGAATTTCAGTGACCTGGTGATTAATACTTCCTGAAAACCTTGGTTCCCTTTGCCCTACTCAGCTTCAAAAATTGAACTCAGAATCACATTTTAAAGATATTTAAATATAAATAAGGATCTGACTGGATTTTTGGAGGAGTCAAAAGCCTAGGCATTTCTAAAAATGTTCATTGGTCCTTTCTACATCATTAAATACTTGCTTGTAGAAAACAATCTTCTAGAATTAGCAGGATATTTTAAAACTAGTACATGTATTTATAGTGTATCCATTTTCTCTTTATCTGCCTATGCTGAATACCCAGAATAATGGCATTTATGGTTCTATTTTACAGTCTAGCTGTTTAAAAGATGAAAAAAAAAAAAGAATAAAGAGAAAAAGATTATTCTGTGACTGGACTTTGCATCCAACTTCAAAAATCTGCAAGGAAAAGGATTTGGTTTGGTCAAATTTTTAACGTGGTAATTTCTGCAACATTAAATGCATGCCTATATTCTTCCTGTACAAATAATATGATTATGTTAATTAGTTACACGGTCAGGGAGAGTGCCTTCCATCTTGTGTTACAATTTGTCTCTTGTAATGTTCAAAAGGTTATCTTCTGAAGACTTGTCATGGGTACAGTGGCTATTTCTCCCCCAAAAGCACTGAATACACTTAACCAATTACAGCAATGTTCTTAACTGCACTGAAAATCAAAGACCTGTTAAACCTATGAGGAGTGTTTAAAATAAATGACCAGTGGACAGCAGCTTCAAGGGGAAGGCATTTTCACTAATGAGTGAAAAAGATGACAGGTTTATAAAGAGATTTGAGCAACTTGAACTTGGAGCTTACATAATTAATACCTAACTTAAATAGCAATTAAGTTCTGCATATGTTTAGTTCACCCAGGGTGTCCATGTTCAGATCATTAATAACTTTTGCTAATGCTTTTGTGATTAATCCCTTTAACAGAGTATCTTTTCTTTACTGAACCGTTGTAAGCTGGGGTGCAAAGTAACATAGACAAATACCAGAGCACATAAACTTGAGTAACAACAAAGAGATCATAAATAATTAAAACTGTACTGTTTATGCTGTCACTCTCAAAATTCATACCTTCACCATAAGGATCTGCTAAGGTCATCAGTTCTGTATCATGTACAAAACACTGTCTCTTAAATTGTGCAGCATAGCAAAATATATATATTTTTAATAATACATCAGTAATAAGAAGGTGGATGAGCACTACTGGTGTTTTAAAGTTTCATGACTGCATTGACTTCAATGGAGCCATGCTGATTTATGCCAACTGAGAATCTGTCCTTTATGTTTAATAATTTTTAAAAAATGTAATACTGTTTTCTGTGCTAGAAAGGCAATGGACATACTTGGTATTGTTTAGATATTCACCTTTTTTTTTTTACAGGAGAGTTTGAGTCTCAAGTAGCACATAAGTGACCTTGAAACAGATTATCATAAGGTTTTATATTAGAAATCTAGTGATAATTTTCTCTTCCTCTTCTATTCTGGGGAACAAATAATTAAAAATAATAAGTACTAAAGATATGTGTATTTATAAAAATGTTTTAAAACTAGTTGCATTTGTTTATAAATGTAGGAGAGTTTGACACCAGGAGGGTGGCATAAATAATTCTTGTGAGCTGACCCCAGCCAGCAGCCAAGGACCCACAGAGCTGCTGGCTCATTTACCTGCTCATGGCAGGATGGGAGAGAGAATAGGAAGGAAATACATGGGTTGACAGGTTAGGTAAAGCAAACTCTGCCTGCACAAGCAGAGCAAAATAAGGATTTTTTTCACTGTTTCCCACATACAGGCAGATGTTCAGCTGCTTCCTGGAAAGCAGGGCCTCAGCACACATAATGCTTACCTGGTGAGACAAATCCCATAAACACAAACATCCCTTTTCCTCCCTATTCCCCTAAGATTTTATTGCTGAGCATGACATCACATGCTGTGGAATACCCCTTTGGTCAGTTTGGGTCAGCTACCTCAGATGTGTCCTCTTCCACCTCCTTGCCTACCTCTAGCCTGCTCACTGCAGGAGGCAGAGTGTGAAAAAGAAAGCCTCAGGGCTGTGCAAACACTGTTCAGCAGTAGGCAAAATGTTATTTCAATATTGTTTCAGACAGAAAACCAAAGCACAGCACCCTACACGCTGCTATGAAGAAAATTACCTCCATCCCAGCTGGACTCCGCACAACAGTGAATGGGACTAATACCTAAAGAATAAGTATCTTGAGCAGTAACCTGAAACCGTTAGATATACAGGTGATTTGAAAGATAGATATGCAGACCTGAAGAAAATAAATAAAGCAAAAATGGTTAGATAAAGGCAAGAAAAGCCCAAACCTCCAGTTCATAGTTATTCCTTAATTTAAGTCTTTTATAGTTATATTTTTTTCCCCACAACCAGGAAGCAGCACTAAGGGAAGTAAACATGCAATCCAAAACTAGGTTCTATCCTGTAATAACGTAATTCAGCATTCCCCACATGCACAGAGAAGAGCATACATCTTCCCAAGCAGCCTAACAACAGGAGTGCTCACCTTCTCTGCAAGAAGAATGCTACCATGACAGAAAGCTTCAGCTACAAGGTTAACCATGGATAGGAGCAAAGAAACACTGTGAGAGAAACTGCCATTAAATATTACACATTTCCCTTAAACTGGTATCTGTCCCTTTCTTTGCATGGTAGGAATTTTGTTTTATGATAGTACAATTAGCCAGGTGTTGAACAGAGAAACTTTTCAGGTGCATCTCATGATTTCCTGCAGAGAGCAATGTTAGCTGCAGTCACAGCTGCAGGTTTTCTGAAGATTTTTGTAGCTAGTCTTTTTCCATAATGGCTTCTTGAAACCCTGCAGAATGTTTAGAACATACAGATTTCATTGCTACACCTTTTTTGCCTTGTCTCAGCCTGGAGCATTACTGACCTTTTAAAGGACGATCACAATACTGATGGTCTTCTATATCAACGGGTATTTTCACAGTCTTTCATGCTAAAAGTGTTTCTGCATGTTTGTGAGTTCTAAGTGATCAAAAAGGCAGGCATTCTGCAAGGTTTATGTTTTCATTTATACTTGAACAGTTCTGAAGCCCTGTGTGTTTTCCAGTTATTATGCACAGTGTATATCATGCTTTGTGGAATAGTTTCAAAAGCACAGATGTGTCTAAATAATTAACCAGACTTTAATAATCTGGCATCAAATATGTTTCTATTAAGGTTAGTGTGTTGATACAATGTACTGCATGCTGTAATAACTAAAGTATTAAAATGCCACAGTAATGACTCCTTCTGTTTGAATAAAGGTGAGGAATGAGGAACAGATTCTGGCATGGAGTTGTCTTGGGAGATTCTGAGTCTTTACAGTTTAATATCAACAGCGTTTTTGCATAATAAACCAGCTAGACATTAAATCAAATAATTGGGCAACGCTGCAACAGCCAGCAGAGCAGTTAGAGTCTTCACATATCATTCACTGATTCCTATTCCACATGCACTTCATTTTCTCAGCAGCTTACATTCTCCACCCCACTACCATCTAGAATATTCATTTATTTATCTATTTTAATAACTTTCAAGCAGCCCACAGTTTGAAAAGTGGCTTCTAGGTCAGTGCTTCATGACAAATAAATTCTGAAGGAGATCACATGACTTGGAACACCATAATGCTCGGTAAGAACTTATTCTTGTTAAAAAAATACAACTAAAGAACCCCCCCCAAAAAACCAACAAAACCTCAAAACTGGAAAAGGTGGAGTTGAAGACCTTATCTCTGGTATTGTTTACTATTTATTTACGAGTCTTATTTTACCCGCAAAACTCTAGTGAATTCAAAAGTATAACTGCAAATTTACCCTGGCATAGGTGAAAGCAATTTTAAGTTGTGAGCTTAGATAAGCTACAACTCTGAAATATGTTAAGACAAAGCTAGTTGCTTCCAGACTCAGACTGAGATTTAACGTGCAACCCTTATAGAAATGCTGGTGTCTGTCCAACCATCTACAAGTTCCATTTGTTATCACTTTTGAAAGAAGAACCACTAAGATAAGATGAAAACCTAAAAAGAGATTTGCAAGTATTTCACTTGAGAACCTCAAAGAAACTGTGTATTTATATCAAAAGAATAGGTGTTTAATAACAAGTTTTTAATTTTATTATGATGACAATATTCTAGTGATTCATAGTCATGCTTGCTTTATTTTGTCTTCCATTATAACAGATCTTTAAATTGGATAGTATGTACTTTTTTAATGTTGTTATTACTTCAACTTTAATAAGGAGAACTTATAATAAATTGTAAATAGTGTAATGGGCAAAATATATTACAAGAATATGTCTCAAGTGGGTAATTATCTACAAGTTTTACATATCACAGTGGGAGTATCACCTGGATGTAAACAGAAAGGATTCTGATTATCTAAGTCATAACATGTCCAAAGATGTGAATAATATTCTGTTCATGGTCTACCAGACCATGGTCTGTTCCATCATCTAGGTTCTCTAACTAGGTTGAAGGAAGCACCTTACCAAGTAAATTTTGTAAGAGTAGCTGAAAATCGAACCATCTGATGATCATAACGTAATCAGGATGTACATTACATCCTGCATTATGTGGGTTTGGATACAAAATACTGAACATATATATTGAAAAAATAAAGTATTGAATGAACAAAAAATATTTAATATATAGCTTATATATACATATATATTACCTACAAATGTAGATAATGTAAAACAGAGGAAAAACTTTTAAAATCAAAACTCCAGCTTCCACATAGGTAACAAGATGAAAACAAAACCAAACCCAAATATTTCAACATATTTCATGACAATGAGACTGGATATTTTAAAGGGGTTGCATCCACATAAGGTCATAAAATGAAACACGTAGCTGTTCCTGTGCACACACAGTCTGGTAGTTTCCATTTCAATTCAGGAAATAAAACTTCTATAGGAAATGCCATTTACAAGTTTAAATACAAGATTTGCGTTACATTAAACCATGGGTAACACATTGCCCTGTATTATGTTTCAAGTATCCACTACAAATAAAAATTAGGGGGGTATTATATAAAAAATCAGGATGTATTATATATGTTAACACTAGTGTGAGAACTCCAAATATTACCAGCAGTCATACAAGATGCTCCAGGTACCATATATGTGAGCTATTTGAATATAATTTGATTTTCTGATTATCTGAATGTTGATTGAAGTTAGTTGATTTTAATACATATAGATTTACAAACAGACATACACAATGTTAAAATGACAGGTCTATTGAAACAGATTTCTGAAGGACTGAATTTTTAAATGTTTAAAATGCTAAAAAAAAATATTTATCAGTATAAATGAAAAAACAAATTAATGCAGTAGTACACATTTTTTATAAAGTATGGTTCCCATTTGCTGTCAGTACTTTACAGTTGTATTCTTCTTGTTGTGCTGTAGGATGTGTAAGGTATTGTGGTTCTACTACAAGTAGACATGTAGTATTCTAGTAATTATGGATTTATCCATTGCTATTCCATAACATCTACAAATATGGAGCTTTGTTCTATACTTTAAAAAGAAGGTAAAAGGAATATCTGTATTTCTTTTTAGCATACCAATATGGGCCTGCCATGTTTTTTCTGCTAAGTTGGCTCTCTATCACAAAGGATACTATCCTGACATTTAAATGAATAGAACTTTCCCCGACTAATTTCTATCAAGACCAACATACTACACTTTGTCCAGAGGACAAGAAGATGATGAAGGCAGATCTGTTTTTAAAAAAAAAAAGAACCTTTAAAACTTACTTGATGTCTTGCTCTGTATGGAAAGCAACATGGAATTTTGTTTTGGTTTAGTTTTAGGGAAGTTTAACCTCTACCTGAATATTTAAAAATTAATTTACATATTAAAAAAATAGAAATCTGTTAATTCCCGACCACATATTTCAAGGCCGTGTTATTCATGTTCATAGCTTGTCCCTGTAAACACAGAATCAGTTTCCATGTTCTCATTGAAATTCTTCCCTTAAAGCATTTTAGTTGGAAGAATCAACAAAAATTTACAATTAGAAAACAAAGAGCTGTTCTCACTTTTTCCTATGATCTCATGATTCTTCGGTGCTTTATGAAGAAATGGGAAAAACAGCTATTATACTGTGGAGAAAACTTCTATAATTGACAGTCTTATGAAAAAGCTTTCAGTTGAATCATGTTGAAGTAAGCACACTTGCTGCCCTTGGAATAGGAGCCATTAGAAACTTTAGTTTATATCTTGATTGTAGGACAAAAGACAGATTTTGCTTCTTCCTACCCTTCATGATGCAGAGCCAGTAGAAATGGCAGTGACTATTTCTCTATTCAAATAAATGTTTAATCATGATTTAATAAGGCCAAGAGAGTTCAACATCTTGCAGATAAAAGCTATAGATAGCTAAATAGCCACAGATTTTGTTGGTTTATAGAAAGAATCTATCAGCAAAAAATGTAAGCATCAAAAAAATGAGTAAGAGCATTCAGCACATTTACCTGTTTTTCTGCATGCAGAATATAAAGTTACTGAAACTCAAACCAGTGATAACAAATCTGTTTTTCACTTGTGAGTGTCATAATACCCCTTTATTTAATTGATTAACATTCTTTAAAGGATGTTTCCGTCATTCCATCCTTATTGAGTAATCGTATTATTATTCACCTAAAATCCTCTGTGAATTTGCAGATATTTTGTATTGGGATGGGGGGGACAGTGAGAAAAAAAAAATTAAAAAAACCCACTCTATAGTGAAAGATTCTGAGTAGGTCAATCTTCTGCTTTTCAAAAACAATATCAACTAATGCCTGAGTTACAGTCTATAAATACATTTCCCAGGGAAAAATCTATTAAAGGGCACCTCAGAAGAAAGTTCAATAAAGTTAACAGAAGAAAGTTTAATAAAGTTAAAAAAAAAATACTGGAAAAGTGATTATTCAAAGTACCAAAGCATATAGTGGCCTGTTTTTCCACTCAGGAGACAGTGTTCTTCCAGCAGCTCAATTGCAAGTTTAAAACTCAGAATAAAAATAACCACTTTTTCCCCCTCAATGCATATAGCATGCAGCAGGTCTATATAGTTGAGTAGTTCTCTGCAACAGACCCACCACAGGCAGGGAGGAAAAAGAGACAGACAAAAGAGGCCCAACTGACACACTGTGCAAATAAAAATCCATGATGAGCTACTGACCCTATAGATACCACCTTGAAGAAAACCCCTAACAATAAATAAATTGATTGGGAGAATATATAAGGGAAATATTAGTATGCTTGCCCTATTCTGATTTTCATCATAACCGTCACTTACAGTTTGTTATGGTTAAACTTTGTTAGGTTAAACCACAAGATTTAATAAGGTTTGTTGTAATTACTGTGTTCTAGATGTAATTTTCCAGCCACCAGATCTTATGTGGTTGTCTATTAGATTAGCTTTCATTACAAGAAGTAATTTTCCTTCTGTAGGTATTTCTAGACAGTTATCAAGTCATATTTTAGCCGCCTTCTACATAAACAAAATAGGTTGAAATAGGCTGAGCTCATTTACCTGTGCTAATTAAGGAAGAATTATAACTTTATTTTAAAAAATAACTAATTTATTATAAATCAGTAAGTAGGATTTATTTTTTATTAAAGAAATTTAGTGTATTTTGTCTTTTTGAGAAAAGACTATACAGTTTAATAACCAAAAAAAGGGAAAAAAAAGCTAACTTCTGCCTAGAAAAAAGGACACTGCCTTGTAGTCACCCTAACAGAATGAAACAGATTTGTCAGCAAAATCCCCATTTTAAATCATTCATTAAGTTTGAAAAGCTATGTGCAAAACCTAAAATACTTAGAAAGGTGTCTTTTGCTAAATGTTAATCATGTGTCAAGTGATGATAGGTGAGGTCCACAACCTGAAAAGTACATGTTACTTGTCATTTACAAGATCAGCCACTAGAACCTCTAAATAATTAAGCTAGTTGAAAAATCTAAAAGAAAACACATAAATCATGCCTTGCCTTCTTGTTGAAATCCATCTCTCTATTGAACATTTCCTGCTCTTAGAAAAAAAAGTGCAGATCATCAACAAATGTTTATCTTCTCTGGTTATTGTGTGCCTTCACCTTTGTTACTTAAATGGAAAATAAAGAATTTGTTTTAAATTCTTATTGTTATTATACTACTTCAACATTACAATTCCAATTAAAAAATGTGTTTTTTCTTAAGTCTCATTCTCTTTTGACAGCACTGTATGGAAAAGGCAAACAAAATTCAGGTTTTGCATTTTTACTTTTTCTTGCTTGTTTGCCTTTCCATGTTTAATCTCCTGTATTCCTACTCATTCTTCACAGGAATACAACAGGAAAACAACAAATGTGGACCTTTATACACATATTTGTGAGAAAAAATACTTCAATGAAGTTACTGCATTTTTTTTTTCTATAAATCATAATAACAGGGCTGCACTCATTTCCAGACACAAAACTACAGTGAAAGTCCCCATCCTGCAGACATTTATAGTTGGCTTTAATTATGATGTGGTTTTCATTTCAGGAATGCAGGATATAATCTGTAACTTCTGTCTATATTTAATTAACCCCCATAAAATTATACTCGATCTTAACTAAATTAAGCTCCTTTAAAAAATATAGTAAGAATAATTCTGTTTAATCTAGTATCATAGAAAAGAATCCAAGAACCAACCAAACAAAAAAAAAACAGCCAAAACCACCACACTAGTCAATTTATCTGCAAAGCCTGCAGAGAAATACTGGTTAATTCTGTCACTCAGAAAGTCATATTAGAAGCCAAAGTATGACAACTTAGTGAAACTGTAGCCCAGTAAATGCAACTTTGCCATTACTAGTCAGCACTATAGGGTTTATAGGGTCTCAGAATTGGCCAGGGCTTCCCCTACTCTGTGCTGGTTTTAACCACTTCTCTTGGTCATAGTGGGGACACAGCAGAAGACATGATCATAAGGAGATAAATATTTCAAGCAGAATGTAGGAAGAGTCTAATTATAGGCCTTGATTGTAGAAATCATATGCTGCCATGAGTAACTGTGACTGCCTTTACCCCGTCATATGGAGATGTAGGGGTGTATTACTCTCAGTGAACCTCAGCGACAACTAGATTAATTTAGCTGACTAACTGTAATAAGGAACTCTTTACTTGCTTCCTGCCCAATACATGTGGATGATGCCATCCCTTGTTTTATCTTGAGATTAAGCAACATATGTACATGTAATATTCCTTCACCTGAGAGAGGAAATTAAGAATGGAGTTGCTTACTTCTAAGAAAATCCTACAGCAGCTCTAAAGACTACAGCGCCAAAGATCCTAACCACAGGATTGTCCAGACACGTGTTTTAGACATAAAATCCTCCTTCCATCTTCTCCCAGAATACTAACTGAAGGGATAACTAACCACCACCTGTACGTCTGTATGGGCACTATATGCCATATTGCTACCTTATGTTTTTATTTGTGTGCTTTAACTGCTGATTGAGTGTTTAAAGTTTGAAATACTGTGTTATTTTTATAGTTTTCTTGTACCATGTACGAGATTAATGTGATTCCTACCAGAAATATGAAATTTGCATATTTATTTCTATCCTACCCTCCCTTTCTCCCCCATAGCTTCATTCATTCATCTCTGGAGATAGTCAACATCAGTAATTCATAGTTAATCACATTTTCTTTAACCAATATCAGAGAGTCAACAAGAAACACATGCTGAACTGCAGACATGCAAATAGACATTTTATTCTGAAAGAGTATTCCCTCATGCCTTAGGCTCTTTCTAACCTAGAATTCCTACTGAAGAACAAAAACAACTTTTACTTTTGTTTCAAGTATTCTAAGGAATTTAAGACTTACTAAAGCAGATAAACAAAACAATTTGGTTAGGTAACAGAGAAGCTTAAGTGATCCTTCTCCCTGTTTGGTATAATTTTCACTTTTCTGCAAAATGTAAATAAAATTGAAAAGTACTAATATTGAAGTAATGCACTCCATGGGACTGCCTAAGACAGATAAGCAACAAAGGCCAAAAGGAAATCTCATAGCCTGTTGGGAAAAAGTCTCTCTTGCATAAGAAATGGATAACTTGATAAACATATCCCACAGTAATTATTAAATATAAATAAATTGGATTTAATATTTTTATATTTGGACAAGAATAAAGGCATTACATACTACATGAGTGGAAGATTGCACTTGGTTTTGTCATTCTGGCACATATGAAAAAGAAAGTCCCATGTCCAGTGCAAGAAAAAAAAAGGGTTAATTGCATCAGGAATGTATGGGGTATTACAGTATTTAATATTATAATAGTAATTTCAGCTTAAAATTTGGCTTTGTGTTAATGAACCTAAAAGTATAATTCACACATTTGTTTCAGAAGAAATATTTTTTTTTGTTTATCTTCTGTTTTGCAGCAGATTTCCCTTTCAGATGGAATGTGTATAAAGAAATCCAACACAAGTGGCCTTTTTGCACAGTTCTCAAATATAATTTGTTACAGTAATAGTTTGATGGCAAGTTGAGAATGCCTTAGAGAGCTTCAAAGATCATTTACTGCCTTTAGAATAGAATAGAATAGAATAGAATAGAATAGAATAGAATAGAATAGAATAGAATCATTAAGGTTGGAAGAGACCTTGGATTACATCCCCCTAGAGTTTTATTGTAGAACAGAATAGGGGAACAGTTTTGAAGAAATCCGTGTAGATTTAAAATAGGTAATTATTACGCAGTGTTTCTATTCACTAGAATAGATAAATTCAAGGACATGTCAGAATGAGCAAAGATACTTAAAAAACTCAGATTATTATGTTATATAATATCTGTGTAATGTAGTTGAGGTAAGATCTTTCAGCTATGTCTGAGAACTTTATTATTTTTTATTATTAAAGTGATTTATTTAGTTTTCATTTCTCTCTTCTCAGCTCCCTTCAATGATATTTAAATGTTAAGTGAATTAAATGACAAATATTTTGTAGATTTTTTGCTCTGCTGTAATACAGATCAGCTGACATGGTAAACAGCTAAGCATATCCATGGCATATGGAACTCCAGGTCATGTACCCTTTGCTTATAGCCAGAAAAATTAACTTATTGGAACTGATACAGAGGTTCTATATCCTTGGGGATTGTGCCTGTGCAGTCAGTCTCTCAAAAGTGCAGTTCATTTGCTTCCAGGTTTGTGCTATGTAAGAACTGCTGTAAAGCAGCCAAACTGAGTCTCACATTTAGATCTCCTTAACTTCAAAGGAGAAGCCATTAAAATACAAGCATTTCCTTCTGCAATTGTGTTTCAAATACATATTAAAAGGAAATTATACTTGCCCCAAGCCCCATTTCAATCTCATTTTAATTGATAGTCATTGTTTGTATTAGAGAGATGTATGCAGATAATTAAGTTACAACCATGAAAGTCCCTAATGGAGATATGTTAAGACATAAAATGGGACTTATTTTAAGTATCAGGGTCTTTTAATTTGTCTGGAGAACTAATAAATATTGTCTTCAGAGATGAGTTGCATTAATCTCAAATAAAATTGTGCAGCGATTCAGTACGTATTGAAATGCACGTTGGAGAAGTATTTTAAGCACTGGGCCAGAAAAGAGAGATCCAAGCAAAGAATAAAGAGATTTGGGGGGCGGCTATTGGTTTGATTTTAAGTAAGACAGTAATGTAGATTTCTAACTGTAAATCTCTACTGTAAGGAAACACTGCCATGTAGCCAAGAGGAAGGGACTGTCAGTGCAAATGATGGACAGGATTTGGACTGAACAAGAGCAGAAGTGCAACCAAGTAGCTTAAAACACAGGAAGAAAATCTCAATTCAAAACTTTTAAGTAACCATAGAGTCTCTTGATCCTTGTAAGGATTAAAGATACATGCTCACTCTAACTCAGGGTTACAGATTCTTACTTACAGATTCTTACTGTGAAAGTCACAGAATCACAG
>VWZZ01008615.1:0-12396 GCA_013399095.1 Psophia crepitans | reverse complement strand
TTTTTTAAATACTGCTAAAACTGGTTTTGTGCAGGTCTGCAGCTGATGTGAACTGGAGGATAGGTCTGCTGCTTAGCTCTGAAATAAGAATTTTGCCCTAAGATTGCTTTTAAAATTTACCTTCCTTTTTGCTTCTTGCTCCTCCATCACCCCCTCCCCCCTTTTTTTGAAATAACACCACTTTTTGAGATAACAAATTGGCTAGTATCCCTTGTGTATGGTTCCTGGCTACACACAGTTAGGTAAGAGCATGAGCAAAATGTAAATTCTCTGGTAACTCGACAGAAGATACTATTTCATCACAATTGCTATTTAATTTTTGCAAAAGAACCTCCCACGCTGAATGTTCTTTGAGTTATTTGGGGTTGATTTTTCATGAATAAAATTCTTAGTCATCTTCAGAATCTATGTAATATCTTAAAGAAATAAAGACTTCGCACATTTTGGTAGTTAGCTGCTTTCCTTGTGTGTCTCTCTTGATTCCTGTATTCCTTGCTGTGTATGTGAGAAGCTGCTCTTAGGACTGTAGCACAAGCCTTGAATTTGGGAGTTGAGTGGTGAAAGCCTTTCGTTGTGGAAACCAATGACAAAGTAATGACTTTTATTTTATACTTTAAGCTCTGACAGTAACTTTCTGTGTGACCTTGGTGAAGATAGTCTCAGCAGAGTTTACGCAGATAATCTGGATCTAGAAAGCAGGAATTTGCTGTGGGCTGCCACATCGCAAAGTTGCGTGCAAGTAAATGGTACGTTGGGCAGTTGATATATTCCTCCTCCTATGTGGTAAGGCTCTTGCGGATGCATGAGGTCCTTCACAGTTCATCAAAATGTAGACGGGCTACCAAACAAGGGACATCTTTACGTCAGCTATATCTGTTCCCTGAACCTCTGCTCCCCAGCTGCGCAGCTTATATCAGTTTGTATTCATGAACAGTCTTGAATCAGTTATTTTGCGGAGGGGCGTACTGGAAGGTTGTGCAAATCGACACTTTGAATGCTGCAGTGAACACAAGCCCATGGACAAGTCACAGAACTTGTTTGTACCTCGGTAATGATATATATTTGCATACCTAATCGTATATATCAGTAGTATGTAAACTGGGAAGTTCTAGAACATACTTATGAAGGACTTTGAGGTCACTAAAAGTTAGCAGTGAAACCAACTCCTGTGGTTTTATTGCAAACATCAACTCTTGATGCTATTCTAAAAGCCTGAGCTCATGAAGCTAAATGACTGCATTAAAAAAAGTTTGTTCATGGGAGGTAATAACTCTCATTAGTCTGATTGGTATAGCTGGAGAAGGTCTGAGTTGCAAAAAGCTGTTTTCTGTAATGAAGTTCAAGCAGCAGACTTCAAAGCTAAATTCAGGTTAGAGAACACAGGCTTTGCAGTTGCTTAGGTCTGTATCAGTCTGAGAGAAAAGGATAGTTGGTATCTGCAGAGTAAAGGATGTGATGATAACGCAAAAGAACGAAGAAGGCTGTCATCTATGGGGAGGAGTGAGTGTAACAATGAAACTATTGTCTCTGAATCTCTTCTGTATTACAGCTATGATCTGAGGCTTGTTTCTGAAAGTCTGATGGTGGGTTGTTTTGGGGGTTTTTGTTTGTGGGGTTTTTCAAATTTCTTTTTCTCCAATGATAAATGGTTGTTTCTCACAGGTTTTCTTTGTTTTAGTTGGCTACCCATGTGAGTTTGCTTTGGTGCATAGCAGTGTGCATTTAGCAATAGGTGTTTGCCATGTAAAACTAAGTAATGAAAAAATACCTTTTTTTTTTTTTAAGCAGCACGATTAAATAGTCACCTTAGTGAAGAGAATGGATAGCAGCTGAGAAAGGTAGTTCTTGATTCATGTTTAGGTACTGGGCGTAGGAAACTTTGGGATTAGGTGCCTTAAGAACGCGCCTGTCGCGGCAGAAAGGGAAGAGAAGGATGAAGTCTGAAAAGCACGCTCTGTCTTGCACAGTTCATTTGAAAACTGCCTTTAGGAAAACTTGCAAGAATCGTTTTGAAGATTGCTGAAAAGTTTGAAACGCTCTTTGCAACTGCTGCTGCTACACTTACTATTTGTTTAAGCCTCAGGAAAACTTGTGGAGGTTTGGTGAACTTGGAGGGCATGCCTTAATACTTTGTAATGCAGCGTGCTTGGTATGTTCTGAATGTACGAATGTTGCTGCCTGCTATTGCATGCCTATGTTATTCTGCATATTGGAAAGATACAAGCCCTCTTTAGGTTTGGGTTTAGTTTTTTATTTCTGAAATGGTACAGGTTAAAAAAACAATATTGAAGTTAACTAGACTAGCTTTTTTTTTTTTTATGGCCAGAAGGAGGAAACAAAAACCAGCTTTACGGCTTTCCCAGGAAAGGTGTTGGGCGCTCCTGGTGCAAGTGGTGAGCTCTGGTTCTTTGATGCAGACTTTACCCAGTGGCTTTGGTGTTGAGGGGGCAGGGTGGTGCATATGGAAAAAACAACCTGTTCTTTAGCTCCCTCTCAGTCCCGTGGACAAGTCCAGGGGAAGAAGCAATGCTTTCATAGATTGAGTGGAGTGGTAGCATCTTCAGATCTCAAAACAGATTTGAAGGTCAAGGTCCAGGTTAACATTGTGGTGGAGAGCAGAGCATACCAGTTGGGAGAAGGTGGTGCAATGGCCTCAGGCCAAGGGAGGGGTGCTGTGTGCAAAGTTGAACATCTCTGCCTTCTTAACCCATGCTGCCTGGCCTTTAGGTTATTGTCTTGTAGGTTGCTGTGCCAGCACAATTGCACGTTTCTTTTCCTGTGTTGGCCTTTACATGAGAGGATGTGTGTCGTATTTAGGCTCCCTTCTTTTGCAGGGTTTGTGTTCAGAGGTCACTCTTAAATCACTGAGTTTCTGGAGTGGTACAGCTGTGACACATGCATGGGATGTTTAATTACTCTACAAAATGCATTTTTATTTTGGAAGTAGTGTGTTTCTTCTTGGACACCTGCCTGGTCTGATAGCCTTATTGCTAAGGGGAATATCAAAGTGTTTTTGTCCTCTGCTCCATATGGCATATAAATGAACTAGTATGAGCTATACTGGCTTCCAAGAGGAGAGAATGGAGCTGAGTAAGCTTAGCAAATAAAAGTTCAAATAAAAATCATAGTGGCTTTAATGTTAATTTCCTTTTTGATTAAAAACTTACTCATTTCAAGTCTAAAATCATCTCTACTTTGAAGTGAGGTTTTTTATGATGTAACTAGGAAGTGTTACTCCAGCTGATGAATGTTATTTTAATATTGGGTGGAGTTGTAAAAGGCACTGACTTTGGTTTTTTTGCAACTGATGAGAAGAAAACCTTTTTTCTTGGTATGAAAAACCAATTACTGTATTATCAGGAAAAGGCTTTATTGGCTGTAGCTCACCTAATGAGGGCATTATCAAATGAACTCCGTATTCACAGATTTATAGGGTGGTATGTCTTAGACTGAATTGTCTTTTGAAGCTGCCATTTAATCTGAATTTCTTTGTAGTGATATAGTGGGTGGTGTTTGGTTTTGTTTATTTTCTTTTAGGTCAATATACAAACATTTCAGTAAGTTTTATTTTTGTTTTGACAGTAGGAGTTGCTGTAGAAAGTTTAGCTGATGGTGTAGTTTAGGTGCTACTGTGAACTTACTGCTTCAGATTGTATCAGTATCCTTTAAGCATATGAATAAAAATAATTTCTGACAAAGGTCCCCGTTTTCAGATGCTGAAGTTGCAGGGGTTTCTTTTAAATTATGAACAGTTCGGGTAGGACTGGGACTGAATTTGGTTTATTTTCAGATTGTGGTATGTTACAGTTTTATTTTAATGGGATAGGCTGGAAGAGGCAAATTAATTGCTGTTGTGGTGTAGAGGCATGTCAGAGTTTGAAGAATTATGGAGTTTGTGCTGAATTGGAGTGATGAAGCACAGATAACAGGCCACAGCTGTAGCCACAGATTAGGCCTCTCCAATTTGATGCTGAAAGTATTGCATTAGCATTGCTCTTCTAGGATTACCCTGTGCGATGTCTGATGAATAAAACCAGATCTGAGCTGGGGAAGCTAGAAACGCCTCCTGGTGCAAATGCTTGTTGGGGCTTCATTGGTGTCAAACTAAGGCAACCCCTTTACTAAGTGGGAGCAGTGCTCAGCAGCTTACTGCTCTTCAAGAACTTCCACTGGGTTTTTTTTTTACATCTTAGTGTTTTCTTAAAGGATTAGGGTTCTCGCTTTTTCCTTCCTCTTACAACCAGCATGGCTTAGGGAAGTATGAGAGTTGTGGTCCCTCCTGTGGTCGCACAGCACCTGTCCTATGTGGAATCCATCAAGAGTTGGGAGCATGGGGCTTACTGGTGTTTCAGGAAGGTGCATAAGCTTTGACCCAACTGAGGTGCTGTGTAAAGGCCTTCCTATATAGGAAGGATCAAGTGAGGAGGTAAGTACCACCTTATGAACTCCTGTGGGTGTGGGAAACTTCAATGCATAGGTATTGCTCTTGCCTTTTATGGAGCTGCCCTATTGCTGTGGGAATTTTAGTGCTCCAGGTATGTCCGAGCACAGGACAGTAGTGTAGTAATGGATCAGATCTAGCTCACAGGCGTAATTCTGAGCAGTGGCAATTTTCCTCTGGCATGGCATGTGAGAAATGTTTAAACAGCACAAATACTGTCTGAGTTAGATATTTAGATGGTCCCTCTAAAATGTAACTGAATAGAATTTTACTTTGACACCTTTTTTAGTTTTTCCTTTACATCTTAAGTGCTCCTTTTAATCTCTTAATTCTCCTTTGCTCTCCTCAACAGCTTTGTTGTTGCATACAGTCAAGCGACAGTGTGTGGTTAACAGAAATGTTCAAAAAACCGAAACTACAGGCCTGTAGTCCTGTGTTCAGGCTGACTGGTGGACAGGCCAATGCTAGGTATGCAGATGGTCCAAGAGCGTCAACTGGGGTGGGCTGGCTGAAGCTGTCACAGCTCTCTCATGGTTGGAAGGTCCTATGAAGTTGGCTGGGGCACTGAATTCTTCTAAAACCAAGGGCCAGCTCTGGCCAAGCAAGGGCTGCACTCAAGCTTTGCTTATCCCACAAGTAGAAACCCTGTGAAGTATAGGGGCTGGAACCATAGAAGATGCCAAGGAGTAAAAGACTGGAAGGTCCTGTGTCATGTCTTCCCCCCCGCCCCCATCCCAATGTTCTCATTCAGCGAGTGTAGCTCTATCCTGACCTGCAACATCCCGTTCATTGTTTTTGTGCTAGGAGTTTCCTGAATGACAGTGGAAAATGTAACACGCTTTGTAATGTAGGACAAATACCTTCTGGAACGGGACTCAACGGAAAGGATAAAACCTATTGTGCATTGTGACTGTAATCCAGATTTGCGTTCCAGTAGAAGGACTCTGCAGTGGGGAAGGTGTCTGGAACATAAGATACTGCGATATAAAGCACACGGTCGTTCACTGGATTTGAGGATTTACGTATGCACAACTCAGAATTGGTAAATCTGACCTTTTCAAAGGACTCTTCCTTTTTTCCTATTGATATTAAAATATCTTTTAAATGCATTTGGCATTTTAGTGGATTGACAGATGACCAACTGATGTCTAGGTACAGTAGCAGAGGTTATGTTACATTTGGGATGTAGCATTTTGTTTGCACCAACCTACTTCTCTGACTTCCAAACTGGAATTCCCATCTGGTCCTTAAAACTATAAATACATGTTTTTGAGGGAGGAAGTAAGATTGATGTCTGTTCTAATATTTGGTATATAACGCTTTCATGATGAATTGTTTTCTTCAAACTCCTCTGTTAATAGTTACTTCCATAATCTTGAAAACCAAAAACATTAATAAATCAAAGTGGGTTAAAGATCAGACACGTGGTTTTATTTTAATAAGGGATAAGGCTGAAATCTCACTGAGTGTACATTGTTCGGCACTTGTTCTCTGGGGCATATGAATCAGTCCCTTCATTACTGATTCGTAAGCATTTCCTTTTGTGGTTGCGGTGTATTTTCATTAGAAAAAGCAATGCGAGATAATACTCAGTGTGTTACTTCGGTTGCTTATGTTCATGTGCAAAGTTAATGTTTCAAAAAACAAAAAAGGCGAACGTTTTGTGGCCATGTGAAGTTTGACTTCACAGAGTATGCCTGTTTGCTTGATTTATTTTTGTCAGCAGTAAGGGGGTTTTGAGAAAAAGCGTAGTAAGCCTGAGAGCTTGAGAGGGAGAGGTATAACTTTCGTGGTTGTCTTGTGTGTCTGGAGCATGTTTTCCCAAAGGTTTCAGGGTAAAATGTGCTTCAGGAACTGTTGGCTCTGTGTGTGTGGAGGAAGACAGCAGGAAATGTGTGTTTCTCCTAGCTTTTTCTCATTGCTGGTAGTTAGTATTTAGGGTGGTGTCTGTCCCCTGAAGAGCGTAAGGTTAGAACGTGGTGGAAGAAGAGGAGTCATAAATAAAGGAATTAAAAGTTTTGAGACCCATCCTCTCATCCCGCTTGCTGCCATACCTACATATCCGCTTGCTCTTTGGTATCTTTTTATCAGAATTATTGAAAGAGGCTGCTAAATGAAGAAACCAGCTTTCCTTTTGAACTTTTAACCTTCATGAAAGCTACAGTAATTGGCTTCTGCAGAGCATAGATTGTTTGAATCTGACATTTTAAAAAAAAAATACAGGAAGAACGAAATATCAGCGTGCACTTCTGAAATTCCCAAATTGCCAGTGAAGGTCTTGCTTCTCTGTGCTTAAAAAGCCTCAAAAGTACAGAGAGAGACTGGGGAGGGGTGAAGTGTCCCTGCTGCACCCCAGCCGGGATGTGCTTTGGCTGAGATGAAAGTGCAGCACTTGGTACAAAACCTCCACCTGGGGAGAAACGGTCGGCGTGTGTGTGAATGTAATCTCTTTGAAGGGAGTGGAGGAAGGCTTGAAGAGTGGGTCATGTAAAGGGAAATAAAACACTGTCGGAAAAGAAAAGAAGTGGGGGGGGGAGAATGCCAAAACTCAGAGAGATGAATTGTACCACCTAGGCTAAAGGTGAGTGTTATGCTTAGATTTTTTTTCTATGAATGAATGTGCTATTTAAAAATAAAGAAATAAACGAGTGTTCCCTCACTTCATCCTTGTTTAAAAGAACACAGTAAAACTCTTGACAGTTGTTATTCTTTCTAAGAGTTGCTCATGTGAAACTTTTATATGCTAAAAGCAAGGGAAGCACATTAAAGTAATTCCTGCTTACTGTAGTGGGTCTTAAAGCTGTCATCACTTAAATGTTGTACTAAAGCAAAACCAGTATCTTAAATACAAATGATTTTATTTTTTTGCCTCCAATGACTTTTAATGCACATAAGTCAATAATTAAAAAAAAATTAAAAGCAGATCCAGGTCAAATCATGCTTTAGATGACATTTCATCTAAAATGCTTGAAAGCAGCTGTCATGGGTATCATTGCTAGCTGCTTCATCTGTATAAAAATGTAATAAATTTTTGCAAACTTGAAAAGGAAAATTTCGAGGGACACGGCCTGACAGCGGAGACCCGCAGCCCTTCCTTCCCACACACAGGCTAATAGCCGCGCTGCGTACATCGTCACACGTGTAGCTGCTCGAAGGGAAAACGTGCTCAACGAGGCTTTTTACTTCTCCGCTGCTTGAAGAAACTGCCGACCTTTGGCGTGGTTTCTCTTAACAGAAAGCAGCAATACATATCGTAGTTAACTTGGCTGGTGGCATCTAAAACTTCTTGCTTTTAAGATATGATTTTTCCTTCTTAAATAAGATTAGTTAATGAACCGGGAGAAACAATGATGGATTTAAGAAAGGAACTGTTAAAACAGGCTGCTCCTTAATTTACTGGGAATAGTTCAGTTTGATTTTGTTGGTGATGAAATGATTGTATGCAAGATGCTTTGAGTATCTTATCTGGAGAAAATTGGGATACTTTGTAGCTATGGGATTTTTCATTTTGCTGTTGCCTTATGTGTCCCCAAAGCAATAGGCAAGTGTTTTCTGTCATCTTTTAACATCTGTGTTTCCACTTCAGCAATTAAGTGACTAAAAACAAAGGCGGGAGAGTAGGGTCGCCAGCAGCCATGCATTAATTCCGCTGTGCAAAACTACGGAGATTATTTGGAGCCAGAAAGAGGTAACTGTCGCAGGACAGTGGTCTCTTCCTGTCATACGTATGCTGAAAACAAGGTGGTTGCCAGGAATGACTGAACCAAGGAGCCAGATGACAGGTTATTTCTAAGTTGAGTACAGCTTAAACTTTCAGTGCTCTGAAAACAAAGTGCATGGTGTTTTGCAAAATCACCCATATTAAATGGTGCAGGAGTTGCTCCTTGGGCTGTTTCATGGTATTTGCGTTTTGGTAGGCTCCACAGACATTTGTGCGTGCCTTGAGGAACACTTAACGTAAGGAAAACCAGCTTTATATGTAAAGAAAAATGGCAGTAGAACTTAAGACTTGGTCCTTACAGCATGTTCTGTGTGCTTTTTCAGTCTTGGCTTAAATCAATATAATAGTGATGCTTTTATTTTGCCTGGGAAATTAGTTTCCCTTGCTGACTTGTTTTAAAATAAATAATCCACCTAGAAATGTATTTGTCATTTTGTGCTGGTAATGAATCTTAATTTGCCAGAGTAAGAGAATTAGAAGTCATTGGCCGATAAATATAGCAAAAAAAATGATTTATCCCTCTCTGTCCCATCCCAAAGTCCATACTAGGGATTTCTGTGAGAAGCCCTGTCTGATGGATAACTGTGCAGCAGTGTGCTCTGAAATGCTAAAAAGAGCACAGGCTGTTTCCAGCGGACGCTGAAGCTGCATCTGCTGCTTCTGTCTCTCTGGTTTTGAATGGCAGGTGGTGTATTCAAACTGGGGATGGCAGCAAGAAATAGGTAAGCCAGTCTTTCTGCTTTCAGGACCTTGAGGGCTGGGGAAGACAAAAATGCAGGAAGAACTGGGTAAGTAGTCTGTCCGAGCACGTGAATAACTAAGGTGGCCGCCCATTCTGGGTGATCTGTCAGCCTGATTTAGATACAACCCCCTGTAGCCTCTAAATGCCTCTCAGCTTCTCTGAGGTAGCGTGGCACCCCATTTTACAGTTGGCGATTGGAGGCACAGAGGGCCAAAGGGCAAGTACGTGGCCACACACAAAGCCTTTGAATTAAAGAAAACAAAACACAAGTGTTCTTGGTTCCAAGTTTAACATCCTCATCTTTGAAGCAGCCTTTCTTTTCATTTTAACAGTGTGATTGCTACTTGTGCTGGGTAGTTCTTCTCTTTAATCAGTGCTGTGGGGAAAAACTTGGTAGATATAAGGGCTATTTGCAAGGGTTTTTCTTCAGTTTATTTTTCTCTGGTGTATCTTATACTAGCTGCTAATGATTACATTCTCTCCATGACACAAAGGTCAAATGAGAATCCGGGGCTTTTGTGTCTCAAGAGGTTTGTTTTGCAAATGCAAGAATACATTTTTCTATCTTGTTTAAATGGGACCCTTAGACTTTGTCCGGGGCACTGATGCAGCGTATTTACCTATTGGCACTGCTGCTTCAGAATTACCTTCAAGTTTTTTAAGTGGAGTTAATGTCAAATATTTTTTCCCAATCCTAGTCAAAGTTGTTGGCGTAGTGGGTGAGATCAGCAAGTAAAAGATAGGGCTGAAATCGTTGACGCCCCAAGAAGAGACCTTGTGAAGATGTTGTGGCTAGAAGGAATCTGTTCCAGAGTTTAGAGAATGGCACATGTGGAAAGAATACTTCTAAAAAACTCTAAAATCATCTTTTCCTTTATTCCTTATGTACACTGCCCTCTTAAATTTTGCATGCCCAGATCTAGAAGAAGTAATTGGGAACTACATGTTATGGAGAGCATGTCTTCGTGAGCCCTGTATGCTGGAGTAATCTTTCAGGCAAGGTAGAAGGTTCAGTCTGTTCTGACAGGACAGCAGAATCCCCTGTTGGGAGTAGAGGACTGGAACTGAAATGAGGTTTGAGTCCCGGTCTTCAGAGATGTGAAGTCTGCTTACTTGTGACAGGCCAAGTTGTTTGGTGGCTTTGGAAGGAGGACACCTTTTTCCTGATCATAGTCTTTACTCCAAATTAAGACCTTCTGATGGGCTGCTGCTGTGGTTCTGTGAAAGCAGCATGAAGACTGCGAAAACAGTAACCTGAAGCATCCGTGTGCTGTAGGATGGGGTGGGGGGAGAGAAAAGAAAATGGAGTGCTCTTTTGGTAGAGATACGCACTGCGGCTTTTTGGAAATGCTTATACTTTCAGTGTACAACCTGTGAATATTGCTTAATATAGCGTAAAATGAGAGTGGCTAAGGCTCTGTGTTTACTGTTGTCGCCGTGCTGCCAAACCTGTAAAGTTATGTGTTAGTCCTGGCGGCAGCGTAGAAGTGCTTTACTGAAGGGCAGAGAGAGGACGCCATTCTGTTTTAAAGAGATTAATAGCTAAATCACGCTTGCTACTTGAACGCTAGAGACCTACTGATGTTAAATTATTACCGAAAGCAGACGAAAAGTGCCGCGGAGTTACCGTGTTGTGCTTTGTTTTAGTGTTGCCATTTTCACACCCAGGGCTTTTCAGCCAGGTGTTAGCCCTCTAGGAAGTTCAAAGTGGTCAACTTCAGTTGACAGCTTTGTTTGGAACCACTTCTGTCAAACTGAACTAGGCAGTTAACCGAACAGTGATTTGCCACCCTTCACCCTTGAGTGCGACGGGAAAATTTAATTTGGGAACGCTGAAGTCTGAAAGCAAGAAGGATAAACAGTGGTTACTCTCACAGGGGAATTGGTGATGGGATGTCACTTTATGTCTCTGAAGATGCAAACTCTGGCCGTCATCAGAGCACTAAAAATGTACTTGAATTTTATCCAGATACTTTAATCTTTTAATGTCTGTTACAATTATAAATGAGCTCATTGAGTTAATGAAACATACTGTAATGAATTCAGTAGTTGCGTATTTTTACATTGTTCTCCTCTATGGAATTGAATCTCAGCTGTGTGCCATGAACGTTGCACAGGTGAAATAAATCCTCTTTTTTGGCTCAGGGCGTGTTTCTGTGGTGGTTTAAGATGCGCAGGTTATATTCCTGCTTTCCTCTTTGCCCCCACCTATTGCCATGCGGTGGTCCTGATGCTCGTGTGAGTGAATGGCAAATGCGTTCAAGGGACTGATCTGGCTGAAGATGTGTCTTTTTGGTTTTTTTGTTTAGTGGAGTTGGTTTTTGGACAGTCCATCTCTCTGAACTGGCTGGCTGAACGAGTGCCAGTGCTGGCCATGACATCGGGGAAGCAAAGACATCAGGTCTGATGTGGAACTGGACTTTGAATGGCAGAAGCCTGAGGTGTTTGGAGCAGAAAGATTTCATTTTAGCAGAGAACATAAGAATGGCAGCTCAGGATGATATATGTAGTACCATATTTTTAACATAAAACAGTTATAAGGATCCTTTTTTTTTTTTTGCTAATAATACATTAGAGGCATGCACGTTACTATGCAGCAAAGGCGTAGTGTCCTTTTGCCTCTTGTGGCCAGCCTCCCCCTGTTCCGTAGTTAGCATTTCTAAGTTCTTAGCAGGTAAAATACTTGACAATAACTCCTGGGTGGAATCAAGAGGGTATTAAATATTTGAGGTGATCTATTTGTTTTTAGAGTAATAGAGAAAAGCATCACGCAGCAAGTGCAGGTTCATTTTGAATGGGTGTTTTGATAGAAGTTGATTGAGTTGCAGCAGCAATTGGTGACTATTGATGTTCTGGCTCCTGAAAAGGAAACCGCCACGAGCTGTCTTGCAGGATAATGTGGCTGGCAGGGTTCAGCCCTCAGTGTGCAGACAGCGCTGGTTGCGTTGTCTGGATGCATGTATTGTGGGAAGGTTAAGCACTCGGTTTGTTGATTAGCCAATTTGGAAACAGTGAGTGTTTTGCTCATTCTTGGCATAACTATGTATGTTCCCAGAGAAGCTGGAGCAGGAGCTTCAACCCGAGTGTGGAAATGGGGAAACACAGCTGTGCAGTCATCAGCTTTTAACAGTGAATATTAACTGTAGCCATTCGGGGAGAACTAGAGAACCTTTGTAATTATAGTTAGTTATGAGATAGAAGATACTTGGAGAAGCAGGTAATACATGCTACAAAAGGTGGCTTTTAACTGATACTGACTTTTTACCTGAGCAATGAAGTAAACATATTTTCTAAATTAGCTAGTATTTTTCATGAGTCCAGTTTCGTTGTCAAAGTATTTCCACTTTTTTCTGATAGTAAAACAGGAGATGATCATAACACCTCTCTTTAGCTTTAAATACAGGGGCTGCTTTGGTGGCTCCCCCCACTCCTTTTTATTTATTCATTGTTTTTTTTTCAAATAGCCTGGTGCAGAATCATAGAATCATTAAG
>VWZZ01008603.1:0-29037 GCA_013399095.1 Psophia crepitans | reverse complement strand
CAGGACTAGGGGGAACGGCTACACGCTGTGCCAGGGGATGTTTAGGTTGGAGATGAGGAGAAATTTCTTCTCAGAAAGGGTGGTCGGGCATTGGAACAGGTTGCCCAGGGAGGTGGAGTCACTGTCCCTGGGGGTGTTTAAAGAAAGGTTGGATCTGGTACTTAAGGACATGGTTTAGTGGGTAGTAGGTGGTGGGGGGACGGTTGGACTAGATGATCTTTGAGGTCTCTGCCAACTTTAATGATTCTGTGGTGTTACACTGCTTGTACACAGCAGTGCTTCACACACATGCAATAAACTTTACAACTCTTGATGCTGAAGAACAGAAGTTTGCAGTCCTCATGTTTCACAATTTTCTTCTTCAGCCTAAAACTGGTCTGGTCCCATTCATTGGCAGGGCAGGCACGAGGTTTGACTACTTTCAGTTTGGTACGAGGAACCCACTTCATGTACTGAAATAACTTCAGGAGTCTGGAAATCAGGAGCCTGACTTCAAAAGCAGATGAAGCCAAAACATGCTATATGCGGGTGTACCCAGAGACACAGCATTACCAGGCTGTCCTTGACCCAAGGCAACAAAACTTTGTACAGCATTTCTGTAGAACAGAAAGCAACAGCTTTCCAGGATTAAGCCAGCAGGTACTTTATTGCCACTGTCATGACACCACATTGGTTAAAAGCTATGCAAGTGCTTAAATGCTGAGACATCACTATTTGCCAAAATCTTGCTTTTGGTACTTCGCCATCACTACCCACAACAGGACTTCACTTTGAGTTAATGTTAGATAAAAATCCATAACAACATTTGTACAAGATACTACAGTTCAGATAGCTAAGCAATATGACGTGCATCTTTCTTTCACAAATTAAAGCTTATAGCTTTCATTTACATTGGAAGAGAGTAGTAAGAGAGGCCCAGATCTTAAGGAAAACTTCTGGAAAGCTCTCAGAAAGGAGACCTGATACATTTCCTTCTGCACATTCGTACAGTCTGTCTTCAAGTCATAACTCTTGAGAGCAGAAGCATCAGGTAGCCTTCACAGAACACCATTAAGTCCAATATGGCAAAGACTTCTTCAGAGATGCTTACTTCCAGAGAATAAGATTGTGTGATCACTTTGCAAACCTTCTACTAATAATGATAGTACCTCTTAGTGCCTAAAGCCGTATTGATAAGTTATTTTACATAGATCAAATGAAATCTACAGAAATACTATAGATTTTAAAAACTAGATCCTGCTGTTAAGAATTCAGTGTAGTACAAGTAGAAAACAGACATCACCAGTTTTAAAAATTGTTGCATTAGTGAATACAAGACCTAGGTAGCAACACAGAAGCCTTAATAAGCCCTGCAGCAGACTGTTCAATCCTTGTGTTCTGTGACAACATGATCTGAATTGTGAACTATTGGTCATATGAGCTATTCACAAAACTTTCACAGCAAATTAAGCATTGCTATGTTGCATTGCTATTTCGTATGTGGATGCCTACATACATGAACTTTATTCCAAAGTGCAACCTCACTGCTAATCCAACAGCTCACATGCAGTTAGACCA
The DNA here is from genome assembly GCA_013399095.1 of Psophia crepitans. NCBI lineage: Eukaryota > Metazoa > Chordata > Aves > Gruiformes > Psophiidae > Psophia > Psophia crepitans. The sequence continues at coordinate 27,480 of VWZZ01008603.1, read as the reverse complement.
ACTGGAAAAACTCTTGCTTACTCATTACCATTCAAAATCTCTGCCTTAGAGGAGTAAGAAGTAATATTTTATTATGGTAATTAAAATATTTTTATAAACTTTTTTATATTAAAAAGAAGTAATTTGTCTAAGGTTTTTCCTAAACGGAGAGTATTCCTCAAAAATACTGTTAAAATTGACTTACCTTCATTTGGTGAAGTTTTCAATTTTGTACAGATGCCATGTACATCTCCATAGCATTCCTGTATTTTATGCAGTGCATCTGTAGCTCGAAGTTCCATAAGAGAACGGAGCTCTGCAAGAGTAACTCCAAAATCTCCATGATTAGCTTCTTTTACAGCATTTTTTACGCCACTATATGCAACCGAGTTGTTTGCCATATCACCCATGATGCGTGCAGTCTTTAGTGTAGACAGTTTCCAGTAAGGAACAAGATTTCAACTTAAAATATTTCCAAAAGGAAAATAAATCCTTTGGGTATGAAGACAGTCAGGAGAGCAGACACATCACCCAAGTAAGAGATCCCGTCTGGAGAGATATCTTTGAGGTTGTCCCATGGCGCGTTCTGTTCCCCAAGCCAAATGGCATGTACGGTCTAGGGAAAGAATAAATATACGTTCAGTTACAGAACAGCTATACTGAAATACACTGTAAGACAACCCTGCTCTTTGTACTGAGGTTACAGAACAAACTTCTGATTACGGACAATTTCTCCATATTTCCTGTAATATTTTTAGTTAGCATTCAGCTGGCAAGACTGATGAGGCATAAACCAGATGTTTCCCATCCCCGAACAACCTTGCAAATATTTTCTTAAATCATTAACTTCTCAGAACAACTGTCGCCTTTAAGTTTTGCTTGGTATATCTATATGGTTCACCATCAAGAGGAAACCTTTAAAAACACCTGGAAGTCTATCTGTTCGCAAGGAAATGGAGTTTGGAACATCCACCACTGATGTCACACGGGGTAAGAACATGATCAGGTTAAAAATCCTGACTTTTTACCAAAGCTTTCAACCCAGAGATTGATGAGCAAGCTTTTGTGCATTCCCATGATTTCATTTGGGCAAACCTCAAGGAAAACAGTTTCAACACTAAGTTAGCCCACGCATAAAGTACTTTCATAGTGTAGGTAGGAGTATATCTTCAGGCAGACCTAGGTCTTAATGAATTTTCATGTCCAAACAGTTTTCGCCCGCCCTCTAGCCCATTTCATCACAACTCAAGCCTCCTGCAGCATCTGCATTTAGTTGCTTGAACAGAGAAAAATTGCACAATATCACCTTCCTACAGAAGGGATAGGGAGACTACGAGCAGCTCTTCCATCTGATTATCTGCACTGCACCTGAGAAATTAACATCTACCTGTAGGATTCTTAACCTGCACAGGCACTCTATATTTAATTCCCACTCGACTGACACATCTTACATATATACACATCTATCTGCACAACAGTATAGTGAATGCACAAACCTTTCACTCCTATATGAAGATCTGCCATGTGCAGAAGACAGAAGTCTGATCATGTAAACCAGCTTTATTGACAAAAGAGCACCAGTAACAACACACACACACACCCTGCCCCCGAAACATTATGACTGCCAGGCTCAGATGAACAGTAACTTGGACGCTTCCATGCCACCAAGACCCTCAGGTGTCATATGCCTAGCAACGGCAAACAGTTACCACTGACTGCATTGCTTTACAAAGGCTGAGAGTCAAATAGCAAAAAAAAAAAGGCTTCTGGCTCTTGTCCTGCCAGGCCAGAGGACTGCTGAACCCCCATGTCCAAGGTGTAAGTCCCCAAGTCCAGGTATAAGCACATAATTACCAGAAGTGTAAGGTCTTAGTTCCAGGAAGGTCTTAGTTCTCTGCTCTGGAAACAATCAACCTCAGCTAGTCAATCTACACTTTCAAGCACCGTGCCACAGTACTGCATTTGCACTGAAGACAACAACTGGTGCTGAAAGACACTAAGTGATGTCACCCGACCACAAATGACTGTCTCTTCTCCAGCAGAACTACGATTGCTCTTCCTATCACTAGGAGATTCTGAGACATGCACTGTCTATGGCTGTTTTCTGAGACTGACAAAAAGCACAAAGCAATCAACATTCATATGCATAAAACTTCAAAATCCTACAACATCAACAAGGTACTTAATTTAAAAATCCATTTTAAATCTTCACTGTTTTGTTACTTGAAAAAAAAAATATTACAATGGTTGAAGAGTCCTGCACGCTAGGATGCAGTTTCGATTAACAGACGTTCTGCAGCTGACTGCAACATGTTCTGCTAAAGTATCCTGTAAGTGAAGAAATTCATGCAAATCATGCATGAAAGAGTGCTCTTTAAAGCCACGCCACACCTTTATCTAATGACGGAAAGCTGGATGATGTTGGCCAACTAGTAGCCTAGGAGGATTTATCAATTGACATCTGTTCATAAGCTATGACAGTACAACAAGCAGCAGATCAGGCAAAGGAGTTTGTATAGCTATGAAGATGCTGCAGCTGCTAATTAGGCAAAAGCATACCGAGCAGCATGCCCCACAACTAATTACATCAAATTTGATTCATTTTTAATTAAGAAAAGCTCTATTCAAGCTTCCAACAGGAGTCCGGCACCTGAGGCCCAAATACACCCAAATCCAAGTACAGACATGAGCTTAGGAAAAGCTACAGCTGTAGTCACTGCTCCCTTGGCATTGAGAAGCTTTGCGACAGAATGCTTGGCCAGGGCAAGGTTTGCTTTCATGTGCAAGTAATCTTAAGAGCAATAATATTGCTTAATCATAGGTCATACTGTGCTTTGCACTCCGGTTCTATCATCTCTACACATCTAGATCCATTTTTGTTAAAACATAGTAGTAGTCCAGTGATTAGCTATTACTACCAGTTCATACTGAAAGGGCTTCTCAGATGTTCTGAAGTACCTCAAGGGACCCTGAGGGCTCACAGACAAGCTCAGTAAGCTTACATTAACACCACAAAAGCAGTGGGGTTCTGCAGATCAGCTCTAGTAGTGTTACAGACTATTTGGCACATCCATGTCAGGAAATAGCTACGGGAAAACTGAGAGGAACAGTGTGAAGACTCAAATTCTAAGCAAGTGCAAGTTTTCTCCAAGTCATAAAAGCTGGCTAAACATGAGCAATTGTCACACCAAACCAGACCAGAAAGAATCTGCTCCAGTAGCCCATTTTTACCAGGTATTTCAACGGGCAGTTGAAATTTTGTACCCTAGGCACAGGGTACAAAATGGACTCAACATAGTTTCGTTGCTGATTCCTACAGAAAAATCTTGCTACAAATTTCTTTAAGAAATAGCCTTAATACAGTTTTGATGTCACGCCTTGCAACATTCAATTGCTTCCTGTTGCAGCAAGTTCCAACAGTCCACTTTTGTAACAAAGTGGCAATGCATAATGCAACTATAAACAGTGAAATTCAAGTATCATAAAAGAAAGAGTATTTTTAACCTACACAAATCATCTAACAATATTTATCTCTTCAGCTAGTAGAATATTTTATTTGTTTTGACCAGTCTTTCAGTTCTCAACCTAATTCTCGCAGCAGCCGTTTGAGATAAGTTATGTGAGTAACATGAGCTCTCAACTATAGCTCTCAACTATAGTTAAAAGTAACTTACCTCAAACTTCGAATCTTCTAATATCTCAAATTTTAAGTTCAGGAAACAGTTATCAAACTAAAAGTCACTTATACACCATTGCTGAAATTCCATCTTATTTAAAGTTTAATTCAGCTGAAGTTATGTTAGTGTCCAGCTTAAACAAGCTGCAGACAAGATGATTAAGAGAAGTGTGTCTTTCATTAGGCACATCAACTTTTGGATAATCCTTTGTTTACATACCACTGAGACTAGGAGGAACTTTAAAGCTATTGTCTGTCACACTCAAAGTGACTAAAAATCCTGTACTGCAGAGGCACCCTACACCCGGTAGCAGCACATACTCTCACAGGCAGGAATCTGATAGTTGTGCAAATCTCTGTGAAAAGACCCTGCTGCTTTACGACTAACAGCTCCACTGACACGCCATGTCACCACGGCTGCCTATGAGGAGCACTGCATCTTTCCTTACCCAAATCAAATTAATATCCATTGTTAAGTGAGAGCTCTTTGTTACCAAAGACAATTCAAAACCGTAACCCATGAAACAAGGGTTAGATAATTTTACGAGTGTTAGAAGATCAACAACCTCATGAGCCTCTGTAGTTTGACTGGAAAAAGGACAAGGTCTGAACAGAAGTCTACACATAGAGACCTTTACCAAAGCATGAAGAGACCGTAAGTAACAACTCTGTTTAGTGCTACCAGAACATACTGTGTTCACCATGCTAGAAGAATCTGTAACATGTTTCTTCAAGTGTTCTTTTAACAACACTTTAAATATAAACCTCTGCTAATGCCCTGCTCCAAAAAGCAGCTACTACTGAGGCAGCCCCAAACATTCAGTATGCTTCAAAAAGGACTCCAGAAATAGTCCTTCTTAGGTGAAAGTATTTAGTAATCAGTAATTTAGTATTTAGTAATTCCCTCTACTTGGAAGAAAGCTACAATCTGTGTTCTACATTAATTAATTAAGGCTACCTTGAAGTGATAGTTTGGAGTGGCCACACACTGACAATCAAATATGAACAGCAGAGTTTAAGAGTGGCATAATCACCATTGCCCAGATGCACAGGACCCAGCACACCTTAGACCCTTATCCCAGCCTTTCCTATTACTGAATTTGTGTTTAATACTTGCTTCACCAACCTACAGGAAATGCATTTTAGTATTAAGAAAATGAAACCTTAAAACACTGAAGCAAACTCATACCTCAAGAGTCAAAGCTCCAGCAATTATATATCCTGTGTCATTCAATTAAGTTTACACATCTGCTTGAACACTATGCATTCAGATATTAAGCATCAGCTGGTACTAGCATTTGACCTTCAACAACACACTAAAGCCGGCTGCTGTAATATAGGAAAAGGCTTGCAAAGTGATTATCTCAGGAAAGCCTTTGTTTAATCTAATTAGTTTAATGAAGACCGGACAGATCTACATACCAAGAGGCTGCAGTGATAAAAAACTGTTCCCATGTGTTTCAGTTGTCATGCCATTTTAATCCGTTTCAAAAAGCCAGCTTTTAGCTTTTAAGATACTGAAAAATATAATATGCCTTTGCATACTTTAGTTTGAAACCCACAGCAGTGGGTACGTTCCACAGCTTCAACCCATCACATGACATTTCTCCTTATGGGAAAAAAAAAAGTTGGCAGTAACATTATTATAACGGAAAGTAACTGTAGCCGAGAAAGTGACCTGGAAACCACACTGAAGAAGTCTGAGATCTGCTCTGGAGGGTCAGTTTTCCTGGAGAGACAGACCCTCACACTTGCTTGAAAGGCTGCAGAAACTCACCAGCTGTTTCACAAGAAATATGAATGAATGTTAATAAAACAAAACGTTCATACGGAACGGTATGCACTTACTGCTCACTATCCCATATGTTAAAATGTGCCTAACTGAACTACTAGGAGTTAAATCATTTCAGTGGCATGCTGTGTTTTTAGTGCAAGCATCTCAGAGCGCCTGGCTTACGAAGAGACAATTCCAAGTAGACTGAACAGCTAAGGCACAGTTGTGGAAGACTCTCTGCAACAGAAAGTATTTAATGCATCACCTTCAGCCTTGAATGTACCCAGCAGTGTTGTAATGACAAGTTTCACTTATTACAACTCCAGTGTTATGAACGGTAAATCACCAAAGGTCACGAGTTTTGCTGAGTTTTCAAAGAGAAATCTGACTTCATTCTGAGACTTAATCCCTTGGGATGCAGACGTACTCGCCCAACTGAAATAAAAACTGGCTGCTGTTCCTAGACTGTGCAGTGCATGTAAACACTGGTATTTATCGCACCTAATCTAAAGGATTGCTGCTGCCTACTGTGATTGACACTTCTGCAGTAGCAGTTTCATCCAGTGGTAGTTTCTTTGCTTTAAGACCCCAAATTATTTCTTATTGAAGCGATGGCTAACAAATGAGGACTTCCATAGCCTGAAGTCAAGCTGATAATACAAATTATCAGTGTCCACGCAAAGGATTCCCGCATAATTTCCCTCCTATTTTGGTAGCAGCAAGGGAAAGCTAACAGTCTTGAAAGTGAGTTATTACAACATGAAGAACGTGACCTGCTCTTAACGAAGCCGCTCACTCCATAGCCTCTGCAAGGATCCTGTCGTGCAAGCAGCCTTGTCTGAATGCCACCAGCCAGCCGCACAGGCCAGTACTGCCCTGTCATTTCCAAGCCATGGCCTTTCCACAACCACAATGCAAGTCAGCTCCGATTCTAGTGACAGCTGGATTAAGGAACGAGATCGGAAAGCGCTGTATAGAATAGTCTGAGTAGAAAAACTATTTTATCAAAAGCTTAAACTAATCATTAGCTTTCTGAATTTAAGGTATTTTAACTTGAAAATGAGAGAGCTAAATATATACAGGAGACTAATCCAACAAGTAGGGCTTCAGAAAAACATGTGAACACTTCCAAGGAACAGCAGGCTTTGAGACAGTCTGGAAAGTCCTAGAGAATAGAACCGATGTGATCATCTCTACAGAAAGCATCAAGTGTCCCATGTATTTAAAATACTAGGCTTTCATACTTCCCTATCTCATATTACAATGCTGGTTGTCCACAAGCAGTCAAACACTTCAAGACACAAACCCATGCAGAATAATTGAGTTTTTAACAACTTAAAACACTTTTCTGGAAGCAGAAGTTAATAGGTATCTGGAATGATTAACAGAGTGATATCTTGAAGGGTCTCCTACAGTTCACAGCTTTGATAACACTCAGATAGCTTCTCCCTTCTCCACCTGCAGGTGCTGAAGCTTCCTTCTCAGTACTTCATTTTACTAGGCTCATCTACTTCTTGCTCTGCGATGACATCATAAACTAAACCAAAAAGACTAAATTTGACAGGACTGTTTATAATATCAGGTAATACCAAGTTAAGACTATAATCCCAAAGAAAAAAAAAAAAAATAACCTCTAGATATGACTTGTCCCATTTGGCATTATTTCTAGCATGTACAAATACCTAAGATGAATTTACTATGTGCATCAGCTTCCTTAGATAACTTGAGATGAGTGGAGCTGCCAAATTTTGGACTAAGGCACTTGATGGCTGAAAGCAAACCTGGGATATCACAAAGCTCTGCTTACTGATGTTTAAAATACAAGGGAAAAAAAATGTTTGCCTAATGTCTATCAATCTTTTTTTTTTTCGCTTCAGATCCCTTGGGCCCTAAATACATGACTCAGGATTTCAAGCCTCTTAATCCTGCACAGTTCAGGCTTTTATCCTGGTTATTCAGGATAATTATGCTGTAAAGTGAGTTCTATTGACAGACCTATCATATTAATAACTTTACATATAACCCTAAAAGTAGTTTACTGCACCCCCCAAAAAATAATAGTCATCCATTGACAAATATTTGCATTAAGTTCAGAAGCAACTTAGTACACTTTCCTCATCAGTATTTGTCAAAACAGTATTGGCAAAAATCGTAATACAAAAAAGCTGAACTTTTTCAGAAAGAGACGGTATTATCATGACATCCTGCTTGTTAAAATCTTGCATTATTAGACTACAAGTTTCCTTGCATTCCCAAATTACAAGATGCATTCCAGCCACAAAACCTGTCAGGCATGTGTTAAATAAGGCATATGACATCATTATATACAGACAAGTCTCAAGTAAAGTAAGATGGTACCAAATTTCATCCAACAGAGCTGGAATTGGATTCCTGGATTTTAGTCATTTGTTGTATTTAAAGCTCAGTGCATGCCTGTAAGCAGTGCATCCAGCTGGTCAGTTCTGACACTAAGTATGACTCAGAGAAAAACAGCAGCTGACTTCCTCATAACAGTTATTCCCACAGGTATATTACTCATCTTGAGAATTCTTTTTACCTTTTCTTTTCCACAAAGCCTCTAACTTTTGCTGCTTCTCCTTAACCCTGCTTCCAATACCTTTTGAGCTAAACACACATTTTAGATGTTACCTCTGTTTTCACTTCCATCTTTCAATTCCTCCAATACTATAAATGCATACCACTGAAATCGCTTTACTCAGCTTGAGCAATGATTTTCTTTCCTTACCATGTCATTAGACAGTAAGCAGCCCTAGTGGAAATGCCTTTGTTCTGAAGCTCTGAGTCAACTTCAGGAGTTCTTAACACCAGAAACTTACTTTCAGAACATGTTGCATCCATTTACAAGAAAACAGGCTCGAGTTAAATTGCCTTCCACCAGAACCAGACATTTAACATCACATCCTGATGTGAATACTCCCCCTTTTTGCTTCTAGAAAGCATTCTTTCATACTAATATCCATTTAAGCATAGTGGTGTGCTTTGGACTGTAACCATGCTTCTTGGAACCAAAGAGGTGCCAAAAGCTCTTTAGAGCTCTGAGCCTTCAGGCAGAGGGCAGAAGTCCATCCCTACCTGATTCTTTTCATATTCAGGAAACCTCAAGATTAATTTTAAATTAGTCTTAAAACTACTAGAAAATATTTATGCCTAATGAGATTAAGCCTAATTACTTCCATAAAGTCACTCTGCATATGACTGACCCCCTTCTATTAGGACAGTAAAATTAGCGAAGTAGGGTAAGTTTTAATGGTGGTTTGGTGGGGTTTTTTTGCTACCTGGGTCTAGCTTACTGCTATGTGGAAACAGTACTAGGAAATATTCTACATGCTCTTTGAACTATAAACACATAATATATAAATAGTAATATTTATACGGTAAATCATCCATATATGATAATCCAAATCACCCCTGCCAAGCAATGGTTTGGAACATAAAAATAAACCAAAATCCCCAGCTCTGGTCACCCACCTCAGTAAGCACACACTATGATGCTACGTGGATATCTGTTTTGTTCCCTTGTGGTCAACGTTTAAGGAGCTTCTCTCTCATTCTGTAACATGCCAGTTAAGAGCCTTCATCTTCATATTTCTCAAAGGCCTTTTGGAAAGACAAGACACAGTTTATCCTTAAACCCTCAAAAAGCCTTCCTTCCTTTTTGAAAAATACTTAGCTTGAAAGCTCTGCTAGCTTGCTCTGTGTGCCATATTAATCCCTGCCTGCCAGAAAATACACCAAGTAAGTTGGCTGAAAAGCCATTCCAAGAGAACCCCTTTCAGAAACTGCAATTATATTTGCCATTCGTTCTTAAGGAGACAAGTTTTTTTTTAATTGTATTGTCATAAGTAGCCTATACTTGAGTAGCTGTTTCAGTATTACTGCACACGTTGGTGTTCCTGGTGGTGGTAGGAAGAGGAGGCTAAGGGGGGTTTGTTGGTTTGGGGGTTTTTTGATGGATTTTTTTTTTTTTTAAACCTAGATACTTGAAATTGAAAATCCACTGTATGGCTTTGCAAGAGATTCCACACCTGTGTTTCTTGCAAACTTCTTCACTATGACTATACTGAGAATTCCTTTAGCCCTTTTTGATAAATTTTGAGAGCTTAGCTCACTAACCCATTCTAGTAGGCTTCCTCTTTCTGGTACAGTATAAGAAATATCTTCTGTAAACTGAGCCTCATAGTAGCACTGGATATGTTTTACCATTTAGCAAGGCTACATACTGCTTTATCCTTCAGGTACATCTCCAGTTTCAAAATAGGTCCTTCCTCGTGATTATACCTTTTGGTGTTTCTTAAGTCTGGCAGCCACTTAAAAGCTAAGTTCTCATGCTGCCTGCACTGTCCTGCTCTTTTAGCTACTCCTTTTAAAGAGCCTTCTCATTTGTGCAGGGTTGGTTGCTGGTTTGGGGGCCGGGAGGTGTTTGTTGCTTTGGGTTTTTTGGGGACTTTTTTTTTTACATGTTTAAGCATTACTGCAATATAGCTACCAATACTTGTCCATGGAATGATGTTGAATTAAATGCTTTGCGATGAGTACGAGTTACATGACAACTGGTGCACCATTCAATATAAGGTAATGAATTCTCCTCTGGGCAGTTTGCTTCTTTAACAGAGACGAGGAGTGTGTAAGCACTGCTAGTAAACAGGACGGACAAAGCCAAGATTCTCATCGTACCACTTTGCAAAGTCTAACAATGCATGCGGCAAGCCTGTCACATCCTCAGGTGACTGAAGATGTGGCTGTGCTAGTGTTAAGGCATAAGACTTCCACCCACAGAGGTCCTGAAGCAGCTCTCATTATTTGACACTAACAGCACTGCAACTTACACCTGCCACCTTTCTCTTTTTGCATTGGGAAAAGCCACCTATGTTAATTGGCAACTGTATTAATGAAGTAATAGACTATGTGAAAGCCTGCTGTCACAATAGTCACGCAAGCAAGGCAAGGTTCAGAACAGTAACTTACTGTTGCATTTTTACTCTTCTTCCGCAGCACCTCTGCCACTGAGAGACAGCGCTTTGTCTTAGGTCCTGCTCCAAGCCTGTCTCACGGGACACACAGCACTCCAACAAGTTTTAGCACCCATTCCTTTAATAATCTTTTTTCCACTGCTCTTGCCTTCTCCCTGCACTTGTCCACCACTTCCATGATCTTTAAGAACAGACAATTTTTTTGACAGCAATGCAATCTGCTCCTCTGGATTCAAGGAGATAGGAATCGCCATGCATGTTCCCCAGACTCCACTCTCCCACCAGCCATGACCAAAGCCATGCATTTCACGTCTCCACAGTCCAAGTGTGGGCTACTCACAGCAGCCTGGTGCGAAACAGTCATCCAAAAAGCATTCCCCACGCCCATCCACAAAATAAAGCCAGAAGTTTTAAATATCAGGGTTTCTACTGGCTAAATAAGTTACCACAACAGATTCCACATAAGTTTTTCCACAAGATGCCAGAACAGCAGTCAAAGTCAGTGTGAATATGCCAACTTAAAGAGATACACATTCCGTTAATACTAGGAGCATCTTCACCACAGAAAGATGTTGCTGCCATCTTTAAAATAGCGTTAATCTCCATTCAAGGAAAGGTTCATCTTCCCTCTTATTTCAGGTGAAGTGACATGCTGTTAAACAAACCGCATGTTACATCACTTTATTGCCAGGGCCAGACACTGTTTGAACTGCACAACAAATTCACTAGACCGTCAAACGGCAGCTGAAACAGATTTAGTAAACTTAATTAATTTCTCAGTTTTAGTAGGCTATTTAATAATTGCTGTATAATCTGGCTATGCACAATTAACAGTTGCAGCTTCATTTCTAAAGTCTTCAGGTGTGAAGATCTATACTGTGCTATAACTCATTTTGGTTTCTAAGAGCACAAAGACATCAGTTGCATGACTAAATCACTAGGAAAAAACTGACTGGGAAAAAGAATGCAAATGGATCCATGCTCCATGATAACATTTAAAAGTTCTATTCTACCCAGTGAAGGAAATATCTCCCCCAGTTTCCCATAAACCAAAGGTCTTAACTCTTCACTAGTGTCAGCAGATCCTAATGCAATTTGTAGGTGGGTGTGCTTCCAATCTAAACAGCAAACATTCAAATTAGGAGGTGAACCAAACGTTTATTTAGCTCCAGCACAATGCTTATTCCTCTAGGCAGTGAAAGCCCATGCCTTGAAAAGCTTCGTAACAACCTGCTGGACCTATTCACTGCTGAGGATCAGATATTTGTTTCCCCACCTTGCCCCGTTGAATCGAAGCACAAGGCTATCGGAAATAACGCAGCAAACCAGCAGGCACGCTGGTGCCTAGAGCATAACCACCATGGGTATTCATAGAGAGGTGTCGGTCTCCTGCTAAGGCAGCTCTGAATTCTCAGCAGTAATTTCTAGTGGCTAGTTCAATAAGGGCAATATTCTTCTTTCCAAAAGACAGTATCTGAATTGGGAGCCTACTGCCTTTTGTTCTGCTGCAGCTGACCCTCAGGGCTGAGAGTCTTCCCATCCATGAAGACTACAGATCGTTATTCTGACTCAGCCAAGTCAGACCTATTTTGTTCCTTCTACATAAAGCTACTTCCCACAAGTGTTTCTTTTTTTTCTTTTTCTTTGCAGTGGTGCATGGTAATGTTCTGCAACTTCTGCAATCAGGTGGATTTCAGCAATAGCACACAGCACCTCCGAAGAAAAGAAATTGGGAAGGGCAGTATCAGCTCCTCCACGCAAGAGACAAATTTCACACAACCTTCTTAATTGTTTGTCAATGTTAGACTACTTCCAACCGGCCACTGTTGAAGGCACAAACTCTTTTAAGAACCAAGACTTGAACGTCCAGCTCACAGTTTCCAACTTCCCCAAAGAGCCATTGCAATTACACATCTGACTGTAGCGCACCTCAGCACAGCATCAGTTTCTGTCCCCATACAGTCAAGTAGGGGTCACAGACCAGCCCTGCTAAGTAAGAAGCCAATCTAACCACTGTAGCTCGCAACTTTCCCTTACTGCAGCAAACAGGTAAAGCAGGGTAGAGAAGCAGAGGGCTTCCTCTAGCCTGTGGTTAGCAAGGCTCAGGAAAATGATTATTTCCCACTGGAGGGAAGTGACTGAGAAGAGCAGAGTACCACAAAACAAGAGTGACACGGCACTGTAAAACAAAAGATAACATGAATTACCAAGGTTGGACTTGATGATCTCAGAGGTCCTTTCCAACCTTAGTGATTCTACAATTCTAAGGCTCCCAGTTAGGGTCTCAGTCTTTCCAGAGGTAATTTTGGAAGACGTATAGAAGTCTTTCCCTCTCTGCCTCCTAGTGCTCCACTAAGTTTCCTAAGCAGCCTTCCGTATCCCTGTCTTCCTCTCAGGACACCACCACTTGGCTTCTCAGCACCTTCAAAAGACTCTAACTTGAAGGACACACAGCAGTCTGTCTCCATTTCTAACGAGGAATAGAAAATAGACTGCCAGGAAGCAGCTGTGCTAAGACTGTTCTCCAAAAAGCTGCTTATTATTTCAGTTCTATTAAGAATGACTTATTCCAATTAGTTTGTCAAGGGAAGCACAGAAGCCATCTGAAAACCTCTGCAGCTAAGGAACACTTTAGCAGCGTTTCCAAAAACCTACCTGAGGTAGACAAGATTTAGGAAAAAAACCAAAACAGTGAAGTATGAAGTCTGCTAGCCTTCACAGTAGCAAGTTTCAGACTTCCTAAGTTCTCTCCGGGCAGGCTAGCAAACGCTGGTTAGGAAAAAACTAAAACTTCTTACTGAGGAGCCCCACACATTGACAAACAACCATACGCCTCATTTCAAAGTGATGTTATGAATTTGGCTCATTTAAGTTACATGCATATTCAAGTCTCTACATCATGTCAAGCAGGTTGAATGCCAAGTTTTACCGTGGTCTCTATCTACGTTTACTTAAATTTTTAGTTTGATTCTACTTCCAGTGTTTTACAACATTGCTTTGTTTCCTCCTTTTCTGGAGCCAAAAAATTTATGTCAACAGAATCCTGAATATCCTCTATACGTTCAACGTTCACAGGTAGCAGCATAGCTTAGAAACAGTGCTTCCACTTCACCTTCAGAAACAGACATGCATTTGCACTGCACATTTATGTGTAGTTTTGGATTTTGCACTTGTAGACTCGACACCAGAAGCTAGTAGCTTTCTCTGGACAATTAACAGCAAGTTGAATCTTGGTGTGCTACATTCCTACTACAGGAGTCAGATTTTCACAAATGTGTCCATTCCTACTCAAATCTTTCCTCCTAACCAAAACAGCATGAAATTGAGGTGATGGTTGGTTTGTGGATTTTGTTTGTTGGTGTTGTGGTTGTTGTTTGTTTGGGGTTTTTTTTTGGGGGGGGAGGGGAAGGGCAAAATATCTTCTTGCTATTTGAACACAGTTTAGAGCAGTTACCTAATTAAAAGAACTTGGCAATGTGACTAAACAGTATATGGTCAGAATCAAACTCAGTATAAAGGAACAAACAATTTTAGGCAGTTACACAGCTGCCTGTCAAAACCACAATCTAGTTTGAGGCATGATGCTTTATGCACGTAATTAAGACTAAACAGCTTTCAAGGCAGCTTTCTTCCTTAAAACTCGAGGTAGGTACTTACTAAAACATTACCTTGTTGTTTAGCAATTATTATCAAGATAACCCATTAGCTGTCAAAAAGTATTTTTCACTGAGCAAATATTTGCAAGTATTTAAACAATTGCCTCGCAGCAAAATTGCTCAAAGAAAGTCTAAACCAAGCTATTTCAGGCTACTTTATTATTTTAAGCTATTTTAAGATCAGGAATCTCTGAATCCTTAACTTGGGGGTTTCTAAAATACACTAGGCTTTCCTAGAAAATGGAAACATTTTCCTGTGCGCTGAGAATACTCAGCTGTTCTAGCTTGGCAAGATTAGGGTTCAAGGCAGGCATTGCTAAGTTAAATTGTGTTTTAAATACAAAATTTTAACATTTATATCATGTAGATCCGCAAGCTTTGGTTTACTTGTCAACTAACATGAAGATTATTAAAAATACAACTTTGGACATGAAAAAATAGATTATTGAGTGTGGCAGTAAAACTCTAAATTCTGATCATAAGTGGGGGATATACAAGTCATAGGGCTAAACTTGGATGGAAAAGGGAAAGAACTGGAAGAGCAGGGTGTTTGGTAGTGTGAACACACTCGCTGTGAGAGAAAGACTTGTTCTAACCTTCACGTGAACGCCTGGGCAACTGCCTGGTTTTATACAGTCGAGCAGTCCCTTCTCAGTACAGCAGTGCCTAAAGACATCTGCAGCCAGCCACATGTATACCCAGAGAGAAACCTAACAGGAGGAACCACACCATGTTTGACTGCACCAAATTCTTAAATCGGGTTTCCACAGTAATCTTACCACTCCAAAATATTTGACAGTCATGAACTGTACAAGCGAACGTCTGGACAAAAGACCGCACTTTCCAGGAAATGGACCTTGTGGGCTTGAAAAGACAGAAAACATCCTCAGACTCAGCAACCAGAAGCCAGGCCCTCCACACCGCAAGTCTCAGGGGTTCCTGTTCAGAGACGTCCTGAACTAACACATGCTAAAAAGGCAGCTCGGCTTGTTATTCCACTTATTCAGCTTCAGATCAGTTACTGAACAGTACAGCAGGGTAGGCTATTCTCTTAGTCCTCTGAAACTGTTAAACCACCCCTAAATTCCAGAAAGCAAAACCAACTAGAATAGCAGTGTAACAGAGTAAGTTGTCACGAAACAAGAAAACAGAATGAACTGCACTGGCATGTAAAGATGTCTGTTGACTTCCAAGAGCAACTGTGTTGATTACGGACATAACACCTATCTATACCAAGACCTCGATCAAGGCCTGAACTTCTTCCATTCTGGCTGAGAATTTTTCCATATCTCTTCAACCAGGAAGAAACCAGTCGTCTCTGAATAAGCTATTAAGTGTACAGAGCACTGTAATTTATGGAAGGATATGAGTTCTCTGCCCCTGTGGAAGGCTTCCAGATACCATACTTCTTTATGTACATATAGTGCACAATACCTATAAAAATAGGGCCCACATGTATGACTAGGTGTACAAATATTTGGTGTCTTATGTTGGATAGCCCCATCGAATCGTTGATACACAAAAACCAGACCAGACTACAATTACAAAGGTATATACAACACCAGTGTTTACCATTATAGCAGGAGATAGCATCTGAGACACCTGATTAGCTTTCAGTAACCATTTGTTGACCCATTTTTCAGGAAAATCCCTCTTGCATTCATTAAACTGTTCTTAACTCATCATTTCACACAGGCACGTTTGTAAGAGGTGCTATTCGACTATTTAGCTCATGAAAGCTATTTTTGCAGAGCCAGCAGAGGGAGTACAGACATCATTTTACTTATCAGCTGTGGAAAAGATACTCACCTTATAAGAAAGCACTGAAAGAGCTGCGCCTGCAAACCTAATGAGGTTAGTTTAACGCATGCCAAGAACTTCCTCTGGCTTTCACAGACATGTATGTCAATGGCCAGTAGAGTTGGTGTTTTGTTTCTGATCCCCAGCTAGCAGTCACACCTCAAAGTCTCATAGCTGACAGAAAGGGCAGGATCAGCTCTTAACAGCACTAAGAAGTACCATAAGCCTGATGCTTCACATGTAAAAAAAAAACCCCAACCTCAAACAAACCCCCCCCCAAAAAAAAACAAACAAACAAAAAACCCCAAACCATTATACAGCTACAGTTCAAGCTAGTCAACAGTTTTTATTCCTGTAGATTCTGATGTTTCTTACTTT
Source organism: Psophia crepitans (assembly GCA_013399095.1). Taxonomy (NCBI): domain Eukaryota; kingdom Metazoa; phylum Chordata; class Aves; order Gruiformes; family Psophiidae; genus Psophia; species Psophia crepitans. The sequence goes on along the minus strand of VWZZ01008603.1, from coordinate 11,226 downwards.
CAAAAAAGCTAAATCAATCCTTAAAAAGCAGCTTCACCTGGATTTCAGAAAGTCAAAAAACTCAGAGTTCAAGATGGCCCCCCAAAGGAGCCAGGAAGGTACGGCGGGGCGTTGGACTGAAAGTAACAAAGGTGTTCGCAGAGGCACGCACTGACTGGCAAATCTGGTTTTACACATCCTCTGAGGCAAGAGCTCTGCTGCTGTATTTAGCATTTCCATTGATCAGCCTGCTTTGGAGCTGGCAATTACGATGGAACGGTGTTGACACAGCAGCGGCTGTGGAAACAGTTTGAAAGGGGAACAGGCTTTAAGCTGGCAGATTGATAGCTTTTTGCCATCTCGCGGAGGTGACACTAAGCTCTAGGCCAACACAACACAACATACCTTCCTGCCAAAAACTCCACAGACACTCCTTGCTTATTTAGATTGCAAAATTTTGGCAAGATTTTTTTTTTTTAAAATGAAGTCAATATTTCCCAACTTGTGGGTAAGAGACTAAGCTAATACAAAATTCTTGCCAATCTTAAGCACTTATCAAATTATTTTATTGGGTGGCTATTTATAATTTTTACTATTTAAAAGTTTGCATAGGAAAAGCTTAGACAAATGTGATGAGCTCCTTGGTCTCAAAACTTTCCTTTAGAAGAGCAGCAAAACACTCTCCTCGTCCCAAAGAAAAGATAAATTTCCATCATCTTAAACTTCACATGAACTTTAAAAAGCTTTGACAGCTTGAATCATTAGATTTTTATTACTACCTACCCAAGAAGAAGAATGTGCCTGTAGCTATGGAATTTAGCCTTCACTTGTTTCAAGTTTTGAAATAGAACCACCACCCTTCGGCAAGTTAAATGGCTGTTTCTGCTTTCCAATTCCTACATGAAAGTGGTGTTCACTTCTCGGCTCCATTTTCACATAACAGATTCACAAAATGAGTAAGTCAAAGTGGGTTAAACTGGTTCCCATCTTACAGACCTTACAGTTGGAATATTGTATAGCTGACTTAAGTTTCTCCCCTAGCATGGGACAAGGACACCTCAGTTTTGCTGTTGAAATTCTGGGCTCCAGCAGCGTTCCCTATTTGCTTGCAGCGCCTGGTTGGTTCCCAGGACTCTGGCCAGGCTGCTCGGTACGCTTTATGCAAGGCAACCACAGCAGAAAGAGCCCTACATCTTCTATCACAAACATGGTGATCCTACTCCGCTCTCGTGAGACCTCACCTGGAGTACTGCATCCAGCTCTGGGCCTCGCAACATAAGAAGGGCACGGAGCTGTGTAGCGAGTCCAGAAGAGGGACACAAAAATTATCAGAGAGCTGGAGCACCTCTCCTATGAAGACAGGCTGAGAGAGTCGGGGTTGGTTAGCCTGGAGAAGAGAAGGCACCAGGAAGACATTATTGCAGCCTTCCAATAGGGGCCCCCAAAGGGGCCTACAAGAAAGCTGGAGAGGGGCTGTTTACAAGGACAGGGAGTGACAGGACAAGGGGGAATGGGTTTAAACTAAAAGAGGGGAGATTTAGATTAGATATTAGAAAGAAATTCTTTACTGTGAGGGTGGTGAGACACTGGAACAGGTTGCCCAGAGAAGATGTGGAGGCCCCATCCCTGGAAGTGTTCAAGGCCAGGTTGGATGGGGCTTTGGGCAACCTGGTCTAGAGGAGGGTGTCCCTGCCCATGGCAGGGCGGTTGGAACTAGATGATCTTTAAAGGTCCCTTCCAACCCAACCCAAACCATTTCATGATTCTGTGATGTGCAAGTATAAGGATGTGTCCCAAACACTTTGATCACCCTGCCCTTCCCCAAGTTATTGCTGTCTCTTTTGACAACAGTGAAGCCTCTGCAGATACATGAGAAGCTGATCCAGATAGGAAAAATGCTGTTTACTGAGCACATCGGTTATTTAACCAGGCTTCCCACACAGACAATCCAATACCAGTGCCAACTCAAAACAGGGCACAGAACTACATTGAACATGCCTGAGTGAAGCAAACGTGAAACCATACTTGCAGGAAAGATGCATTTTTCAAAACACATGACTGTATTTATGACTACAAAGTTGTAAACAGGTGGCATAAGCAAGGTAAATGCCAAAAATTCACATAGCAATTTATTGAGTATGATACCAAAATTCTAATTCATCCTGCAACTGTAGCTTCATTAAGCTCCCAAAGAATTATGTTTACAAGAACCCTTATATTTGAGAGACTGACATTAGACTTCTAATCAGCAAGTTATGTGATCCATTTATATCAAACAAGTAGGGTGGGCGGAAGCACTAAAAAGCCCCTTGAAACATGAGTATGTTTCAAAAACTTTTCCTCTTGGATAAGTTTCCACAGCAAATTCCACACAATTTTACACTTCCAAATTACTACAGTTGCCTTTAAGGGTCTACAGAGGTTTGTTCTTACCTCAGTTTTAACCTGAAAAGCTGAAGACCTTACATTCAGTACACAGCTGAACAATTACTGATTTTTAATAAAACACTACTTCAATAATTAGTGCCAGATGCCATGCAGCAGATGCAAGAGCTTTTTTAGGAGCCACTGCTGAAGTTGTGCTCTTCCCCATCCCCTCCTCCTCTCACCACCTGAAGGTCCGATCTGAAGCCTGTTTGCATTCCACGGGTTAAATGTTTATATTCCTCTTATCACACACAAGATTCACCTATCAAACGGTAACACCTATATCTAAGGTAGGCACTTCAGGCTTTTTCTTTTTTTAATGGGCAACAGATAAAGCCAAAAGATTACATTTACCCATCTAGGACATGATCTGAAATAGTCACATGAATCTCATCTTAGATGCGCTTGAGCCTCTCAACAACAGAAGCCCAGGGACAAGTTTCAGGTTTTTACGATGCTTGTGTCGGTGGCCAGGATTGCTCTGCTGAAGGTAAGTGCAGCCAGCTGGGCTGAACTCGCACATCAAGAGGCCGCGTTACTGCGTCACCGCGTCAGCGCAGGCACATGCAAGCAGAAGGCTGTGGTTTCACAGTTAGTTTAGGAATACCCGAGCCTACGCTACAGCCAGACGGTAGAACAGCCCTGTGCCAGCACCAGTGCTCACCTAACCTCGAGGTCAGGGGACAGCCCTAGATGAGAACTGGTGACAAGGAAGACAGCAGCTACACCAGTGGTTTCTCTTGAAGGTCACATAGGTGATGGAGAATGTCCCCTTGCAGCACAGCACGGGCCTCACCAGCTCAAGTCTATCATGGAAGCTTTTCTCCTCACACCCGTGTTCATCCTGGGAAAAAGAGCCTGGCTGCACCTTCTCTGTGAGACCCCACTGAAGACAATCACAAGGGTTCCTCGTTAGCCTTCTCCCTTTCAGGTCAAGCAAAGCCACCTCACTCAACCTCTCCCCACACGTCACAGGACAGTCCCTAAGCAGCTTAGTCATCCTCTTGCCAGCCTGTCTCTGACAGGTGAGGTGGGAAACAGGACACTATTTTGGATGCAGCCTCACGCTCTTGGTAATGCCACAGTCATGGGGTAAGTCCTCGCCACTGCCAGCAAAGGAGAACCCTGGTGCTGACTCAGGCTCCCCTATCCAGTGGGGTGGGCAAGACCCTTCCCACAGACCTCCTTCTCCTCCAGCCCCACCGCAGGGTGACAGGCATCAGGCAGCCGAGGCATCCTCAGCTTTCCTGTTCACCCTTATCCCTAGGGATCTAGCTGACCACAATCCAGCACCGGACACACATCACCATTTCCAGCTACTCCCAATTGCTGCAGCAAAGAGGAAAGCCCATCAGTCGTGCTTTTACTTTGCGGGCTCAGAAATGCTCAGGAGGGGCCCTTGGCAACTCCCATCAGGAGCTTGAAACAGGCCTGGTTTATGATCACTGCCTCTAAGTAACATATATTTACTTTGTCCAGTTCAAAAGCATTTTGCCCATGGTTATATATATAGCTTTATTTTCCATATACGTTTCTTGAGCTTTAGATTTGACAAGAGACTGAAAACAAAGTTTCGAGCCTATGCAAATTCAGCTTCTCAGTTTTGGAGTGAGTAGTTCACTTACGAAAAATGTTACTACAGTATCTTCCCAGAAAATATAAAGTACTCCCCTCAAGCATCCACCCCCTGTATTTTTCCATCTGATAAACTGATTTCCTGTGCTTTGAGGTAGCTTAAGTTCACACCGCAGCTTTAGGGTGTCAGACTTTGCATAACCAAGACAACCTCTTCAAACGGTCTGAGGTGCTGCTGAGCAGTGCCCAGCAATGCCAGGGTCAACAAGGGAAAAAGCAAGCCACGTGTGAATTGTTCACTCACAAGCAGACGGTACCCTTAGTACAGAGCACTGCTTTATACGCTGGCATTTCATTTTTGCAAGTGTGTATTTGCACTAAAGCTCTTTCAAAAGGTTCCTGTATCCTGGTATGCACCGTGAGTGGCCATCTCTATCTGAAGGACAGCTCCACTACGAGTGCCTCCAGTAACAGAAACCAACTAACGTGGGAAAAAAAATCCAAAAGGCAAGAGACCATGCTTTTCTTAAATCCCAGATAATTCAATGCTTTATTACAAAATCTCTTTCAACTACTTTAGAAATACAGCTCCAGTTTAGAAACAAACCCCTAGATCTGCAGTCACCACATTCAGATCTACCTATTACCAAAACACACATCTGAAATTAGACTTTGTGAAGCTTTTGAGATGTTTCACTATGCAAAGCAAGCTCACTGCAGAATGTGAAAACCACTGACGCTGTTAACTACGTGGATTTGAGAACTGAAGTAGGTGGAACACAAGCTGAAACAACTTGTTAATAAAGCAGAAGTAAAGCAGTTGTGCTAGCAGTGGTAGAGCACCTTCCCTACCCTCCCCAGCTGTCGGTCTCAACTATGAATATTTGAAAGCCATCTGGCCCAGATCCTGCCAGCCAGTTTAAATCATTTCATGTTTCATACAACCTCACTGAAGTGAGGCTGCTAGACACTGCTCTAATTTAGGTATTGATTTGCATTGTATTCCATAGGCTTCATCAAATTTTGCACCAGCTTCATTTCCAAGTGAGGAAAAATTGGCAGACCGAAGCGACATAAAGCAATAGCAGCAGCACTTTGATGGAAGTGAAAAAACTCCTGCTCAATACGCACATGAAGATCCTGCTTTAGTCTCTACTACAGCTAAATAGCCAGAGAGGTTCAAAAATACCACCCTTTCTCAGAGAATTTAAGGGCTAACCATACCTGTCATCTTTTCTGCCCATTTCTTGTTACTATCTCCTCAGTTTTACCTAAGTAAAAACCTTAGAAAGTAAGTCTGGATGCAGACTATGACAAGCACTTTGTCATTTCCCCCACTGCAGTAACAGGAACCACCTAGGCATATAGCTAATGTGTTGTAATATTCTTCACTATTTTACTTACCGCAAAGATCTTTATGGATAGACCCAAATAACCTTTTCTGGAGAGCCATTAGTTGAAGGCTGGCACTCAAACTACTGTCAGAACAGTAACTTCAAGTTCTTCTACATGAAAAGGTTAATACTCTCTAGGAAATGGTTTCATGTGATGACTGTGCAAGGAGGAACGTTCCCACACCACTGATCCAATGACTCGTGCTGCTTTCATCAACGCCAGCCCCGGTCTGTGCATGGGGATCGTGTTAACACAAATCATCTATGGGTGCAGTGAGTAGATGCAAAGGAGCAGAGGTGGCACAAAGGAGGGGGGACTTATTGAGCAGACAACGAAGACAAGGTGGAAATGAAAGTAGCTACCAGGCCACCTCAGCCACCCCATGAAACTTTCCACTCAACAGTGGCAAGCCAAATAGGCCAACACAAATGAAGCCGTCTCACCGTCCTCGCAGTCTCTTGGATTATGCTGATCAACAACAGCTTCAGAAGGCCGTGATAAAAGTGTGCCTTAACTTCAGAATATTAAAAAAGCAATCAAACATCTTCTACTAACAGACATGACTAGCAAGTCTTTTGATCAGGACTTAAAAGACTCATCTCTTGGAACACCCACCATACAAAACCAAATGTTTTCCAATCTTTTGGAGAGTCACGGTGGTCATCCTCTTAACTTTTTATAATTTTCTACAAGTATTCCTAAAAAAGGTTTGCAGTAGCTACAAGACTTCTTTACTGCTAGTGGCTAAGCGCCTGATTTCAACAGAGAGCACACTGCTATGGCTATTTTTTTTCCTATGGTGGAAAAACTCCACCAAACCCAGCTAAGGTAAAGCCTCCTCTTCTTCCTTTTCCCATATGGAGCTATCTGTTGGTTTTCATTTCTTTTAAATCCAGACAGATATTCTGATCTGATTCACAGATGAAGTTTATTCTATCATACAGCATTTTTTTCAATTTTTTTTAAAAATAAATCTGTTATCACATAAGATCCAAGATATCTTGATTTTATTAGAAATGCAGTAGTTCAGGAAGCCAAAGTATATACTGCAAGCAACGCATCCCTGTATGTGCACAGAAACAGAAGCAACCTTGAAAGAGCCACGTGGACAAGCCGCCAGTCACTTGTCAAATAATGAGCATAAAAAAGGTTGTGTGATATCTGCGTAAGGGCATATCTGCAACACTCCAGTGAAAAGAGCACTTGATTTTTCTTCCACTGGCACAGGTACCATAAGGATGATTAAGATCATCCCTGATTCAAAATCTTAAAATGAATACCAAAGCTTGAGTTTCACTGAAGACATACAACAAGCAGAAAAAACAGCACACCACCATGAGCTTTGGGTTGAGTCCCAGGAAGTTACATAGCTGCTTAAAGCAAAAGCAGCTGAATCATCTTTTCTGCCTTGAGATGGGGTTTGTCGCTACCGACTCTGCAGAGTATGGTACACCCCGGGCCTCCTCTTCGTAGCCCAGACACTGTACACCAAGTGGTCAGAACCCAACAGTGTTGTATTCCCGGCTGCCACCTTATCTTTCTGTGAATATAAGTGTACAAGTAAGGGTAGCAGATTACAAGCGATAGGCTCTGCAGAAGTGTGTTTTAAGAACACGGCGTTTCCTGTGCTCACTGGGAATTAAGGCAGCATCCAGCTTGTAAGCAATATTAAAAACACTTGAGACATGCAGATCATGGAAGTCCACCACAAGTAGGAGGCCATGCAGGAACTTACCCAGCTCTCTCCTCCAAAGCAGTACCAGAAACCACCCAGCAGTAAGCCAACACTACCCCTAGTGCTGAGACCAGTCATCGTTTAAGTGGCAAAACGAGCCAGACTGAGTGGCCACCACCAAAGCTCATCAACTCTAGTGTCATCCTCAGAACACATCCATGCGCTTCTTCACTGCGCAGTACAGCAGCAAACACCAGTAAGGGCAGCATATACCCTCTTCCCCAGACCGTTCTCCTCCAAAGGCAAGGCAGATGTTATTTGTCTTTCTTGTAAGAGCATGTTACGTCTTACGTCTCACTGGACAAAAGGAATTTGGATGTATTTTCAGAGCTATTTCTGGCTTTTTTTTTTAATGCCTCCTACATTTTCTTTACATTTCTTCTTCCACCAGACCTTTGAACTGCCAGCTGAGAAAGCCTCATGCCTACTTTGCAATTCACCAAAATTAAACTAATAATACCTCCTGCTGTCATCTGTCAGTTAGAATAAGATTTATAAGTGGCAGCAGAAATCACTTTCATAATGTTTATTGGAATACGCACAGCCTGAACAGGCAGATCCCTCAAATTTACTGTTGATATCAAGTGAAACCTGTCACAAAAACTAGAAACTCATTTTTATAACCTGTATTGGAAAGCCTGATAATTTAGAAATAAAAGGCAAACTGGACAATAACATGTACTTGTATTGAAATTACAGTTGGTGTGAAAAGGTGCGACTGTTCCAAGATGGGTTAGTCATTTTGCCTGTTGATTTCGTTGTACCTGTTACCTCTCAGAAATCCTCCTTCTATACCAATTATCGTTGCTTCCACCTTCTGCATCCAACTGCCCTCTTTCAGAGACGCTGAACACATTTTGTTTTCACATGCAGATACAAATGTTTGGAGGGGCTTCAGAAACAAAAAAATCCTTCCTTATTTTTTAATTCACTCTGCTGTGCAGTTAGTGAACATGGTCTTTCCAACTATTTGAAGCTAAAAGCTAGTGGAAAATTAACATTAATAACAGTTATATTAAAGTGAAGAAATCCAGATCTGAAAGACAAGCCATTCTGAGGTAGAAAAATATTTCACGAAGAGGATGGATATTTCTCACAAACATTAATCTTCAGAGGTTCATTTTTCTTTTTCAAACAGGCAACTGTATCAACCCATGTCCGCTGCCCTCTTTGTTCTTCAATAAGTGAATTTTGTGACGAGAACTAAAAATGATGCCTTCAAGAGAAAATCCAACAGGTTTGAATTAAAAAAAAATAATAAAGCCAGTTGAGACTGTTGCACAGACTATAGCAAGCCAGTAGGCAGAACTGATCTTGGCTTTTGAGACACAATACTGCAATCTCTAGGTTTTATCTAATTTTAAATAAAATATTCTAAAGATAAATGTCATTATCTCTTGAACAGCAGCTTTTAACAAGTTTTAGTAGTATTATTATTAATTTTAAGACAAGTTGAGAATACTAAAGAGTACAAATTTAGGAATATGATTGCAATTTTATTGATCCTTTTGGAGGAAAGTAAGCATGAAAAAAATCTGCTCTAGATTCAAGTAATCTTCCTTATTTCTCAAAAGGTATTTACATTTAAATGCCCTGGGCTAATATGGTTGTTCATTATTCTGCATTAGATTAAGTTTTGCTAACTGAAACCCGACTTCAACTCTGAGCAAAACGCACATCCTTGTTGCACTAGTGTTATTTTTCCCTTTAAGAACAGCAGAGAACATATATTAAAATAAACAGTTCAAACACTGAAAGACATCACTGAGGTCACATTTCAGCGGTAAAGAATGCTCAGTGCCATTAATATTTAGTCCACCTTAATGGAAGAAATTTGAGTTAGAAGATACTTTAGGTTATCTTGTCCACCCTTATGTCAAGGGAGACTTGCTTGCTATGGCATGTTATTGATTGCTTTGCCAAGTCCATTTTGAACTTGTCAGTTAATACTGAGTTCCCAGCTCTAAAAATCTTAAACGTTGGCAAAGCTAATTCTTCCGAAGCATCTGTTTTTGAGGTGGCTTCAGCAGATCCAACTTATGTTTCATCCTTCTTAATATCTTCATCTCATGACTGTCTCCAGTTTATCATACTCTTCTTTTCTGAATAAACCCATACAGCAAAAAAAAAAAATTAAAAAAATTACTAGACCTTCATGACTGAGCTGCAGGACATTTACAAGCCTCTCAGCTTCCTGTTAAGCTTCCACAACATGGTTTAGAGGTTCTCAATTTTAACAGCTGACAGAAGTTCTCTATATTGTGGTCCATGAAAGAGTCACTTTCTAAATGAGATTCTAATGTTAGACTGCAGAGCATTTTAATTGGTAGGATAACTCACGGATTATTTGCTGATTGTATATTACACAAATGGGTTCCTTTCCTTATATCATTATCTGTATGTAATGCAACTGTTTAAAAAAAAAATTCAGTTTACCCAATGCTGGTGCGACACTGGTCTGTTTTCTGCTTTAAGTTCCCAAACACGTCTATTTAATATGCAATAGTAAGTCACTGCATGTGTGCATACACTGAGTACAGCCACAATTCGCTTGAAAATTAGTTTTGACTTGTATCATTTTAGTTGCCCACATCATAAGCAGCATTTTTATTTGAATGAATTGAAGCAGTAACGTTGCAGTTCAGCACCAAGATAGCAAAATTGACAGGAAAAACCTGCGAGTGTCTTGACATATCGCAGGATCCCCGTTTTCTTCAGATAACCCGACCTGGGCAGGTTACCGTAATGAGCCGAAAGAGCAGTACACCGAATGACCCAACAACGCTGTTCCAGACTAAAAATTTCACATTGAAGCATACAATGTTTTTTTTCCTTCACCGAATTCAGTGACCACTTTTTCCACTGACACCGAGAGAGTTTCCATTCATTATGCCATAAGTATTAAAGTCCTAGTACATTGGAAGCTATTCCTGCCAAAAGAGCCAATAGTTTAAAGATACACAAGTTTACTTCTGTTGGAATTCACTATTCGTGGTGTTTGGAACAAATCCTTGAAAAGCTCCAACAAACAGGGAAAAAAAAATGGCACTGGCTATAGCTACAGTTACCACCTTCTGACTACACTGCGTGATGAACCGAGGCGTTGGCAAGTTACCTAGCAAAGATTTTTTTTCAAGTACCTAAAAAAGACTATTTCAACCCAAATTTATTAGGACCCATGAGTGTTTTAAAGACGCAGCAGCTTTTGGACAGGCAGCGGTTTTCCAAAGGCATGTTCCCCAGCAAGTCAAGACTGCCAACCGCTAATGATGCGAGACACGTTTCACAGGTACATTTGGCTTGACTTCACTCCCAAGAAGGGACATGTTAAGGGACACAACTTGAATACTCGCCTATGCAGTACCCCTCAGACACTGCTAAGCCAGGCAGCAGCGCAAACACACGCTCAGAATGGCGGTTTAAGACAAGGAATAAGGCATTATCACCAGTTCCTTTTGAACAGACCTTGAGCAGAAAGGCTCAGCACCTGAGGTTACAAATGTAAGAATGTTGTATGTCATAGGTACTTCAGGATGTCTGTAATGGGGACCTTAAAATCACAAGAAAAAAGCCCCCGAAATTGTTACTGTGCATCTTCACTTCAGCCCTCCCTTCTCATACATTTTAAAATACGAAAAGGAAAAAGGCATTTAAATATCAGCACGGGTTTATGCCGAGCGCGGAACACGCACAGCAGCAGAGATTCCCACCGCAGCTGTGCACGCAGGCTGCCCCTCAGGCTGAAAAGCCCGGGACAGACTCACCCTCAGCTCCCCGTCTCCGGGCTCCTGCGGCGGCTCCGGCCGACACCCCCGCCCCTCCCGCAACCACCGCCGGCAGGAACGCTCCCCAAGACCTCACGGCCACCTCTACCCGTCAGCTCGAATCCTAAATCCTTCCGACCTCAGCCTTCTCCGACCGCCCGAGGGGCTCGGAGGGAAGCCCGGACCGACGGCGGCGCGGACACCCGCCGCCCCACTCCGCTCCACTGTGAGCGGCGAGCGCTCCCTCCCGCACCCGGCAGCGGCCAGCCAGCCCCCGGCGGAGGCTCCGGCCCGCTCCCAAACTCACGTGGTGCCGCATCCAAAGGTTACACGCACCGCCGGGACGAGGAT
>VWZZ01008598.1:0-16361 GCA_013399095.1 Psophia crepitans | reverse complement strand
GAAGTTGTCATCGATGCACTGGATATTTTGGAGTTCCATGTTCGTAGGTTGATGTATTACATGATATTAATCATTCATTAAATTTTAGTGGCATTTTTATGTGGTGGCATATCTTGGGGAGGACATGCTACCTGCTCTACAGCTTGTAACAAAACCTTTAGGAGCGGGATAAGTAAACAGCTGTCCAGAGGCTAATCTCTTGACAGTCTCTAAATTAAACTGAATGAGTCAATTGGAGCAATTCAGCTCCCAGCAAATTATTCATCACTAATTTCAGAAAATCTTGAAGATATGTGCTTCTCTAGTGTTGGTGTTTGTGTCTTTCCATGTGTCTTTACACTTGTATCTGAGATTTCAGACTATGTCAAAGCTTTGTGGCTGTGTTTAGAGCCAAGTGTTCTATGTTACCTGCCTAAAATGTTTATCTTGGGTAGTAGACATGTCGATAACATTGCAAGCAGAAACTCAGGATTTGGGCAACTTATTTTACTCAGTAGTTCTCAATATTCTGCTTTCTCAGCATCTAGCTGCTTGGGCATTGATTATTATTGGTCCTGTTATTTTAGGTCTCTGAATACTACACAGTTCATTTCTAGTCTTTACGGAATACAGTTATTGCAATATTTTTCTATCTAATCCAACCAAAATCTGTAAGTACCAGATTCTTCAGATATTTTTTGTAAATTGATATACTTATCTGATTAAACAGATTCTGGTTAAGCATCAAATGAGCAATTTTTTACAAAAAATAAAACTAAGCAAACAGTTGTTATTTTTGAAAGCTTTAATTAAAGCCCATTTTTAATTGTTGCAGTAAGGAGAAGCTGGGAAATTAATTCAGTAGCAAACCGGTGTAATGGCCGAGATTTTTTAAATGGGCTTTACTTGAGCAATATTACTTGGAATATATTTAGTACTAAAACTTCAGAACAACAGTAATGAAATAACGTTTGTTATATTTGTATCTATGCAATTTGCATTTCATAAAATATTAAAATAGTACTGTGCTTTTATGCTAACATAGTTCTGTTTGGCCATATAGTTTACCTTTACCTGATTATTTCTGTAAGGAGTTGATCAACAATTGAATACAATTTTCAAATCTGAACAAGTGTAATCTCCAGGCTACTTGACAAAGTGTATTTTGCCTTAAGTATGAAGAAAGTGTATTTCAGTATAAGTTATAACCTTTCTTATAGAGGGGACAAAAAATTAGAACAGTTTGAATAAAATCAGTGAAAAGAAAACAATAAGTATGATGATTCTTCATCGGCAATGCCTTTCAGCTTAACCGTCCCCTCCCCAGTTTCGAGTCCCGTTAAATAAATGGTAGCCTTCTGCTGACCAAATATCTAATGCAAAGCGCTGGTCAGGAATGGTTTATTTTAGAAAGCTAGAAAACAATTCCTACACTTCTCCTTGTGGAAGCTGTCAGTTACCATAAATCAGCAAGACATATCATGACCTGAAAAAAGTCCTCCAGCACATATCTTATGAATTGGATGAGGGACAAAGAAATGCCCTCTCTATGCAACCTTTCACTGCAGAGCATGTCAGCAGCTGGAAAAATGCCAAGCTTGTGGAGAAATCCCAAACTCAAAGAATCAAAATTGGCCATAAAAAGCCATGTAGGCAGCCTTTATACAGCAGAGGAATATACAGTATAGGGAGTTGGTAAGTGAAATTTGAAATTTTACAAACTTATGGCATTTTAATTTCTTATTTTAATGTTCCATTCTTTAGCAATCTGCATCTCAGAATTCTCTGTTCCCCCTTTCTTGGCTCCCCTCCAGTTTTAACAGCTCATTCTGCAAGGCCAAACATTTTCAGTAAGCAGTCAGTGTTGTGTCTTTTTGTCACATTGCCATACCTTATATTTTGTTGTTTTGTTGGGTTTTTTTTTTAAGAATAACTTTTCTGCTGAATCATGTGCCATACCATAGTTTGCTTGCAGTTGCTATTGGTCAGAACTTCCACTCAAGGTGAATTTCCATTGGCATTTCTAACGTTTTCTACTTTTTTTTTTTCCTGTGCTTATGGGTGGATGGTACTCTCAAACCAGATCCCCTGTCCTATGTGAAAATGCTGGGAAAGCATTAAACCTGCTTTTGAGCACGCAGAAGATCTTGGCTTGATACACAGAATGTAATAGATGGCTGTATCAAATGGCCCAAATAGAGGAATTCCTGTCAAAGCCCAAGCCTGGAAGGTGAGCTTTCAGCTCATTTTGGAGTAGCAAAGGTACATATTAGGCAAGATTATAACACACAGATCTAAGGTAGCTACTGTAATGTAATCAGATAAGGACAAAGTTGGCTTAGCATGATTTTTGTCCCATTTACTGTAAGTGTGGATTTTTGACATTCTGTTTCTTAAGGGTCATATTTTTAAGACCCTAATGATTTAATTATATGGCACCTGGAATTAAAATCAGAATTTCCAGCATTCTTTAGAGTGAGAAAATTAAAGGGTCAAACTTTGAAAAAGTGCTCAAGACATCCGTGCTCTGTCTCCCTCCTACTCTTAAGATGCTTAATGACAACAAGCTGAACTTACTTGATAATCTGCTGATTTATTTAGGTGCTAAAATAAGAGCTAAATTCCTTTGAAAATCTGACCCTAATACCAGCACTGTGAGAGCTACTTATGTATTTAAAAAAGCTTAAAAGTCTAAGAATAGAGTGTTACAGATTCTTTTGAAGGAAAGTGGTAGAAACCATGATATTTGCCCTGTTGAATGATGTACTTAGCTTAGTTTTAAAGGAAGGAAAATTGGCTAGATGCTCTAGTGCCTATATACTATCAATGCAATTTGCATTTTTTTCCTGGACGTCCTTTCAGGTGGATGTGTAGGAATTTCCTACTTGTAGGCTCAGTTCTCTGATATACAGATAATATACTTGTGGTCATTTTTTTGCCAGAACACTTAGGACTGGAAGATATAAATTATTTTCTGGTTTGGCTTGACACAATTATTCAAATTGTTCAATGCTGCTGAACATTGGTCATCTTACTGATCATACCTGCATATCTCTTAGGGTAACTACGGTTTAACTTAACCTGACAAAAAAATGAAAAGGAATTTTGTGAAATTTATTAATGAAATGTATTTTAATAGAGACATGATCCAAGGTTTTTAGCTGTCAAATATCTTCACATAAACTGTTTTCTTTAAAACATTTCATTTTGAATCTTGTCAGACAAATACTCATTTTTAAAATAGATGTTTCTGTTTGTTAGTTCTGTTCATTTCAGTGTAGTTGTTTCTAATTTGCATTGTTCTGAGAGGTAAATCTAACCTAGTAATTGTAGTAGTCTCAGCTACACCTGCAGAAACAGTGACATCATTTTCTGTATTTGCATAAATTTAGTGTGCCTTGCAGTGCCTCTGGATAAACCTCCAATTTAGTCAATATCTTACTCATCTTTACTAAACCTCATGTCACAATAAAGTGAAATAAGTACTGGTTCATAATCTAAGACAAATAAGCAGTCCTCCACATGGGCAACACTTCAAATGTGTGTTCGTGTGATACCTCCTTGAACTTAAAGTGCATTGAATGGGAGAGAGCATGAACAAATTTTGAAATGTTTAACCAATCTTTATTAAAGAAAAAAAATATGTATTAGGCAGAGTTCACTGGAGAATGATAGTTGTGTTTTATTTCCATATGTATTTTCTTTGAGGCACCCATGTATTTTGAAACTTTCTGGGAAAGAAAATGATGTTCTGGTTTGAGGCTCTTCACCTGGCAGCCTGCCTAGGAGCTGTTGATGTCAGGAGCTCATGCTTAGTCTTCCAGGTCATCCAGGGTTTCAGCCAACCAGGTGAGCTGCCAGGAGCTAAACAAGCAAGCTAGAGAGAGGAACAGAAAAAGGTTTCCCTTAGAAACATGGTTTGGCACATGAATCTGGAAACATTTCTTTGGATCTGTTGAACACTGCCAAAATTAAATGGTTTCATGTGACATTTCAATTTAAGTAATACTTCTTTTTGTAGCCATCTTTTAGTTTCCTCTCGGACTGGGGAAGGTTATAGAAGTGATACAGTAGTTACAGCATTGATGCAGTTTAGGCCTGGACAGAATAGCTTTGATTTGTGGATTGGCTCTACTTGTGGAAATGGTCCAGGAAAAGAACTTGCTACTTATACATTGTACTTTTACAGCATATATATGGAGCAACAGTAGTAAACCAAAATCCTCATCTGTGTGTACATCCTAATTTTTACAATAAAACTGTGTATCTTCGATACTGAATGTGAAGTCATTGGTACAGATACATGGAGGCTGAATACATGGAAGACTAGCACTGTTCTGCTAAGTGATGTCCAAGATTTTCCTGTCTCATTAAGGAAAGGAAAACTGAAACCTGGTACTGAGTTTGTAGGATCCTGAAGATAGCTTTTATCTCTTGCATGACAGTTTCATCTAGAGAAATGCTTAAATTCACTCCTATCCTTTATCAAACCAATGAGCTAATAGGATGATGGAGAAAAAGAGGGTACCAAAGATGACAGGCAAGAAGGCAAAAAAAACCCAACAATACTGGTAATGCTGCTGGAGATGAATGAAATTGTAACAAAACTAGGAATTTACTTGTTTAAAATAGTCACTTTGATTAAAACTCTGAGATTTGGAGACATAGTGTCAGAGGGAATAAAAAGGACCGACTCAGTGTGGTATGGTCAAATACAAACAAGCAAGAAAGTAAACTATAAAGTTATGGTGTTTGCTCTGTATCCCTTGTTATTAATCACTGTCCCTATCTGTGTGTATTTTGCATTAAAATAGCTCATTAGTGAGTAGCTAGTTGACACAATGTGCATTTAGGGAGGGCAAAGGGACGTTAACCATTTGCAGTAAGACCGTAAATCCAGACTGGGTTCCTAGGCATTGTAACCAATTTGTTTAGACTGCTGGGCAAACATTCAAAACTGCAGATCATGAAAAGACTTTATGGTTAAGCATTTTTCGGTAAGGTAATCCTGAAAAACAGAAGAGCAGTAGACACTGAAATATTTTTTTATCATCACATACAGTGTGTAGGGGTTTATAAAGTATTGATGGGGTTGAACTAATGGTGATTGCATTCAGTAAATAAAGGAAAAATTAATTCCCTCAGCTGTAATTTCAAGACCTTCTGCTAATACTAGAATATATTTACACATTTTAGGAAGATTAAAACTATAAAAAGGAAGTTAATCAGTTTGCGTTAATCACAGTCAGAGAGAAACTCCGTAGACAATTGTAAAAATGAAAATATGCATCACAATCCATAATTGGTATGGTTCAACTTACTTTGCAGAGTCGGTCTTTGATTTAGTGTATCAGTTAATTAGGGAAAATAATTACAGTTTTGTGTTAAATAGATATTTTAGGCATATGGTAGATCTTAATGGGAAAATATGAGGATGAGTAACCATACTGTAGTATTGCTGCTCAGTGCTAATATGAGATATAATGTTAGCCAGTTCCTTTACTGGACCCCAAAGTATCGTCATTACTTAGTTTTTTTCCTTTCAAGCTTGTAGAATTTTTTGCCTCATCAAGTATGACAGAATTATCTGATGCACTTTGTAAAAATAAATATCTAAGAACTAAACTACAGTCAAGTGTTTAAAAGGAGCAAATTTTTATACTGGTCTTAATAACATTAGTTTATTAAACAGGAGCAGGCCTTTGGAAAAAAAAAACCAAACCAAAACAAACAAAACCAACCAGATTTGTTAGCATCCCCACGTGGTAGACATGATAGAATTTTGCTAAAAGGGAAGAGAAGTGAGAAAACATCTATCCCCTTTCGGCAGCTTATATTTGAAAGCAGGAAATTAGGGTATCCCATACCTTCAAGTTCTAGGTTATCTGGACTTTCAAAAGAAGTATAACTACTTATGGTGCCATAATTCCATGCTTTGTCAAAATGCTTTCTTTGTTGCCTGCCTAAGCCTCATTAAACAGTCAGCTATTTGGATCTAATCTTCCCAGAAAAAAATTCCTGGCTCTGTTGGTTTTAATTTGTAAGAGAGTCACCCTTTAGAAGGGCCAGTGTTTCTTCTTTCCAAGTATTCAGCAACATTAAGATTAATATATGATTTCTACAGCACTTCTAAAGCCATTTTGATATCAGAAAGCTTTGCTTTCATTTTTTACATAGATAGAGCACAGAGAGCCAGTACAACCTTCAAAGGAAGCAAAATTTGTGGGGGTAGCTGCTCTGCAAAGTGTGCAATCCCTACTCAGTAATCAATTTTCTTGTGTAGGACTTGTTTCCCTTGGTGATCCTTTTCACTCTTAGCTGAGTTTCTCATCTCCTATCTCAGGGCCCTGAGCAGAGTTTTTGTATACCTTATCGGTGGTGATATCCTTCAGAGATCTTATAACATGTCCAGAAGAAGTAGAGTTGTGTTTGGATGAAACACTTTTTAATATTTTCCTTGGATTCATAACTCCTTAGTGCTAAAGAAATATTACCTGTGTGAATTTGGAAAGAGTGGTATGCCTGGCAAAGGTGCAAAATACTCTGTGATAAGAAAATGATCACTTGGCTTATAGCACTGCTCGGAATATCTTTCGTACAGTTATGCCTCCCGTACTGTTTACTTTGTTAGTGTACATGCTGGGGGGGGTGTCATATATTTAACAAGTTTATGTTACCCCGTATCTAGTTCTAAGTTGTTGGGTTTCTTTTTCCTGCTCAGAAGCAGTATCTGCAGAGAGTATTATTTTTATTAAGAAAAATTCTGTCTGCCAAGACATTGTATTTACAAATTCTGTAAATCTTACGAGTTCTCAACCTGTCAAGTTCTTTGCAAGCACTTTGAATTTAAATCTGATAAGAACAAAAGTATAGCTCTAACTTTTAAGTACAGCACAAAGTGTTTATTTCAACAAGAAAATAAACAACTATGGTGGCTTATACTAATAGTATAAGACATTTGGGCACACTGTATAGATTTGCTAGCCCAGAGGTCTTGAGGATGGATTCTTGGGTGTATTCACGTGTCTAATGGAATAATCTTTATGTTACTGCACAGAGATGTTTTGCATAGAACAGTAGACAAATCCTTTTTATTATATAAAGCCAGGTAAATGGAAGATGTATTCTAATCCAGCTAAGAGAAAAAAGTATTATTTTTTTTCCTTAGGTATAAAAATTATTTATTTTAATAGAGATGGTTCATGAAATATATCAATAGATTAACAGGCTTTTTCATATTGAAAATAATTTATAGTGAAGCCAGAAAAAGCATGCTTTGTGTCAGTTATCATTTCAAAGAAAGGAAGAAAGCAATTCAGTAACTGTCATCATAAATGTATATATTAAAAAAGAGGATTTTCTCTGTCAGTACTTCGTAAGGCTTCTTTTGACTGAAGATCTTTTGTATTTCTTCCTTAGTTTAAGTTAAATGATGCTATACTTTACATATTGTCTTTTTTCTTTAAAAAGTCTTTCCTCATTGTATAGTAATACTATCAATGATAACGGCTTAAAATAAAGTTGATGACTGATCTAAAAATAAAGTTCATAGTAAAATGAAAAGTAGATTATAAAAATAATAAAGTGTAGAAATTATTTTATTTAAAACATAATGGTTAATATTCTCAGAATTTTTCCTCGTGATTGGACATTTTTTAATAAAAGTAAAATATGGCATTCTGTCACAATTAGATTATTTCAAGATCTGGGATTTAAAAGCATATCAACCAATCTAAAATTTTTGATAAAATTTGGAGTTGAAAACTGAATTGAATCCTTACTCTATTCTCCACCAAAATCTGGATTTGTCTATTCAAATTCGATACCATGAAAATGTCGACATGGTCTGGTGAACTGTGAAGTAGTATTTCATGTGAAGCTTTACCTCCATGACTCATCACAAGGCACTGATATTCCTGAATGTGCTTTTAACCTCAAATTATTATGCATTATGGTATAATTAAATTAAAAGAATTATCACTAGAATTTTCCTGGTTTTCCCCTCCCCCGGGGTAAAGTGTGGCCACGTGAAGGTAAAATTGAAATTCTTTCCTTTTTCTTTTGATGCTATGTAAACAATATATTGTATTTTGGGTCAAATCATATCAAATTAAATAATTCATTGAGTCAAACCAAGAAACATTTCATTATGGATCTGTCTGAAACTAATTAGTGCCTGCCTAATGAGGAGGTACCAAAATAACTCATGGGAGTAGTGTAGAAATGTCATGTTCTCCTTTCTCATGCTTTTTCTGGTTGGCCTACATTTCTTAAGCATACTGCAGTTTCTCTTTTGGCTAACAACAGTAGATCACACACATATTATGTACCCCAGAGAGAGCAGGTATCAATGGAAAGAACAACTCCGATAACTGTTGACCAGGGGAGAGCAATACATTTTGAAAGCCAGCAGCTCTGCTCTTAAAGTAGAATTTTAAACTATCTATCTCCTTTAGACATTAAATTCTAGTTTCTGATCCTGGAAAATTTCTGTGTGAATACTATGATTACATGCAAGAGCAGTTGTGAGGTTGTTGCTGTTCTGTGCTTAATTAAAATAGTGACCTGTTTCGTTAATTGCCATGTTCCCTGTTGCATGGAAACTATAACACAAATCTTACTTTCTATTTTTTAACCTGCTGGGAATTATGTTGATTTTGATACACTTGGTTCTTGTTGACCTCACAGGATCAAAAGTTGGACCTTGATGTAGCCTCACCTTGGGTACTCTGTGCAGTGCTCAACCCCACAATTTAAGAAGGATCTGCAGGTCCTTGAATGCATCCAGAGGAGGGCACAAAGCCGGTGGAAGGGCTGAAAGCCATGTCCTGTAAGGAGTGGCTAAGGACTTTGGGCTTATCTAGCTTGGAGAAAAGGAAGCTGAGGGGCAACCTCATGGCTCTTTACAGTTTCCTGAGGCGAGGAAGTGGAGAGGGAGGTGTGGAGCTCTTCTCCCTGGTATCCAGTGACAGAACACATGGGAACGGTTCAAAGCTGCACCAGGAGAGGTTCAGACTTGGTATCAGGAAGCATTTCTTTACCAAGAGAGTGGTCAAACACTGGAACAGGCTTTCTAGAGAGGTGGTCAATGTTCCAAGCCTGTCATTAGAAAAGAGGACTTTGAACAATTCCTTTAAAAATATGTTTTAATTTTTGGTCTGCCCTGAAGTGGTCAGGCTGTTAGACTAGATGATTGTTGTAGATCCCTTCCAAATGAAATAGTCTATTCTATAATCTTCAATATTTTCATCTTTGTTATGAACCATGAAACCTTGAACAAATACCTGGGGTGAGGGGGAGGGGAAGTATTTATATTATTTTCATTATTCTTCAAAGGGTTTGCACTTTGAGCAGTGTAATCAAATTTATTACTATGTGGATTTAAAAGAAATATGAAATATAATGCTTCCCCTCCTCTCTCGCACTCTCTTGTGAAGGTGGAACATAATAACGTCAGAGGTAATAATTAAAAGCCTGATAGCATCCTGCAGGCTTGAAGTGTGCCTAAATGCCACCTCTATCTGGAAAAGAGAAGCTATTCAGCTAGATTTAACTTGCTTGTAGTTGTGCTTACTCCAAGTTACCAATATTGGTTTGCAGCGTGGGTAAGAGGTAATTGTGAGCTGAAATCTGACCATAGTGGCAACATTTGTTATCATATTTGTAGTGTTTGAGAACAGCTTGAAAAATAGCATCCTAAGGTATATTGATGTTTTGGAAGCTTCTGACTAGGTGAAGTTACAATTTTCAAAGTTTTAAATCTCTCTTTTTTTTTCTTTTTCTTTTTTTTCCCCCTCATTCTAATTTGTCTCCACAAATTGGAGGAACACAGTGAAGATAATCACAATATATCTTATCAGACAAAGGAGGGAAAAGAAACATGTGCCAGATGATTCAATGAGCAAGGAGATGTAGTGGCCAGATGGGAATGTTTAAGTAATGAATGACTTGGGGGTAGCAGGAGGGAAGCAGACATACTGTACAGATATTTATCAGTTGTGAATAGATTGAAGAGTTGCAGGATGAAATTATTCATTTCAGTCATTTTATTGAGCAGCCGGAGGTGGTATTCTGAAAAAGATGATAAACATCACACGTGGTGTTTCTTCAGACATTATATGAGTACTGCAAAACTGCCACAAAATTTTACCTTCCAAATCACAAAATATGCCCAGCTGTTCTTTGCCAACATAACTAAAAGGGAAAAAACCACAGGTGTTGTAGTTGCAGAAATCAAAATAGAGACCCATTCCCTAGAGTAGTGGGCAAGAAGAGAATATACAAAAGGGGACTTCAATATTACTAAATTAGTGACATTGCTGTGTTTTTCTTTGCACTAACTTAAGATTCTCCATACAATTTGTTGTTCAGGTACTGGGAAAAGGAAGTACAGCAAATAACAATAGCCTTCATTATGAGTAAATATTAGAGCTGGGAAAATATTTTGGAAAGAAAGTCTCTGTCAACATTTGTTTGAATTTCTAAGTAGCTTTGCCTCAATCATACTTGCATTCTTTGTCTTCACTCGCAGAAGGATCAAGTTTTAATGGAGAGGATATCCTCAGAGGTGGATTACAAGGTTGTTTGAACAAGTGTCTGAGTTTGGCATAGAAATGCTATCTTCATAGTAAAGATGGTGTTGTACCACCTCTTCACTTGTTCAAACATGAACAACTGTGAGCACTGTGTATTTTGGAACTAGGTGTAGCTAGGTCGGACTCAAAGTAGAGCACACACAACTTCAGGTGTTTTGAAATCTAGGTGTCACACAAAAAATACTTAACGGAATGAATCTGAACATGTGGAACTTTTTAACTTTACTAAATTTCAGGGGAATACAATATTCTCGAGTCTTGGGGTTTGTGCACCATAACTGAAATTCTCCCAAGATTTTAAAAATAAAAATAAAAAAAAAAATCTTTAAGATTAATCAATATGTACTAGTTAAGTTCATAATCAGCAAGATGTGATTTATCTGAAAAGCATAGTTTAAGTGCTATTTTTAGTTCACCTGAAAGATTAAAGGTGTTGACACAAATTTGAAATACTCCATGACGTAAATGAAATAATATCTAAAAAAGCCAGATGAACATGGGGCCCTGTATGAAAACAGATGGGACACCTGTTCCAGTGTTTCACCACCCTCACTGTAAAAAGTTTCTTCCTTATATCTAATCTGAATCTACTTTCTTTTAGTTTAAAACCATTATCCTTTGTTCTATTGCTACAAAACCTGCTAAAAAGTCTGTTCCCATCTTTCTTATAAGCCCCCCTTTAAGTACTGAAAGGAGGAAGTAAGGTTCTTCAGAACCTTCCCTTCTCCAGACTGAACAAGCTCAACTCTCTCAGTCTGTCTTCATAGGAGAGGTGCTCCAGCCCTCTAGATCATTTCAGTGGCCGTCCTCTGGACTTGCTCCAACAGCTCCATGTTTTTCTTGAACCCCAGAGTGGGATGTAGTACTCCAGGTGGGCTCTTACAAGAGCAGAGTAAAGGGCAGAATTACTTTCCCTTGACCTCTTGGTCACACAGTTTTTGATGCAGCCCAGGATACGGTTGACTTTCTGGGCTGCGTGCACACACTGCCAGCTCATGTCTACTTTTTCTCCACCAGTACCCCTAAATCCTTCTCCTCAGGGCTGCTCTCAATCCCTTCAGCCCCCAGCCTATATTGATACCAAGGATTGCCCCAGTCCAGGGCAGAACCTTCCACTTGGCCTTCTTGAACCTCATGAGGTTCACATGGGCCCACTTCTTAAGCTTGTCCAGGTCCCTCTTGATGGCATCCTATCCCTCATATGTGTCAACTGCACCACTCAGCTTGGTTTCACCTGCAAATTTGCTGAGGGTGCGCTTAGTCCCACTATGTCACTGATGAAGAGATTAAACAGTATTGGTCCCGGTACAGTCCTCCTATGTATTCCCCTAGCCTCCAACCAAAACCATGCATGTGCTGGACAGGAATGCAATGAAGATTAACATGCAAATTTCTCATCTGATTCTCATTTTCTTCTGAGAGAAGCTTGGTGGATCATAAAGGTTAATGTTGCTTCATCTGGTTTGCTTAAGTAAACCGTATTTCTTAACTTGCCTAAACAAAACTATGTCTACAGCTGTAACTAGGTCTAATTCGGTCCCCTAATGCAAATGGATGCTTTTAACTGAACGTATTGAGTAGGCTTCTGCAGGAGTAAAGAGCATGACTTAAAGCCATTAGTCCAAGTTTTAAGAGGGTATCTTAATTCCTCTGTCACTAGGCTGGAGGATGTCACTGGTGGGAAGAGAAAATTAAAACAAAGGAAACAAACCTGCTCTTTCAAATGTATTTTGTCAGCCTATGAAGTTTCCAAGCCTTCTTATGTAGATTTTTTTTCATATGTTCAAATACCGCCCTTTTGCTGGAGTTGTTGGCATAGTTGTGTTCAAGTGCGTTTTTACCAGAGCTTGATTCTTCGCGTGCCAGGTTTCTTTTCTCTTTCCCCTACTTTGCTCCCTCCCAAGAATCAAGCAGAGAAATCCCATCTGAGAAGAATTCTGCAGTGTTACTTCCCTTTCATACTTCTTACATGAGATAAAAGATAACAGAGAAATATATACACTATTCTGTTCCACAATCAGCGTAAAATGCCCACACTGCATTAGTGTCAGCTCCAGGTACTTTCAACCACTGATCTGACAAAATAAGTATCCTTGCTGGTGTAGATCAAGATTCACTAATCCTAAATATATAGAAATGCAGGTGTTTTAGAGAAAATACAGTAAGCCTGATAAAGTATAACGATTTCTAGCTGAATCCTGATGTTTCGACTGTTTAGCTTTTTTCTTTCTCCTGATATGGTATTGATGCTGATATCTCAGCACTTACAATCTCTCTTGAGTGATGTAATTGTTCTGGTACTTCTGTTTGTTTGTTAGAAGGATTTTGCTACTTCGCAGTCCCTATTTTTCTGACCTCAATAGATTTTCACCAATGTTAAAATTATTTCTTGCTACATTTCAGATTTTCAGAGTCATAAATCTTAGTAGACTCATGCTATGGTAAATTTTAAAGAATACAGACTGAGTCAGCAAAAATATTTATAATTGTCAGCTGCATTGATTTCCTAGGAATGCAAGAGCTTGCCCTTCTCTAAAAGAAAAATAACAAAACCACAGCCAACAGCAAAACCTTGGTCACTACATTTTTAGTAATTTAGAAGTGGATGTGGCTTTCTATAGCTAAATTTAAGAGATTTTTCTTCATTGAAAGATTAGAGGGCTAAAAGTATAAACAACAGGTAAATAAGGACAGTAACAGATTAATGATACCATGGTTAATTTAAGTGAATACAAATGAGAAGAAGATAGTAAAAGAAAATGATTGAAATACTGGGGAAAATAATTTAGAATATAAAAATAGGAAAAATGCGTATATGATGGATAAGTGGCATACGATTTGGGAAGCCTAGAAATTTGTGTTTTGGACAATCTGAAATGAGATTTGAAATTATCTGAGTCAAGTAAACTTGGGCCATAAAATAAATTAATTAGATTGGCAATTAAGGGGTGATCATACAGAGAAATTAATGAGGAGTAGAGTTTGTAAGTAGGCCAGATATTCCCATTGGGACATTTAGGTTATAGACAAGTTTTCAAGGTCATAGCAGCTGCAAAGAGTGGCAGATAGGTACCGTAATAGTATGGGGGCTAATTTCCCACCTGAGACAGCTCTGATTCCAAACTTATTTGGTAAAAAAGAAAAAGTAACAGATTGTCTTGGGATATATGAAGCATTGCAGATCTTCACTCAATGTGGATAGAGAATAGCATCATTAACCATATCCAAAGTTATTTTTGCAGCCTATTAAGTAAAATACTCTCCAAAATTTCATTGGAAACATGTTTGGTTGAAGGTAATAACTTTCATATAATTAATTTAAATATGTTAACTATTTTTTTGAATGGGCATTACATATTTTAGTATAAACTTGAGAAACTAAAAGATGAGCAAACTAAGGGGGACTAAATATTCTCTTTAGGGATAGAAAATGTATCTAGATCAGATACAAATAACTAGGAAAAGTCTATTGTATCTCCGCATTTACTAAAATTATTTTATCGGGAGTTCTCTGACGTCAAGTACTAACCAAAAGAAAAGAAAACAGTGACAATAATAAGTATGTCTAAATGAGAAGAAACTTAAGGGGAATTGAAAGAATATATTCTGGAGACATGCAAGAGGGCTAAGAGTGAATATGATTGATTAAAAGGGAAGTTTTATGACCCATCACTTTGAAGTGAAGCAACGTAGGTGTTCTGATATTGACATGATTTTAATAATGAACTTATATCAACAATTTTCTATTCCAGTATGGTCATGGTTTTACTTATTTCTGTTGCTAAATAAAATACCATGGCTAAATGGGATACATGTCTAAGTGCCTTCCATCCCAGAATTTTGTAATTCTTATTTCTGTCTTGCCTAATTGGGAGCCTTTTGTTACATGCAAATTAGTTCAGAAAAAGAATTATTAAGTGGAATTAAAATAGTTAGCTGGAGGAAAATGTATTAAAAGTGAATGAATGGTGAAAAGACAGATTAAAAGAAAAGCATTTACAGCTACCTTGAGAATCCAAGCAAAACCTACTGAGGCAGATCTCTTGAAGGAAAGCAAAAGGAGACATCTATATGAAGATTAAAATTGCCCATGAGTAAAAGAGTTTTATGCCTTGGAATTAGTGATGAAAAGAGGGCAAGAAACTCTGTTTGGTATGCAATAACAGTTCAAAAAGTCTTCTACATTAATCTTCTGTGTCAGGTAGTTTCCTGATACTGCATCTCCAAAGCAATCCTCTGCAGCATGGAGATATATACTCAGAAGGAAAACTACACACAAAAAGGAACAGATCAGAAGGAGAGGAAGTCTTAAAAAATCAAAACCCCCAAATACCCATGTGATAAAAGTACATAAGACAGTAAATAATGAAGGAAAAAATCAGACCCCTCTAAGACTGATTTTGAAAAATATTTTTCTGTAATATGAGTAAAGCCTTCCTGCAAAGCCTGAAAGAAGATTAAAAAACTAGGTATGAGATCAATATTTATTTTCACAGAAGGAAGCACATAGGCACAGGAAGTTTCTTCTTCAAAATATTTTGCATATCAGGATAGCAGGGGAAAAAAAACCAACAAACCAAACAACAAAAAACACCAACCAAAACAAAAATCTCAACACCCCAACCACCACCACCACCCCCTGAAAGACCCCTGAAACATCTTTCAGTGAAATATATATATATACATCTCCTGTGTTCTTCAGGGAAAAAGGGGAATTCTATTGAGCAGTTCACTTCTATTAAATTAAAATACTTCCTGGTGATTTTGATTAACAAAATTGTCATAAAACTCAGACCATTTTGCCAGCTCCCCAAGGACAGCCTGATATGGATGCATACATTTATGACAGTATTCCTCATCTATATGTGGATCAGGTGGAATTTCTTCCATTTAAGTGTAGTACTTGTTCAGGAAATGGTTTCTTTCCTATGTTTATGGCAAGACATACAAATATTTTCCGTTAGTTTCAACAACATCTCACGCTTAAAGATTGTTTAGTATCTAACACAGGGAAATAAAGTTACAGTTAAGTTACTCTACAGAATTTTCTATTATTGCATAAGAAAAATGTTTTTAAAAGGACCTGAGCAATACATTTTTAAAGTCATTTCATGTAAGAACACAGCTACAGGAGAGCAGCTGAAAATATTCTGAACTTGGGTCCAATTACTGCATATTTTTTTGCTGAGAAAAAAATTACTATGCATGCTTGAAATGCTGGAGAGAAATTAATAAAATTAACAAAAGTTGAGGAAATAAAGGACTAGGGTCCCAGAAACGCTATGTAGAATCAGGGAACGTAATTACTGTACCTTTTTTCAAAACCTTATGTCTGCCTAGGATGTAGAAGACACATGTTCAGTTTCCGTACTTTACCTGAATGCCTTGTTGTCCTTCTCCTCACAGAAATACTCTGAGTGTGGAGTATGGACTGAGACAGACAGAAATATCTATAAACTGGATCTTTGTTGCTAAAGAATCTGTGATAAAGTGGATATTTGAAGCATTATCTGTTGCACAAGAATGTCCCCTAGCTACTGGCCAATTTCCCTTTTCTTTTTGTTTTTGTCAATGAATATTTAATAAGTACTTATTATGCTGCACCATAATGTAACAAGAATAAAATAAAATTATGATCTGGGGAAAAAAAGAAAAATATTATCTTCTAAATTTTGAGATGATTCAGTTTTTAAATTCTTTTTGTTGAGGGACACATTGAAAAATCATTTATTAGCATGCAGGTCTTAATGAAAAGGTATAATTAATTTTTTTTCTCTCTTTTTTTTT
>VWZZ01008577.1:0-18852 GCA_013399095.1 Psophia crepitans | reverse complement strand
CAATTCACACACCCTCCAAGAACAGGTGGAGGCCAGACAGCCCTATAAAAACACAGCGGGAAATCAGGATGAAGCACTACTACGATGAATTCACTGAATTTCAGACCCCTTGGAGGAAGTGAATTTGAGCCTAGAAAACACAGATCTTCATAAACCCCAGCAATTAATTTGAAGAGACTCAAGGGAATCTATAGACAATGTATGGCAAGAAATCTTGTTTTAATGCTAAGAGCACAGTTTAACTATTCCTTAGTAGCATTTTGTCCTCCAGAGCATAACCATGTGTTAGTATAAATACTGATGCATGTTAATCCAAAGGAACTTGGAAAAATAAATGAATAATTAAAAGGTGAATACATAGGTGAACTCACTTAAATTAAATAGGAGAGCACAAGGGAACACTGCATGGAGGAACTGGATATTACCAGATGGGTTTCAATAATTTAGGTCATCATCATTTCATAAAAGATAATCTTAACCTCAATATTTTGAATTTAAATCTGCTCACTTTGATTATTGAAAAATGGTCCCTGATCAAATAAATTTTAAGAATATCTTCTTTTTTTTCCCCTCTATATAAGCAACAAGATCTAGAGGTATAACCAAGGTCAGCTGCTGACACAGACAAAGTAGCTAAAGCAAAGGTTAATAACCAGTTAGGGGCAGCAAACAGACATGGCTCTGGTGGCCATTTAGTCTCCTGCAGAAAGCAAATTTGCTCTGGCAGCCATTAATTCAGTGGCCAGAACAGGTAAATTGCTGGATATTCCCAGGAGGGGTAGCTTCACCCAAAAGCACCCACTGCCTGCACTATCCCTGTGTTGGCAAAAGGGCAGCAAGTCCAGATCTCCAGCGTTTTGTCCTTTCCTGTGATGAGAGCAGCCACACTTCAAGCACTGATGCTTGTCACTGAGAAGAGGTGACTAACAAAACCAAAATGTTACTCGATGCCAGGATACAAGAAAGATGAGACCTTGCCTCACATGGACCACCTTTCCTCAAGCTTCACTTGTCCTTCCTCATAACCAGCCATGCCTTTGGGATTAAACCTCTCAGTCTTCATTAAAATTCATCATCCTCATGCCATCATCTCAAGATTTGCTTTTTGTTGCCGGTGCTGAGGGCTCATCCCTTTCTGACCAATAGCTCACCACAGTGGTTATGCAATGATGACAGTCCTGCAACACGCAGGCAGAAGAACCTTCTGCTTTACTTTGACCACAAAGTTAGAGTCAAACATAGTCACATTGTGCCTATCTTCGGGGTCAGACCAATTCAGGATTTTGGGCATCCTGGCTTTGCATTACAGGGACCACCTGTAAAAAAGACCTTTGAAGTGCCAGATGTCTTTCTGATGGTCTGTAATGGGGCACCTATTCCCACCTAGCCTCTCCCTCACCCAGCACACCGCTCCTGGCTCTCCCCTCTACCTGAGAAACGCACACTGCTGATCAGACCACGGCATTTGGCAGAGTATGGGGCACCTTCAACATCCACCTGGGAATATAAAGAAGTTGTGAACAGAAATATAGTCTCCCAGAACAGTATTTTAATATGGTTATGAGCCCAGAGTGAATGTGTTGGGGATTTTTGGAAGCATAATATACAAATCCAGAGTTTATATGCAGATAGGTAAAACAGACTGCTTTTAAACCAGGAGCTAGCAAATCAAGTAGAGTAAGAAGAGATTCACACTAGAATTTAACTGTATACTGCTTGATGGGAACAGCCTTGTCTTATAACTTCTCCCTAAAAATAAAAGCATGATTCTATACAAAAATGATACCAAATTGTTATGCTGGGAAGCACAGTGAATTAATAGGTTGGAAGACAGCAGTCACCTCTTTGATGCCATTTAAGTTTCTCAACCTTGAGCTTCAGAGTTTCTCAACTCAAACTGTATTTTAGTTGCTCAAATGTAAAAACATTGTCCTGAATGGCAGTAAACCTTCATCTCATATAACTAATGAAAACCAGCATAAATTCAGACAGGATTTTGCCAATCACTGACCATTTGAAAGCTTTTTGAGAATTTAAATGTTTGTTATATATTCATATTCTCCACATGTAGCAAGAAATTACTTCAGTTATCTCAGAACACAAAAAATCCAACAGCATAAAGAACAGGAGTGTGTCAAGGCCATGCTTTTAACTGCAGTTGAAAAAGAAAAAAAACCTCAAAACTTACTCAACACCAAATAATAATACTGTATGTTGAAAATTCTGCACTGAAGAAGTTTCTGTTCTTTAGGGTTATAAATAAAGTGCACTCTTTTTTTTTTTAATTAAGCAAGCCTCTTTGTTTCCAATCAAAACAAATTGTTACCACAGTTGTATAATAAAACTAGAGAATACACTTTCCCTACCTTTCTCCATTTACAAATTATTATTTTTTTTATGTTCAGCCCTACTCCTAGCCAAGGACAATAACACACCTTAAGATGACAAATACGATAATTTAATCAGGGAACATAGCTACGCTTACTTTACATGAAAAGGGAAAGTCAAGGCAGAGACATACAGCGACTCTCCTGCTGTCACCCAGCTGTCAGATTTTCCATGAGGAAGGCAGCACACTTCATTCCCATCCCTTGTTTCAAAGTTTTCCCAGAGTTCAACCCTCTGCCTTGGTTTCCAAACCAGAGGTTCAAGCACAAGCAAAGCTGACGTAGCTGCACTCCGACGAAACGCAGCTCAGTTCAGTGAGAAAGCGGAGGGACAAGAGGGAGAGCTCTGTGGGCTGTGTCAGGTGATTGATGTGTTGTAAACAAAAACGATAGACATCCCACGTTTGGGTAGAGGAATCGCTGTTAGCAGAAGGCAAACAGGGAAATCTCTTTCATGACTCATTTTCTTTCCGCATTACTGGCAAAGCTCTATTGTGTTTTCAAAGACGCAAAGCATCTTCACAGATCTGAGGGAGTGCATAAAGGGAAAAATCCATAGACAAAAGATTCTTTGTTTTTAAAGTCTTAAAAATATCAGAATGCAAAGACTTAGCTTCTTTGTTATACTGGGAAATCTAGTGAGGAGACAGGGAATTGAAGACAGGCACCATGTGCTTTTTGGCTGGTGAGAGAAATTAAAAAAAAATATCTTTTTTTATCCCTTTATGAGGCTCACACTGACAATTCTGTGCTTGAAAAATCTCTTTCATTCTCAACTCCACAGCTTATCGTCCAAATCTGAATCAAGATAGGCAAAGATTTCAAGAAGCCCAAACTATGTATTTTTTTAAAAGGATCAGAAACTTAAATTATTTTTCTCTTGCAATGCAGATAAAACTGTGGGAGGGAATGAGGAAGGAGGAAGAGACAAAGTGAATGTGAGTACATTCCCTCTCCCAGTGAGAAGGCTGAGTCTGCCCTTAGAAGTTAGGACAGTACACATGAATTCCAGAAGGTTGCTGGGCTTAGGCTTGACCACAAGACTTCCAGAAACAGCCCTTCAACAAAGTGTGCGCCTGCCTACAGATTGCAAAGCACTGGTAGGTCAAGATGTAAAAGCAGAGCATAACATTTGTCTAGGTTGAGGTATTCAAGTGAGAAGCCAAGCTAAGTGCATCCTCCAATTACTCTGCACCATGCTATTGAGGCTTAAGCCAACATTTTTCCTAAAATTTGACTCCCTCTGTCACATTTTCTTAGTACTCAATCACTGCATTTCATTCAATATCAACAGATTTCTGCCTTTCAACACTTGCTCTGTACTTTGGTGACAAAGTGCCTTTTATTTTGAACAGTCTCTCAGACCCAAGCATTTCATGCAGAAGACTGCTTCAGCAGGTTTACTGTGGAAGGTTTCCAAAGTCAAAAGCTCTTGTGTCACACAACCATCATACAAGCTCCTCTACTGCATATTTCAATGCAATTCTCTTCTGTAAAACTACATCACAGGTTTGGTTTGATTCTCATGCAAAATGAGAGTGTTGAAACCATTCGAATTCCTGCAAAACATTCAGTCACCAAGTGATCAGCCCTAAGCCATAACAGCACCAGTAAGCAGTAGGTAACTGGAATGACTGCTATTAAAGAGTTAATACTGAGTGCAGCAAATCCATTGCTGGCTGACATCCAGAAGTTCAGATCATTATCTATCTTACCAAAGCCTAGTTTCATCTGAAGGTAACAACCTGCCTCAACTCTATATTCTGCTGCAGAGATAGATTCTAGGCAGACACTGCTGGAAAACAAGATTAAGAAGCAGAAGGTCAAATAGCAGAATAAAAAACAGCATCCTACACCTTACAAACTAAACAGCAGCACAAGAATACCAAAGCAGCATTCTGTGCTGATTATATGCAAAAAGTAAATCCCAGCCTGGTCTAAATCAAGCTGCCAGAGACGTTTAACATGGGAATCTAGCAGAACTGAAATACAAGTGATTAAGGTGATGATTTGCATAAGACAAATAACAAAAATCAATCTTCATTCAGAATTTCTTTATTTATGGCATATGTGGTGCCTGACATATTGTGAGCATAACAGAGCAAAGTGACCCAGGGAGTATCTTGCCTAACAGTGTGATTTTTTTCTTGCATGCACCACCCCCAGTGCCCAGAGCAGACTAGCAACTTTTTCTCTTTAAGTTTAGAGCTTTCTTTGCAGCTGCAGCGACAAGGAGGATAAATATTTCACACCCTTTTCATATGAGAAACATTCTTTGGGGTTTTTTTTTGTTTGGTTTTTTTTTGTTTGGTTTTTTTAGACAAGCATGCCCCTACACATTGCCAATTATGTGTGTACTAAATAAGGAAACTGTTCAAGTGGTTCTTGTTATGAAAGCCAAATATAACAACCCCCTTCATTATAAATTTAAAATGCATAAAGCTATAGCTAGATGAGCTACAATGCATTGTAAAACATTGAGACAACAATGAGAGTCACAATATTTTCCAGAAAATGCCACTTAGAAACAGCTCTCTTCCTATCTTATATCGTAATCTACCAGAAATAGAAGAAATGGAAGAAAATAAGAATTAAAAAAAGAAAAGGAAAACATCCCATTAAAGTACTGATAAAACAGCATGCTATAAGATTAGTGGAAGGATTAGCAGGCAGAAATCCTAAAGATTCGGGAAAAAAATAAATTTTTTGCCTCACGAATAACTCCTCACATGACATTTCACTTGTCCATCTGATAAACTGATTCATAGCAGTTCCTCATTCATCTGGAATCTGCTGAAGTCCACTGTATGGCCTATATACAGATTAATACTCTCTAATTTGAAGTTTATCCTGCTGTCTCACAAAGCGCAGACACTGAAGGAGTGATGCTGAGTAATTCCCCAGATAAATGGCTTTGCGTGTCTTCCAGGTAACAGGAATGTGTCACAACCCAGGGAATTTTGAATAACGACTTTGAATAATAAGAAGTAGCTGTAGCAGGGCATAAATACAGAGTAGTAGTCTAATCCTACTTAGCCTTAAAACTAGCACTATCCAATTTACCTGCTGTTGACCCTCATCTCTTCAGTCCTGTCAATGGCTCAAAGCCTGCAGATATTTCTCATCCAAAGGGCTCCTTGGATGTGTGTCTAATCACAGGCAGAAGTCTTTTGCAGTGTTTAACAGAAACAAAATTAGCTATGAAGTTTCATGGGGAAAATTGGAGGCTGCTTGAAGAAACTGTGAAGTTGTACTTGGAGAAAAGAGAGACTATTTCATAACTAAGTCATTTTGTTTGGGCTCAAGCTTACAACTGAAACAGAGGGATAGTTACCTGTGCTAGCTAAGGAAAAAGGCTGAGTTTAAATAACAAGTTTGGTCAACAGCAGAGGCCGGATGATATTAGCAGATAAAAGTAATAACTTCTATTGAACAAACTGTACAATTGGAAAAATTAGGCAAGTTTTCAGGTATGCAAGCCTGAAATAGAAGCTGAAGTTTACAAAGCTAAAGGCAAGCTGTGAAATGCATTGCTCAGAGTTTAGCTAGAAAGACAACTCTAAGATCATTTTTTGAGACAAAGGTAGCTAGCATCCCCATGGAATAGTGCGGTGATGAGGGTGAGGAAGAAATAAAACTAATACTGTAGTTTCACCTTCAGGAGAACAAAGACTGGTCATACAAACTACTAATCTATCTCCTGTGAACCACAAAGATTTTAATGTGCCATAAACCAATCAATGGAGTACACATTGTGGAGTCTAGTACCGTCATGAATTTTAGCTTTTAGGCTCATCTTTGGGTATTTAGTAAGAGACCTAGAGATCTAAAGACTAGGACCAGGGAGAGTGATTGCTTTCTACAGAACATGTACTCATCGTCAGTAGAGATTTTTCTTTTTTTTGCCTTTAGAAATTACCAGTGAGAGTTTGTTCTGCTGCAGAATGGTTGCTTAGCTTCACACCTACTGCAAGAGCAGATGCAGAATCTAGGGATGCCAACAGTGTTTCTGTAGGGATATTTGCTGTTATAGAACAGCAGAGATGAACAAACAAGTTCTATGTGTATTTTCTCAGGCACATGTTAGGTGCGTTATGAACGATACAGAGCTTTGCTTGTGCTCATGTAAATGCAAATGGGGATTCATATGAAGTCCAGCACAGATGGTTCCGGGAAGGTTTCTTTCAATACATGGGCTTCTCTAGCACAGCTGTGAGCCCTCAATGAATTTCCATGAAAATACCAGAGAAGAATGGTGTATGACAACCAGATGTATAAGACTAGAAGAACTTTGTACAAGTTCCTTGTAATGTTCAAGCAGTTCTCTCAAAAGCATACATCTTCCTCTAGGGGAGCATTCCTTATGGGTAAAAATTCCCTTCAGATGACATCTTGAAGGCTCTTCTTAAAGCAGAGCCAGGGGTGTCTGAGCCTCAGCTATGAATTGGCACCTATCATTACAGTTGTTGAATTTAATAGCAGCAGCTGTCTTAACTACTTACAAAGAAGGTTGACAGCTATCTATACTGCAAAGTGGTTGACTGTATCAAAGAAAGGGACGTGGACATAGAATTAGCTGTTTATCACAGATTCAGAAATAAGGAAGCTCTAGTGTCTGCTCCAACAACACCACTATCTTCCTATGATGTTAGATACATCATAGGCTTAGATGTGCAGGCTTGGTCATACAGTTGTTAAGAAATGCTCTTCCAAGCTAGCCCATGACAAAATTGGTAATATGGTGCCAGTGGAGACAATTAGTTAATACAGTGTAGGAAGGAAGATTTAATTTTTTTATTTTTTTTTAAAGTTGCCACAAGCAAAGATGAAGTGGATAAGATCGACAATAGTTTTAGCCAGTAATCTGAATGCTGTCTCACTTGTAAGCATACAGAAAATTTGGGTCAGCATGGTCCAACGTGTTATCATGGGGGCTATTGAAACTAGACGTATAGAAGAGTAAAACTATCAAGGTATGTATACAGGAGTAAAACTGCCAGACAAGTATACGTGAAGTCCAACCTAAACATAGTAACTTTTCTTACTCTTGAAAAAAACCCACATTCTTCAGCACAGAGATAAGATTAGAGAGATGCTCCTGTAGCCTTATTTAGACTGAGAAGAAGTTCCAGTGCATTGTGCCATGCTAGTCCTACAGTTGCTCCTCCAATTTTAGAAGGGATCTAAAATCCAAGTGCCAGTGAGAGGAACGTCCATGTGAAGGTAGAGAGGTGATTTAAACGAAACCTGCTAAATGTTAAAGCACTGATTAGTTCAGTAACATGCAAGTCTAAGTCTTGCAGTCACTCGTGCAGAGTTCCAGGAGAAAATAGCCTCAGTACTATCAAGAAGCTATAGTTCGGGGTTTAATGCTATTGGTTTCAAATTTCAAAGACTCACTGGCATAGGCATCACACTGAGCTGCAAGCCTTGGTGTGCAAGCAGAAATAGTTACCAGAAGACCAATTTGAATCCTTTGTTTGAGTATAGGAACATTTTCAATAGCAGCATTCAATCTCAAACCATATTATTAACATCTGAGCTAGGAGTAGTTTCTGTTTCATGATTAAAGTGCATAAAGTGTTATACCCAAGCACCTCTTATGGAAGCCAAGCCAGAGCTAGACTTGACTGTCTGTGCAACTGCTCCAGCAATTGCTTCTCTATATTTAAAATTCAAATTGCCAATCAAGAGGAACATTTGACTGATGTTATCAGTCATGTTATATGAGCCCCTTTATGAGCTGTCTGTGACTGCAGCTTCATTTACAATTGCAATATCTCCAAGGGTACTATTTGGCATCAGAACCAGTCTGAATTGGACTTTAATAGAATTATCCTGAGAGGACAAAGCAAGGCTTGAACTTGATCTTTTAAGAACTAATTCACACTTCTTTTCCTTGCAGCTGCATAATTTGCACACAGCTACCAGAAGAAATGAGTTAGTCTGTAACTCAAGTTGCAAGCACTATGTGTAACATACACCAACAGACCTGATCACCTTCTCTTGACATTGAATTAGGATAGTGCCAGAGAAGTCTTAAAAGGAATAGGCAATGGGGAGGCCAAGTAGATCTCCCCCATGCATTTCTGGTCAAGAAGTCCTTGAATTCTGAATACTAGACCAAGACAGTACAAACAGTTGAGACAGTATCTGCTAAGAAATGGGAAGTCATTCTGCCTCTAACTCTAGATTAGTTTATTTCAAAGTTGGCTATCTGCAACGGCATGTCATCTCTCAGTTAGCAATAGTTACACAGAAAGTAGATTCCAGCTGACAAAACCAAGATGACTCTTCAAGCAGAAGTTGAACAGGGCTTAATGAAGATGTGGATCCTATTAGCAAAGGATGTGCGTTTGCAAATTTAGGAACTATGCTCCAAAGGAGAGGAAGTGCTCTGATGCAGATATTAAGAGTCCCAGCTAGAACCTGGGGATAGCAGAGCTTACCTGACACTCAGCAAACCATACAGCAGTAGCATCCACAATTATACTGTTGATACTTGTCAGCTACTAGTCTTGACACACACTCCAAAGCACTACAGAAACATTGAACTTTCATTGCTGCAATGAGTTTCTCTTGCCTTTTGGGAGACTTCTGTAACATTTCTGCCATTCTTTGACTCAACTCAGCTTGGGCATCTTCCAACTTCTGTTTGCCTACTTTGAAGCTGTGAGGTGAGGTGTCAATATGCAATAGCTAAATTAGTGTCTACCATTTGATTCTTTTTATTAAGATGCTTTCCACTTCTCCCCATATCTGTGGCCTCCCAAAATAATGCTCAGCATAGTAAGTTGATAGGCCTACAATTTTGATCCCATCACACCTCATAGAAGAGTTGCAGTAATAAACTTTCTAAAAAACACAGTTGTAGAAGAGAGGGGTTCACAGTCTCACTTATAGGTGCAAACTCATTTTTAATTTTGATCACCAAACTCTGCACTATGCAATAAACTAGGAATTCAAAACCAGGGTAAAAATACCATAAAAGGGAGCTTGATGTTCCAGCAGGCACATATGATGTATAAGATACATTTTTTAATGTACTGTTTAGCTTCTCTCACCTGAACTAGAAAATACCTCAGCACACTGACAAGTCAAAAGGAACCAAGGTGCACAAACATCTCACGCTGCAGAAGCTTAGCTGAGGTAACAGAAAAAAAGGTTGTCATTCTTTAGTTCAGAGAGAGAGAGGTCAAACATGAAGAAAAAAAGTGATTTGTATAGCATTATCTGCCTACCATTATCCAAATATTTTAGTGAAGACAGATTTAAAACATACATCCAGGATCACTTCACTTCAACCTCAAGGTAGTAATTGCCTTTCACAGTCAAGCCAGTTTCTGTCTCACACGCTCATTTGTACTGACGTGACTACTTAAAATCTCACACAATCACCCCTCTTTACTATCTCTGTCTTATCACTGCTGCAATAAATGAGGTGATAATACTATACGTCCATCCATTAAGACATCCCTCTGTCAAACTGAAAATGTTACAGAACGTTACCTATGACAGTAGACAGGTAAGCCAAAAGCTACCATGTTACATACTTTCCTAAAACTTCAATTTTTTTTAAACTAGAAAACAGCAGTCTACCAGTTCTTCGTATTTATCTAGCACTGCTCTTTCTACCCATGGCTACATGTCCTGCTCTTGACTCTACAGTCACACTCATGCGGTCAGTGATCAATTTGGTGATCTTCACACTAACCTGCACAGCCTTTCCTCTTGTATCTAACATCATCTTCCCCAGAATCTACCATTTTATGGCATGGAAAAAGCAACCTTCAGTGAGGTCCCAGTACAGTGACTTAGAACACCACTTAACATTCCCCAAACAAGGGGCTTTGTTGCACTTAGCCTATAGATTTTAAATAGCATCTCACCTTGCAACTTGTATTTTTCCCCCAGAGGGATAGTAGCTCCATTGTCAGATATCAGACCATAAACCCCAAAAGCCAGGCCAGTATACAAGCTGAATCATAGTCACTACCAGGAAGCATAATTTGAGACAATTTTTCCATTTACAGTATTTGATTTACATCATTGCTGTCAACACAAAATGAAGGAAATTACCTTATCAGGCCTTTGCTGAGGAGCTGGCTGATTCTCCTGTTTGCTTAATGAAAGTTAAATCGTACTCGATCTCCATAGTAACAATATCAAACAAATATGCTCAGAAAGGGGTGGACAAGCTACTAACATGGAAATCAGGTTCAGTTTATATCTGTGTTGTAGACATATTTTAGTGCTATCCAAGTCACAGCTGGGCAACAGCAGCTGTAAATCTATATTCTTGGATTGTACACTGCCATTCTCTCAACTTTCCATCTTTCTTCTTGGAGCTTAACGTCTGTTCAGGAGAGCTTCCACAAAACATTAGAACATCTCTGCACCTCAGCTGGATATTTCCACCTAGCTTCCAAGTAAGCTATCTAATCTGAGCCATAATCAGGCTTTAGCCACTCTTCTGCAGCTACACTGCTTACTATGAAAAGCATCAGCCATGTCTGCCAAAACAGTTTTCGTCCGCAAGACGGGCTGCTATATCCTGACTCCATTCTTGACACTCTGCAAATCTGAGAAGGGTCCCATCAGATCTCCTACTAAGTGATACATAGAGGGTGCCCAGAAATCACCTTAATATCTTATCTATCAGTACCAGCATGCTCTTTTTGTGTTGTAGCAGCAGCTAAGCTTTCTATCATTAGATAGCAGACAGAAACCATGTCCTCACCGAGAAACTCCTAATGCCATTCTAAACTGTCCCTAAGGATATCACCTTCCAAGTCATATTACTCTCTGTCTGAAAGAAGTGGCATCCTAGGCTCTACCAGCTGACTAGGACAAGTCAGACAACATGTAGTAGCCACTGAGGTATGGAGTTCTCTCAAAGACATTGACAACAGGCCACAAAACCATTACACAGAGCAATGTTACTTGCAGCAGTTATTGCTGTGGATATTTCCTCATTCTGAAGGGCAATAAGGTGCCAGAACAAGCATTGAAGCTGGCAAACTGAAATAACATGCACCTTTAGAAGAGTCTCTGCACAGTATGCTGACCCTGCAGATCCAGCCTATTTGTAACTGGTGGTGAAGAGCGTCTCTCTGCTGCGTCACAGGATGACTTTACAGACTGTCCAAAGATGAATACACAGTACATACTATAAGCGTACACAGACATACTATAAGCTTTGTTTACTAAAGGTAATATGTTCTATGCTCTAGCCAATCTACTAAAACAAGGACAGCCATCAAAACATCAGCGCAGACTTTGATGCAAAGCACTAGTTTTATGGACAGTCATTTCTTAGGATATTTCACATACTCCATGGCCTGTAAGATTGGTGAGATTAGAAACACAACAGCTTCTTAGAGAAATATTGTAAGACAGGTTAGAGATATTAACTAGCTATAAAAAGCAAAATATAGCAGTGTTTTCCTGTGTAGAGCAGGACATATCATCAACAAGATGAGTACTGGCCAGTCTGTACACACAGTAAGAGGCATGCAAGCAACAGCACTTACCTGACGCATCTGTCCCCCATTCTCAGATGAAGCCCTGTGCATTTCTTTTCCAGTAGATTTAATCTGGAAAATGAGCTAAAATTACACACTGCAGCCTCGTCTGTAGGGGCCCAGGACCACCCACTCAGGGCACAAGACATACAACCTCTTTTCAGCATATGCACATTTAGAGAAGTTATTTTTAAGGAAGCAAAATCACCTTCATCATTTTTAGCCTGCAGTACTGTCCTCCAAGTGGTGGGCTCTTACACCCCACTTTTATGCCTTTTATTTCTACTACTGCCATTAAAACACTTTTTCACAAGTTCAAGATAAATAAAGAAGCCAAGTCACATACAGAAGATAACATTTTTCAAAAAAACACCCACACTCACCTACGTTCAGCTAAAAGTCAAGCTCTTTCCCCAGCCAAAGGGAAACAAATTTAGAAAAAGACCAGCTTCCAAAGGCAGCCAAGCATTGTCCTAGCTGCAGCTTCTCAGCACCACAACTACATCAGATATTCACATACTGAAATATTACACAGACTATTCAACCAAAACTTTAAGAAAACACAGCTTAAAAATACAAACTACTCCTACAGCTGAAGTTAAACTAACTCCAAACCCTTCATGCATCAGTCCGATGGTTTTGTTTTGTTTCTAAATACTGGCTCAGACTTTATATGGCCTTGCTGATGACTGACATCGGTTTGAGCATTCAACAGGGCAATAAAAATAACACATCCCCTGTCCTAAGCTATGAGGGAAAGTAATAGGGGTCTCTTTATATAAAGACTTCATGGCTTAGATATAAGCACTTCACTGTCCCTGAATCTAATTAATACTTCTGATTCTTTGAGTAGCAGCAGCATGTTATTCAGGTGACTTCACTTGAAAAATCAACATTTTGGTAGTTAACACGTGTGTAAGAAGGGCTCCTAAATCAACGTGATTACCCTTGATCCTTCATTAAAGTAAAAGGTGGTGGAGTTTAAAGAGTGGTGAGAAAGACATAAAAAAATTTAAAAAAAAAATAAACAAAACCAAAAAACCCCAGCCAGCCAAACAACTCACTACAAACCAACACAAAAACTCTGGAAGAAATTTTAGGTCTAACCTGAGTGTTGTTCCAGGGAAAAAAACCCAAAACAATCAGTAATAAGTCCATCCTGTTTACTTGCAAACAGGTCATGTCATAACTTTATGCACCCTAGGGAAATCCTGCTGCCCTATTTGTCTGTGCTCCACTAACAAAATGGGTATCGTAGTAGTGCCTTGACTCACGAGCAGAGTATACTTCTAAATGTAGACAGGCTCTGAAGCTTTGGTCACAGACTTTAAGACATAATACTAAAGCTTTTGTTTGGAGCCAAGCGAATTAAAAGCAGGGTAGCAAAAGAACCACCGCAACACAAAACTGAAGTTCTGGCATCTCCCATGGCTAACAACAGGCCCTCTGTATAGCTGACTGCACAGATAATCTCCTTGGACTTGGTTCCCTCTCATAATGATGCAGAACCACCAGTGAGCAGAGGCCCGTTATGACAGGCTCATAATAAACATGTCTGAATTCCAGGCACGCAATGATGTCAATATTAGAGCAAATTTAAAAATACAGTTCGAAAAAAAATGCAAGTGGGAAAAAGAACCAAACCCCTGCACAGAGCGTAGCTGCAACAGTCTCACCTGCCATCTCCACAAAGGCTAAAAAAGTGGTCTGTCCACCACAGAGGAACAAAATGCAATACTGTGTTGGTGTGGGCTACTCTGCCCTTCCAAGGTGATTTTATTCAACATATTTATTACCTAGATTGTCCAGTTCTTGAAGCAATCAAATAACTTTTGGTGACAAATCTGTTATAAATGTTTCATAAGTAAAAAATATTCAGTGAAAGCTCAGAATTTCATCAGGAGCTCAAGGGAAAATTTGCTTCTGAGCAGCACAACACTTTCCAATAGACAGCAGCGTCTTTACCCCAGTTTCCTCAAACGTAAACTCGTTTGCAGTCAGAACTGGCTTGCCACCTCTGACAGGCACATCAGTCATGCCTTTTGCTCCTTCCTTTACCCAAACAAACATAGATTTGATGCCTGAGAACTCCTTTTTTGCTGGCAGTATATTTACAGTTAACCAAGCGACAGACAAGTGATGGAGGGCAGACCATTTATTCCCTTCAAGATACCCAGGCAGGCAAAGCAAAAGAAAGTCACATTAGATTGTTGCACCTGGGAAAAGGAAAGGATGGCACAGGGCAACATTATCCTAGGCCGTTAGATGACACTGTGGCATTTCCAGCACAATGGCCAAACACAAGTATCCACACATCCATCCTGTGCTTGACAAGAGTCACAAAGAGGCCAGGAGGACAGAGAGGTGATCCTCCTGACATGACAGAGATTGGGTAGGGCTGGACAGACTGTCTGCTAGTGCAGATTGTCAGGCCCTCACAGAGAAGTGAGCTAATTTACATTAGCTGATGCCTGTATCCTACTAGGTGGAAAGTAAAATTAAGTAGTCATCTTTCTTCCACTTGGGACTCATTGCAGAAGCAGCATGTCAGATGTTCTGCCGCTAACTTGGATATGAGTTAGGACATGCTGGTGCAAACTAGAGTTCTGGGACTGAGCCTCATCCCCTCCTGGATGGGCTGATTTGTTTCTCCTCCCCCCTCACACTCTGTGGAAGCCACATTTGGGTTTGTCTTCTTAGAAGAGAGAGAACGGTCATTCATGATAAAAAGTACGAAGGGAAATACAGGCCAAAGTTAGATTAGCCTTTTAATGATATTACATAAAAGAAAAAAAACATGCACATCTTACAGTGAATTACAGCATAAAGTGAATTCTATGGAGCCAGATCCTGATCTTACTTTCAACAACAAAAATAGACTAACTTCAAACATCTGACAAGCTTCTTGTCCCCCTCTGAAAGTGGGAGAACAATTGTTTCTATTTAGAAATGAAACAGAAAGGTGAGGAGGAGGTGATCAGACAGGAGAGAGGTCCCACCTTTGACACTGAAAGCATTTTACTGCTTT
This sequence comes from Psophia crepitans, assembly GCA_013399095.1. Lineage (NCBI taxonomy): Eukaryota > Metazoa > Chordata > Aves > Gruiformes > Psophiidae > Psophia > Psophia crepitans. The sequence continues at coordinate 3,913 of VWZZ01008577.1, read as the reverse complement.
TTGTGACATCCTCCCATCACCTTTATCAATTCAAATGATTATGCATCATTAAATGGCAGTGAAGAAAAAGCAGGGTTCAAGAAAGGACTGTACATAAGCAGGTGCTTTTTGGTTGGGGAATTTGGGAGGTTGTGGGATTTGGGTTGTTTTTTTTTTCCCAACAGGCCAGGTAGCTGAAGAACAATTAATCAGATCAGTTAAGTCTCCTGAAAAACCATTATGGCCCAACACCCGCTGCACACAGACTCTTCCACATGTATCTGGCTGCCCGAGATTAAAAGACAAAACCAAATGAGCACAAAAGGGTCTCTGCCATTTCATAATCCAGCAAGGGCACATTAGGAGCTGGATGCAGTCCAGCGCAGACAGTGAGTGCTGTGCATGCAAATCCAAGCTAAGGAGCCTGGATACAGAGGGAAGTCCAGGGAAGCTGATCTGCTCTAATGTCACTGTTGCATGCCCAGCATACCCCCACCAAAACACAGGTGAAAGGGCAAAGCAGGGAATATTTAAGTGCTTAATTTGCATGCTGAATCTCACTCATGTTCCTGGCGCCTGAAACAACAGTATTTTCCACATTTTCCCACATCTCTGTCATGATAAAACAACAGATCCATGAAAATTTTAATGCACGCCTCTATCTGTCTCCATTCTGATACTATTTGAACCAGATCACGGAAACCTGCCTCTCTGAAGCCAGACCAAATGCTTAGTCACACTGTCAGCCCACAGGCACCCCTAATTATTAAAAGAACCATAATTTGTGGCAGACATCCTGCTTGGGCTGGGTCAGCGCCTGAGTCACCCTGAATACACAAATCCTTCCCGCTTCGCTGATCCCCGAGTCGTTGCTTTTGGTCAGCAGACATTAATTCAGCAAGACATTCTCAGGAAAGGTGTTGCCTGTGTCCCCACAGCAACCAACCCCGCTGGGTTTCAGCAGCACTCCTTGCCTTCTTGCAGGGTGAGGCACTCAACCCAGCTCCCACAGCAGTTCCTGCTCTCCCCATTCCCATCTCCGGTAGCCCCAAGCTCCACCATAGGTCCTCTGACACCACCACCGGCGGGCATGGACGGTAGGTGGGGGTCCTGCTGAGGGCAGGAGACTGAACTGCTGGTGGCCTCTGGACCCTGACACATGCAGCACAAGCACTGCATCAGAAGGAAACCACCATGCAAAAAGGGGGGGCATGGGAGGAGGAGGTGTCAAATGTCCAGAGAGAAGGCTGGGAATTTAAATGTGAAGAGATTAGCTGACTGAACTAAAATCACACAGGACATCTGCAACAGAACCAGAGGCAACACCTGAGTCCTACAGCCCGGCTGTGATACCCTGCCTCCTTTGGACAAAGCAACCAGTGCCTGCTGTGGTAGGTACGGGACTGTCACCTGAAGGAGAGTGATGGCAGCCTTTCTGGTCTGCAGGTTGTTGACCTGCTCTGTTGACAATCATCTTGACCAGCAGAGCCAATGGGTGTTAACAATTAGTGTACAGCAAAATATCTGCAGAGACATTTTGGCACAACCAGAGCACCTTTTACATGGGTCTTTCAAAACTTGGCATCAAGCATAACAAAAAGCAATCATCGTGTTGTTACAGGGAACCTTATGTATATGTTCAAGAGAAATATATATTATATAGAGAGATTTTGTGGGGCTACTTTAATGTTTCTCAATCATTTTTTTACTATCAGTTTAGAAAAGTTATCATTTACTTTCAAAACTAATAAATACGTTCTTCTGGACCTTATTTGAATTGAAAATATACCTTGGCATTCGAGTGGTTCTGGACAAATGAATCAACACTTCTACTAAAAAAAAAATAATAAAACAAACCCAGCCTCATAAGTCTGACGTCCTGTTTCCTATCTCATGGCTGATTCACCAGCAAATTATTTCAGAGAATAGGAGCCTAATTTCTGCTCACACGAAATCATACCTATTCCTGAAGGAATGCCTTTATTCCCGTTGCCCATTTGAAAAGTCAGAATGTACTGCACTGCATAAAAATGATCTATACTTGCAGCTTAAGAAAACAGTTTTTGAAATAGATCTAAATTAGGTTTAACCATCCCTCACACATCCCAGCCCGAAGGAGCACCCTAGTAACAACCTTTAGCATTTTGCAAACATTTGTTACTAATTATGGGTTCTTAGAACAATAATACATGGCTCCATGCTTTACAGAAAGACGCCAAAAGCAGCCTCGAATGTAAGCCTTAGCCTTTAATTTAAACCAGTGCCATACAAATTCTCAAATATACATTGCAAAAGCTTCCCAAAACACTTCTCTGATTAATGACTCTGAAAACTTGTAAAAGCTCAGCTGTCAAGCATTAAAATGTAGGCTGAGAAAAAGCTCATGTAGAGCAGCTAAATAAAAATCCTTTGAAACAGCTTTTCCCTGTACCTTAAGCAACAGCAGCATGATACAGCAGCACACAGCGAAACTCCCAAGGCCATAGGACTCATTCCATTCTGGTTCAAGGGCTCCTGTACCTTATTCCAGAAAGTGACTCAAGCCCCATGACAGGCCACTCTACCCCAGCAAGCCTTCCCTCATGTCTGGTAAATCAGCCAGCCTTCCATAACTCATCTGCTCACATTCCCATACACACAGCTGTCCTCTCTAGCCTAAAAGCTCCCCTATTACTGCTTGAACTACTTTTGGCCTTCAAGTGCTCTTGCATCTCCCTTGACCCTAAGCAGGAGGCAGAACAAAGAAGCACAGAAGAAACACTATCCTTTCCAGATCCATGTTGTTTTCATTCTCAGATCTTCTTGTCTTACCAAGCAGCCAAGCCGTACTTCAGCCTATCTGTTGTAGGCAACACTGTTTGAGCAGGGAGGTTGCACAGGGTGACTTCCAGAGGTCCCTTCCAACCTAACCATGCTGTGATTCACATTAGCTGTGCTTGCAATGGAAATTTAGTATGGACAGCCCTTTCCTGGGAAGCAGGGCTGAATACACTCAGCCATAGCCTGCATGAAGATGTGTTGACTACAATCCTTCTAGCAAGGGGATCTGGAAGACGCAATGTGAGTCCAAGCTGAACTTTGGTATTAAGGCAGTATATCAGCCAACAGGGATGCCCCTAGCTGAGAAAATGAGACGATGGGGTTTTGGTTTTTTAAATATGTTTTCTTGCCTGTTCTTCTCACTCACTACTATTTAACATTTCCTAGACAATTTTTAGCGATTCATATCTGTGGCCACAACGTCCGTGATAGATACCTTTTCAGTTTCTTCACGATGGAGTAAGGAATATGTTACAAAACTATTTTATTTATGTTTAATGAAAGCACTGCATTGGCTTAGAAACTTCAAAGCTAATAGGAGAGCAAAATGATAGAAATGAGTAAAGATCTAGATTACTGGCACTGAGTCTGAAACACTGAAATTATTTAAATGATGGCAGACTTTCTTTTACTCAGAGAAAGTGAGGACATGAGAAACATCAAGGCAATAAAAAAGCTCTGTTTGTTGCTGAGGCTGGAGTCTCCTTCCATGACCTTAACAGTGGATTTCAGCATCACAGACTTTCTAGTTCTCTGTGTGTTTAAAAGCAAAAAAAAAGAAAATAGTGGGACTTTTTTAGCATGTAATATATTGGGAAAGAAAGGTTCTTTTTACAGGACCAGCTATTACGTCCCCTGCTATGAGACTGAACCCTGTTCATACTAGTGCAAAACTACTACTATTACTACAGCTTCTACTTCAAAACCATCCCTGAGTTTCTCTGGATCTGATGGCTGATTTACTGCTGAATATCCAGCAAATCTTGTGATTTCCAGCAGTCAGAGCTCATCTGTGAAACCACAGTGCTTTTAATATCCTAGAGAAAGGAGGGATTAAGGCCTTCATCTCTCAGACCAAAGTAGAATCATAAAATCATCATTAAGGTTGGAAGAG